>JAYESA010000011.1:49609740-49697240 GCA_036927795.1 Iris macrosiphon | reverse complement strand
AGATGACAGTCGGATGAAAACAAATCTACTGCCGAACTAGAATATAAAATAACAAGATAATATAATATAAGTACAACAACTATCAACCCCTGAGACTCGAAGGGAAGAACTCCTCGCAATATATGTAGCCAGTCCAGATCTGCGCTCATGCGAATACTCATGAATATCTACACCTGGAAAGGGACCAGGTCTTTAGAGGGACATAATAAGATACATAGAAGCATGCCATAATGTAAATACTGAATAAATAAAGGGGTGCGCTAACCATCTAAGTTAAATACGATTTGAGGACAACTTTGAGTGTATGGGAAAGTGTAGGCTAGACATATGCTGACGTAATTTACCAATCGTGACAATTGGCTAGTATATGCCATATATGCCCCCATACCAGGGCGTTGTAATATAATAACGTCTATACCGCTCCAAAGAACGGGGCATCTGCATAATATATAACGTCCATATCACTCCGTCGAGTGTGGCATCTGAAAAAAGGAAGTGAGTGTCCTATACGCCTACTAGTGGTCCTCCCCGCCCAATGATCTATGCATATCGTATCCACAACACGCCTTAGCTACTACGCCGAGGCGTCGTAACTCTGGCTCATAGTATATCGTTAGAATAATAACCCAACCTTACAACCAAACAAGGACAAGGATTGGATCTTCGTACCACAATAGTCTATGCTCCGACTACTAATAACTGCTAAGTCTTCTATAATGCATCGCTAATAGCAGTTATTCCCTATCCGTCGTACGCCTACATGTACCGGTGGTCAACCACATACGCAAGTTCGTGCCCTACATGAGACTCACAATACGTGTAAGAAATGTGTCAAGGCCTGGGGAGTCATACCAATAACTCCGTAACTTTAGGTGGGTCTACTAGACACTAGGTCAGACACAAGTCCTAACGTCAACGCCTTTGTTGACTGCACCCGAGTCTCTCTCGGACGCGCACAGTTATATAATCTAAAAAAATAAACATGAAACTAATAATATAACTGAATTTAAACAGTACAACAAAGGCAATGTATACTTGCCTGGCAAGAAAGCAATGAAGTACCAATAACCTGCTCCGAAGTCGCACAAAACAATTCGATAGGTCCCGGGTCATTTCCTCGAGTTTCGTATACACCAAACATAGTTCCTAACATGAGAACACGCTACAATAACATTTAATACAAAAGAATACGTAATTCACCTTTATTGTTTAATTGACTAGGATAACATAGTACATATATACCTAAGTACCTAATAAAATAAAAAATAAAATACATATATACATATATATGTACATAAATACATAATAATCATAAATACATAAATAAAATGCATATGTACATATATATATATATATTTAAATAAACATATATATAATAATATAACACATATACCTATACATATACATATAAGACATAAAATAACAACATATATACATAACTATATACATAAATATGTATATACATTTTAAATATACATATGTATATATATACATAAATCCAATATAATACATATATTTATACATATATATTACATATATATATAGATATACATAATAAATTAAAATCGAATATACATACAATATAATTAATAACATATATACACTATATATATATATAACTAATTATACATTTATATACATTAATATATATATACAAATATACATATATAGATACAATATACACCAATATACACTATATACAAATATATATAATATATATACATTATATATATACGTACCTTACTGTGTCGTATCCGGGGGGTGTTCGCCGTACGGGGAGGTCGTCACCGGCGAGGGGCGGAGCTCCGGTGGATACAGGGTGGCAGGGGGTGCGGGTTGCAGCAGCAATGGTAGCAGCGGCTCTGGCAGCAACAGTGCAGCCACTCCTGGTGGCGACCGGTAGGTCGTGGGGGCCGGTGGTGGTGGTGTGTGGGTCGGCGGTCAGGGGGTGGTGACGAGGGCGGTGGTGGTCGGCTATGGGGGTGCGGGTGGTGGTGATGATGGAGTTGATATGGGTGATTGCTGGTGGTGCGGGTGGTGGTTGCGGGTGGCAGTGGCGGTGGTTCAGGTAGTACTGATGGCGAGGGAGATGGCGAGGACGGTGGTGAAGACGTTGGCGATGGTGGTTGGCTGTGGTGGCCGGTGGAGGGGAGTCGGGGTCGGGTCGGGGAAGGAGGTCGGAGATGGCTGTGGTGAGGTGATGTTGGTGATGGTGGCTGCTGGTGGGGGTGCAGCGGCGGGTGGCGGTTGCAGGGGATGCCTGGGAGGAGGGAGGTCGGAGGCGGAGGTGGCGGTGGTTGGCTGAGGGAGGAGGTTCGGGGTGATGGGGGTGTGGTGATGGTGGTGTTGGTTAGTTGTTTTTCTAGGGTTTTGTTTTTTGAGAAATAAGGAAAAAGGTAGGAAGAGTTGTATTTATACACATGTAAGGGGGTTGGTTTGGCCGAGGAAAATTTGACCTTGGTCAACATCCTCTTGGGTTGAGCCTTGGGCTCACATGGGGATGTTTGGAGGGCCATAAATTACATTGTTTAATGCAATGGCTAGGATTAAAATAAAGGGGGCGATGTGCGTTTGCACATTCCGAAAATTTATAAAAAAATTCCTATGAAGGAAAAAGTTAGATTTCTTCATGTATTGTCCAATGGGGTGGACACCTTAATGCATTTTTGCATAAAAATGCCCAATAATTGGAAAATTGCACAAGGATGGAAATTGGGTTAAATAAATTAAAATAATTAAATAAATTAAAATAATTGTGCAGGGTGTTCTCGAATTAATTGAAAGTACATGGGGATAAAATTAGGTGGGACACAAGTGTCATGGACGTAAAGAATTCAGTGTAGAATTTTATCATAAATTAGGTTGTACGAAATGGATCAAGATTGTGTCTCCAATTTTGATTGGAACGCACAAGGATACAAAGTCGTATTTATTTAGAATTTATTATAAACGTCCGCGACGAATATTGTGCGACTAAAATGTAGCACAAGAGAGCATAATTATAAGTTACCCAAAGGTCAGAATGAAAGGCGAGCACGACTAGGAAAAGGTATAAAATTCATAGGAAGGCAATGGCTAGTGTAGTGCTCTAATTATAGAAGCAACGGTAAGGTGAACTAAGTGATATAATTATTAAAAAATTTAAACGACATGCCGCGTTCTAATTCTAATTGGATTCTAATAAGCCTTAATCTCTCTATCTAAGCCAAGTAGGCCTAATTTTGGGTAAAAAGGTTTATATATATATATATATATATATATATATATATATATATATATATATATATATATATATATTAACACATACTATACTCAAACACACACATATCCGAATTAGCTTTCGCGAAAGTCTACATTTCTAGATATACCATACACGCATTTCGGTACAATTGGTACGGGATAATGTGGCCTGGTTTGGCTGGACATACTTCGTATCGCAAGTTTTTGGGTTCGAAAAATATAGTTTTTTGTTAGGTTTGAACAAGTTGAATTTAATAACTAAAGCAAACTAAAAGAACATATTTTATCTTGGTCATATTGTAAACAAGTCCTTTCAATTAGATTTTGAAAATATTAAACGTGTTGGTAGAAAATTGGATATAAACAGGGTACTTGGATTAATTTCTGAACTATTTTAGAACAATTTTTTGCCCAACTTTCAGTTATTTTTTGATCAATCCGGGGACGAATACTCGTCCCGCTTGGAGGGAATCCTAGAGGGTCATGTTGTGAGCATATACAAAAAAATCGTTCATAAAATAAAGCAACAGAGGGGGAGAAACATTACCTTAAAGTAGGGATCATGGTTGTTATGCTTTGCTGTCTGTCCGCGTACGGTCTACCAAGGGCGGCTGCGGCGGCCGGTACGGCAGCCAGTGGATGCCGAGGGGTGCGCTGGTCGCCGGGCAAGGGTTTGGGGATCTCCTGGAGTCGAGGGTTCGAGCTATTTGACGATTTTCTAGGGTTTTCGGATGGGTAATGGGTTTTCATATGATATATTTATATACCATGTTTAAATCCGAATTTCCATTAATTTAAACACTGATTTAGATTAGGATTTGGTCTAATTGGAGGAGAATCGGGTAAGGATTGATCCAAAATTTGTTTCATCCAATTTGATTAAAATTTGGGTTAGTTTTGAATTCGGGAGGGGAGTGGTCTCTCGCACGCACATGGGTTCTACGGAAGAAAGCTTATGGGTTCTGCAAAAGAGGCTTCTGTTTGTTTGTGGTTTTCTTTTTTTTTCCTTTCCTTTTATTTTCTTATCTTAACAAACAATATATATATATATATATATATATATATATATATATAATAATAATAATAATAATAAATTCCAACAATATTTTGTACACAAAATAAATTCTAGAAAATTTATAGTATTTTAACAAGAGATAATTAGTAGTAAAAATAATTTTGGAAAAATAATTTTAATAAGATTTTCTATAATTAATTAAATGAAGAAATTTATTTTTCAATTAACTAAGAGAATACTCTAAATTTTTTTTACCATTTAAATAAGTTATAAAATTACTTAAAGTATAAAATAAAGTTAGGGGGTTTACAATTTACCCAACTTACAAGAATTTCTTCCTGAAAATTAAAGATAAGTTACGGTTTAAGAACTTAGGGAGGCTATATGGTAGATGTCACGCCCCAGTCCCAAAAATACGTAGGACTAGGACACGTAAGCATGCCAACCGCATGGATATGGCAACTCCAATATATGGAAACCAAATCCATACGTACGCTGTAATATGAATATCAAATCCACAAGTGGTATAAACATATGTCACAAGTCACAGGGTATAATCTAGATCTCATCCACGAAAATCAAATATGAATAAAATAACCAATGTCTATGAAACTAGATCTCAATAAGGAGTATCTAAGGATGATAGTTGGATGGAAACAAATCCACTACCAACTCAAATGAGAAAGTAAATACAATATAAGTACAACATCATTAAATAATATAAGTACCAGCTATCAATCACGGCTCGAGAGAAGACGTCCACGAAGCATCTATAGCCATCCAAATCTGCGCTCCTGCAAATACTCAAGAACAGGTACACCTGGCAGCGGACCAGGTCCGCAGAGGGACGTAACAAGATACAGAAAATATGAGCCAACTTGAATACAGTAGACATGCATATAATTTGAAAATAAATAAGTACGCTGTACAAGACAATCTATATGAATGCAAATGAGGACAACTTTTTGACGTATGGGCAAGGGTAGGCTACTCGATCTAATCCTCACAACCTCACGCTCGTTAGTGGATATCATCAGCCGTCATACCTCGGGGGTAGCGACCCTCGGACTCCATCAATCGACATACCTCGGGGGTAGCGACCATCGGACACGACCCACCATAGTGCGTGCTAGTGACTACGGTGTTACCAGAGTGGTTAAAAGCCCATACGCCTAATGATTGTCCTCTATGATACTAAGTGTCAAGTGTGTGTCAACATATCTAATATATAGTAATGACTGAAGGAACTACACATGCAATAAATAAACAGAATGAAATAATTATACAAAAATATACTAAGCATGTAAAATACTGTAAACAACTTGGCAAGGTATCTTGCCTGGGGTCCTGCTGCTGGTGTGAATCAGAGTCCAAGTCACAGTCCAAATAGCCTATGTATTACAAATTCACCACGTCAAAAGATAATTTATTTTAATTTATTTAATTCTATAATAATTACTCTAAAATCCTATTTTAATCTTATTATTCTGATTTTTAGGTTAATGCCTAAATTTTGTCCAAAGGAATTGAATTTTATCGACTCGAGACTCATGGCATGCAAATCGAGGTGATCTGTTGACCAAAAAGTCAACTGACACAAACTTGACTTTCATGCATGAATTCCTGTAGATTTCAGTGTCAAAAACATGCTGGAATTTACGGCTCGTCCGAATTCAAATTCGTTTGGAAATTATGGCACATACAAGTTTCGTATCGTGCACCGATGGTTAAATTTTACCCTAGAAGTTCTACAGAATTAACAATATAAAAATACTTCGAAATAAATTCTGGAAAAAACATATGTCAATTATCTCGACATTAGCTTTCCGAAACTTTAAACGGTTCGTGATTCTGATTCCTGGTTCTCCCGAAATCACGAAAACATCGAAACACGTCTATTTTCGGACATGCTGTGTTCTACGAATTTTCCAAAATTTAATAATAATAATTTCGTAAAAAAAATTATATAATCAGAAAGCTAACCTCAATATCTTTCTAACACAAAAAACTAGGCCCCATTTGGAGTCCGGAGCTATGCGCAATGACTTCTAGAAGATGAAGGAACCCTAGATGGCAATTCTCCAAAATTCGGCTGAAGAAAAATCCTAGAAATAAACTTAAACTAATATATATAGAGAGGAGAGAGAAAGCAGTTGCGGCTCAGATCTTGACACGTGGCAGCCATCCAACGATGCCCGCCCCGCAGTCACTGAAAGGCGGGCCCGGCACTGTTTGCTGCGGGCGGCTGACAGGTGGGTCCCCTGTTTGCTGACTGGGCAGAAATAATTTCTTTTTGGGTTTTCTTTTTCAGAAAATAGTTTTTAATTCAGTTTTTGATAATTAACTCAAAATAAATGCTAAAAATAATCAGAAAATTCCCAAAAAATGATAGAAAATATATTTTATTATTTAGAACCTAAAATAAAAGTTTGGGATACTTTTATCTAAGTTTGAATATAAAATAAATTCTTCAAAGTCCTAGAAAATTAGTGTTACTAGTTTTTAATTAACTAAAAATTATGGAAAAATCCCAATAATCTAAAATAGACTAAAATAATTCTAAATAAATATTTATATAAGTAAATATACTAAAAAAAAATTTATTTTTAATTAACTAAGAGAATATTCTAAATAAATTCAACATCTATAATAAATATAATAATATAAAATATACATAAAATACCTATTTTGGGTGAGGGAGTTTACAAAACATTCTTGGATATAGTCACTAACTATCATGAGATTCAGTCTCTGTCCTATTAGGGTATCTCCCTCTACTGGTGTGGGATAATCTGCTATGCCACATGTAGCCTATTCCATCACACACTAAGCATTCACTAATCATCACCCTAGTCAAAATATTCTTAATACTGAGGGTTACCAAATACTAATGATATACAATAGTTCTAGGTCATGGACATACTTAACTCACTGGCACTTGCTATGTTGGATACTATACAAAATACCACAAAGATACTACCTCATTTATCTGTTTCAGTTCTTGTAATCCCCAAAATTTCTCAAACATTCTCTTACAAGGAACACTTGTATACTTTTTCAATCATGTGTTTTATTAGTATACCCTTGTCCAACTTTAATACTCCCAATAGGATGCCTTACTCAAATCTTGTTACTATCTATACGAGGCACCAGCTCTCATATGCACTTTAGATGACATCCTCATACCAAGTTACTCATGTCTTTCCTCTATATTATTATACTAGTTACTAAAATGCTTGTGCCTAAACATTCATAATACTTGAGGTACTCCTGCTCTTCTTACTAGGGTATCTCTTTCTATCTGATACTTGGTGTAACTCATCCTCTAATATTTGTTAATCATCCTAAGATTGTTATCTATACATTAGTATCACAATACATACATAATTACCTTCTAGCCATTATAATACCATGGCATCTCACTGGTATCCTTATACCTCTTGTACTATTTCCTGATACATACGACCTCTATACTCAAAATTAGCAAGGTACTATACCTACTAAACTTACTTATATATATATATATATATATATATATATATATATATATATATATATATATATATATATTCTCTCTCCTCTACTACTTGGATTACTTATACTATTCCTTCCAAATATTTTTTTATCCATATTAATTGATATACCAATTTATCACACAAGGTACTTACTATTACTAGCATATTACTCAACTAATCTCTGATATAAAAATACTAGCACTCTTGATATAGTAACACTAGCTTTCAAACTACATAACATATGCCCTTAATATTCTAGGACACTAGCTTCATCATTAGATTACCTCATCACACTGACTAGAACTCATGATCACTTGCATCTAATGCACCAGTTATTAACTTCTATAATACACATGTTTTACTTCACTCTCAAAGGCAGGAACGTGGCTCTATATCTATATTGATGTATATGTATCTCTCCTTAAAACTTTTACAGACTGGTACACTAATCAGTGATACACTACATATCTTCCATGACCAATCTTGATATTTCTCAACCCATGATATACTATTAAAATTTCTAATACTCAGGCTTCCACTTTCATTAACTTTCATTCTGACACTCATCACTCAATATCAGGTGATATACCCATCACTAGTCATATACTGGTATACTCCTATATACTCACATTAATGCTCTACTTTTACCAGTAACACAACTCTTACTACTTTAGTACAACGTATTCCTATTCCCACACACTCTCCTATACACTTATGAGAACCATTCTACTATGGCACACTCACTAATACCCTTTATGCATATACATTTTTTTATTCTTGACACACCCAAGTATCAACCACCTAATTGAATATCATGCTCCATTAATTTCCAACACAATTTCCTTGATACTTAATTGTTTACATAGATCACACATCTACATGAATTCATGACTATCCAGAACTGGCATGCTGACTCTGATACTAACTCCTGGAATCACCACTGATACTCTTTACTCTCCCTTCTACCATTAGTACCAATACTAACTATAATGACACCTATCATAAAACTATTGCTACAAGGTACTACGCTATCGGTTATTTCTAGATTGATGCCTATTGCTCACATGCCCAACCAAGAACCACTTACAGACTCACAAGCCACACTCCCAACAGTCAATACTGATACTCAAGACACAGACCAAATTGCAAGTTACCAACTATCACAAAGAACCCTAATGGAATGAAGATTTATAAGGAACTGGACTAAAGAACTGAAGGAATCTCTACTACTAAGCTAAAGAATGATGGAACAAAGTCCTATAATAACAGGAGTGGATAAGTATTGAGATGATACTTTAAGAACAAATTTAAGATACAACCTGATAATCATACACGTCTGTCCGAAATCATGATACTCAGAATTCTCGCCACGCCAGTAAGCATAGTTGTGATACAAGATAGATTCTCTAACTTAGGTATGCACCTCTATAATCATGTTGTCTACAATCCTCGTTGTGCCGACTAGTATAACTGTGAGAAATTCTAAATTTCATAACTAAGATATATATATCCAAAGTTAGGTGTAAGCTCTGTATCCTAAAATTCTAGCTTAAATATTGTTATTTGGTTAATTTGGGGATGTTGGAATTTTTCCACAATTTTTAGTTAGTTAAAAACTAGTAACACTAATTTCCTAAGACTTTCAAGAATTTATATTAGGATCAAATATAATTAAAAATATCCCAAACTATTATTTTAGGTTCTAAATAATCAAATATATTTTCTATAAATTTATGGGAATTTTTTGATTATTTTTAGCATTTATTTTGAGTTAATTAGAAAATCTGAATTAAAAACTAATTTTTAGAAAAAGAAAAACCTAATAAAACCAACCCGCCCAGTCCGCAGCCAGCATGGCCCGCGTGTCAGCTAGCATAGCCCAGTCAGCGGGGCCTAGCGGTCAGTGAGAGAGGGCGAGGGTGGGTGCGGTTGGAGTCGGTTCAAGCCAACCCGAGCTGAGCCGAGCCGAGTCCTAATCCGACTCGGACTCATCTGAGCCAATCCGGCTTGAACGCTGGTCGTTCGATCCGAGCGGGTAGCATCAGATCGATGCCATGTGGCACATCCTTTAGCCATGGCTGCTCTCTCTCTCTCCTATATATATAGTATTTAGTTTATAATTTATAGGATTTTCTTTTAGCCGATTTTGGGGAATTGTCATCTAGGGTTTCATTCATTTCCAGAAGCCATTAATTATAGCTCTGTACTCCAAATATAGCCCAGTTTCTTGTATTAGAACTGTATTGAGATTAGTTTTCTGAATATATAAATTGTTTCACAAAATTTTGAATATTAAATTCTAGAAAATTCCTAGAGTACAGTATGTCCAAAAATAGACGTGTCTCGGTATTTTTACGATTTTGGAAGAACCATGAATCAGAATCATGAACCGTTTAAAGTTTCAGAAATCTAATGTCGAGATCATTGATATATGTTTTTACTAATATTTAATATGAAATATTTCTGTGCTGTTAATTCTGTAGAACTTTTAGGTTAACAATCAACCACCGTTGCACAATACAATTTTGTATGTACAATAATTTCTAAATGAACTTGAATCTGGATGAGCCATAAATTCTAGCATATTTATGAGGCTGAAATATACAGAAAACCATGCATAAAAGTAGAGTTTGTATCGATTGACTTTTCGATCAACAGATCGCCTCGATTTGCGTGCCATAAGTTTCGAGTTGATAAATTTTAGTTCCTTTGGACAAAATTTAGAAAGTAACCTAAAAATAAGAATAATAAGATTAAAATAAGATTTTAGATTAATTATTCTAGGATTAAATAAATTAAAATAACTTATCTTTTAACATGGTAAATTTGTACTACAGAGGCTATTTGGACTATGACTTGGATTCTGATTCATACCAGCTAATGACCACAGGCGAGTACATTTCCGTGATTACTTTTAGTGCTTGATAGTCTCTATAATGCATACTTAGTATTGATTATTTAACCCTTGACACTTGCTACACGGATTAGTATGATGGATTCTTATTATGAAATATGTGAATGTTCTAGATTATTATTATTTCTTCATGACTGGTTCGGAATCCATGTTGTACTCGTGGGGAGGGAAAATACTTAGTGGACTACCTTTTTAATCCCATGGTCTTACTAGAAAAATAGCAGCCATGCACGATACGTGTGGTTTGCCGAATTTTACCCCTTAGCCGTTCACATGTCGACATGGTATTTCAAATCACATAGAGTAGTTGTTCCTATCCGTTCTTCCATACGTTGCAGTTAGTTCCTTTGTTGCTTGGAGATATTGTACTATATGTTGCCATGACAGGACTTTAGCATTTGTTTATTCTAGTTGCCTTATTGTGATTTAAGTTTTGTTGCTATCATATATTCATTACTATTTATTGTCTTATAGCTTCCACCATATGTTGGAACTGTTTTTACTATGATGTACTCGTTCCCTTCCTGATTGGATAAATATTATAGATGACTACAATGAGGATGCAATCCCTACACATTACAGACCATATGCTACCGACATAATAGAGCCTGATCTTGCCTTTCCGGAGGATCAGGGAGAGTTAGCAGCTCAGATACCGTCTACAATGGAGTAGTTTAGTAGTTGTTGATTTTGTTAGTTATTTTTGACCGGATTATTCTCGGCAATTTTTTTAAATTATTTTGAGTATTGTACTTTGGATATTTAGATTTTGGGGAGATCCCTTGAACCCGCATCAAGACTATTATTTCACTATTATCTTGGTGTATTCATTTAAACTAGTGTCTGTGATTGAGTATAGTGTGGAGATGTATATATGTTGTGAGTTGTAGGTTATACTTATGGCTTAATGTACAACGTTTTATCGTCGACACTACGGCGTAGGTTGGACGTACCCATGTATCACTACCACTTTTCCAGATAAGGGCATTTAATTTCACTATTTTGAATAATTATGTGTTTAATTAATCTGCTGAGTTATATAAACTATTTATATGTTGTAAGTGATAATTGATTTTAGGTCAAACCCTAGAACGCATTAGGACAAACCCTAATGACTAAACCCTAATCTGAAAACCCAGTTCTAGAGAAACCCTAGAATTCAAATTTTAGGTTTGGACCTCAAACCTTAGGCTGACTAAACCTGAGTTAATTAGGTTCTTCATGACCTAACCTGGGGGGGGGGTTTAACCTAAAACTATGCATTAGAAACCCTAACTGGTTTTAATTTAAAAGGGAGTCTCCCTCAAAGCCATTCTTCATGTAGAAAGAAGAAACCCTAGCCTCCATCAAGAAAACCATTTCCCCCACCCAAATTTCGAGATCAAACCCTAGGTTTCCATTTTTTCCTCCTTCAAAGCAAGGGAAGCAAGGAGCTTGGGCCAAGGAACCTTGGGAAAGAAGAACCTTCATAAGGAAACCATCTCCCTATAGGTAAAACCCTATTTTTATTCAATTATATTCTGTTTTTCTTGTTTTTTTGGCCATTAGGAAACCTACCTTGATGTTTAGGTTTTGATTTCTGAGACTCTACATGAAGACCTAGGTGAACTTGGGTTTTGATGACCTATGGGTGTTTTCCCCTAATTTCTGGAACCCAAACACTAGGGATCTCGTGTAGGCACATCACCCCTCCTACGTATGAGTTTAGATCTCAGTTTTTAGGTTTTAATTGGGAATTTCTGGGTTTGTATGTAAATTCATTTTTCTGCCCTGCATATGTTCGAGGAAATGTGCAGTCAAGTTCTTGTGGTTGAAACTGTGAATGGTTCATTGTGCAGTCGGGTTTGGGAGTGTATGTGTATAACTATGTGGCTGTGTTTGTGTGTATAGGTAGGTTGAGATGCATTGGGGTATCAGATTTCCTCATGGCACTGTGAAGGATCAAGATTTCTCTTTAACTGTGCAGTCGGGTAGTATAGTTCTCTGTGTATCAAGTGTTTCAGTGCAGTGTCAATGTGACAGTGTGTAGGTATTTAAATTTTCAGTGTATATGTAGGATTTTTATGTCTGTATGTATCCCAATATCAGGGTGAGGTATTATATGCAGTGAGGATCCTGTGTGAGCTGTGTGTGGGTGTTTAACAGTGTGGGTATCAGTATTTGTCTCAGAATTCTGTGTGTGTATATGTGTGTGGTAGTGTAAGAATTTATGGTATCAGGGTGTGAGGGAATTTGAAATCTGTGTAGTATACCTGTGTGTTCTCAGTAAAGGGAAACTGTGTGTGTGTTTGCATCCCTGTTAAACTTGTGAATACATATGGGTGTGTTCCAGTCTAGAGTATCAGTGAGTAGATATCTGTGTGTCTGTGTGAATACATGTGAGTGAGTGCCTGTGAATGAGAACCCAATGTGTGTGTGTATCAATTAGACAAGGGTAGGTATTAGCAGGGTATCAGGGAATAGAGTATCAGGTATCAGTGGGTCTCTGAGACTGTGTGATGTATCATAAAACCTAATATGACAGTGTTGAGTATCCTGTGTGTGAGTGAATCAGTGACTGTGTAGAGTACCTGGGTAGTGAGCAGTGAGTTTAGTTCTTGAGGGGAATCAGTAGGTATCAGTGTGTTAGGTATCCATAAACCTAGCCAAGTGACAGTGTGTGTGTGATCTTGTGTGTACCAGTTAGAATGCCTGTGTGTCAGTATAGGAGAAATAGGGTATCAGTTAGATTAAGTGGGTGCTTGTGTATGTGTCAGATAGCTGTGTATATCAGGGATTCATGTGTGTATTAAGTGATGTCAGTATAGGGGAGTATTCTTGGGGCTGTAAACTGATACATGTAAGTATCAGTGAAGAGATTAGAGGAGGAGGGTGAATTAGCAGCCTTGCCTACTGTGTTTGACAGCAAAGGGGGCAAGTATAGCTTGGTATTAGTTGTTTAGCAATAGCAGGTGGATGCAAGTATGGGGGGGGGGTGAAATCGGGTAGTAGTATTTAGACATCAGTTAATAGTGATGCTCAAGTTATTGTTAGGTAAGTAAGTATCAGTTATTGGTACGAGTTTGTATTAGTTAGGAAATTAGCCAGTATTAACCCATCTTTTGACTAGTATTATAGGATGATAACTTCTATGGTTAGAATACCTTGGTACCACTACTATGAGCTAGTTAATGACTAATGTTAGTTAAGGTATTAAGATAATAAGTGTGTAAGAATTAGTATATTGCGTTAGTGATCGGTTAAGTGAGTGAAGTGTTAAGCTAAATATCAGTTAAGTTGGTACTAATTAACCTAGTATGACTAGTATTGACCAGTAGATTTTAGGATGACCTAGAAGCCTTATTTTTTCTTAATTTGCTAAACATATTTATTTCTTAATTCTGTATCTAACATTTATACTCCACAAATAGGTCATTGTGATCCCACTTTGGACATCGATCCTCACACTTTCCTCAGGACCACAGGCGAGTACATTCTCTGACAGTTTTCATTGTTGACTATTTCTATAATTCAGTTCTATTACATACTTGATTCCGACACTATGGATACACGGGTTAGCATCCTAGATCCCCATCATGAGGAGTCATGATTGGAATCCATCGTGCTAGCTGGGGGATGGGGAACTATTAGTAGATTATGTGATCATATCCAAACCTTTACATGCATCATAGCTCACCCCACTTCTTACGTCGGGTGCGGCCTGACCTTTTACATGCATCATAGCTGTTATATATGATTAACCTGACCACTACATGCATCATAGCTAACCATATGGTTAGCCTGACCTACAAGAATCATAGTTAATCATATATAACCAGCCTGATCAAGTCCCAAGCCGATCACATAATAAACTGATAATTCAAACACTTAGCTAGATGTCTATTTATTCAGATTCACTTGTTCTAGCATTCACTGTCTATTGTTCATTGCTAGATGCTCTATTGCCTATTTTTATTTTCTCCAGTACTTTATATTTCCAGCATTTACTTCCATCTTGTATTTCTTACACTGTTTATAGTTTTTGTCAATTTAATGAAACTGCTGTTAGTGCTTGTGCTTCGTTCCAATCCTGACTGGATAATATTTTTCAGAGGACCTGGAGGATCTTTGCCCCACTCATTACGGCCCAGGATTAGAGGGAGATTTCACTCCAGAAACCCCAGAGGAGTTGCCTATCCTAGAGGAGACCTTACCTGCCAATTCATAGATTATTTTTCTGCATTTATTGTTCTAGACTGAGACTGAGTTGTATTTATTATTCTGTGATTTTGTGAGGTCATCTAGACCCAAGTTTCGAGTTGGACTTATTGTGGTTGGTTTATATTAGAACTCTTTTCTATTCTCATCGTGCCATTATTTCTATTAGCTTATGATTGAGTATATCATAGAACTGTGGATTATTTATCATTGTCCTCCGTGCGGAGTTGAGACTATTGACAGGATATATTATGTGTTGAGATCTAAACAGCGTTCTACCACCGATGCTGCGGCGTAGGCTGAACGTACCCACGACTCATGCCCAAATTCCGGGTGCGGGTCGTGACACGTTTTAGTGGTGGCCCATGCAGGTCGAGTCCTAGATTCGCATTAGAGCAATATCGTAGTGGTGCTCGCTTAGAGTATTACTACGAGCCTGTTTTAGGAAATAGGAATTAGGCCGAGGATATGCTCAATCACAATTAGGAGTTTCTGATTCTTATAATTCTACTCTTAATGATTTTTTCTTTAGAAATTTACTGTCCTCCTTTGATGATACCGTGTCTATTGCCTTGATTAAATTCTTCGATCTGTCTTCAGGATGCCGCCGAAAACCAGATCCCGGAGGACCGGAGCAGCAGAGTCAGAGAGGTCTGCCACCTCTCGACTTGCCGGACAGACATCGCCAGCACCTCCTACATCTCCAGTACATGTGGGAGTGTCTGCAGCATTCGGGGGTCCTCCACCACCTGTTCAGAGGGTCCCCATAGCTACGACGGCGCCTCCACCACCACCACCTCCACCACCACCACCAGTTCAGCATCCAGGAGGTGTGCCCGTCGATGGAGCACAGATGTTCGCTTTGATTCAGGGCATGGTCGATGCCCAGAGGACGTCGACAGAGGCCCAGAGGGTGTAGGCTGAGGCACACCAGGCCCAGACAGAGATGATGAGGGTGAACATGGAGAATGCTCATCAGGTGGCTCTCCAGGCTGTGGAGAGAGTCACTCAGCAGCAGCAGCGTCCTGATCAGCACCACCAGAGGCCGGGCACCATTATGGATTTCAAGAGGATGATGCCTCGGGAGTTCAAGGGGACAGAAGGGATACTCTACGCCGATGATTGGCTAGAGGACATCGAGAGGAACTTGCGCTTGGCGCAGCTTCCGGAGGCTCTTCAGATCGAGGCCGCCGGCAGCCAGATGTTCGACATCGCCTTGACGTGGTTTCGCACAGAGCCGAGACTCCTTGAAAGGGGACTCACTTGGGAAGCTTTCAAGGAGCTCTTCAAGGAGAAGTTCTTCCCTGATGTTGCCCTGGGAGCTTTGGAGAGTCAGTTCCATGACTTAGTCCAGGGGAGCTCGTCCGTCGACGAGTATGCCGCGGAGTTTTCCCGCCTGAGCCGCTTCGCGCCATCGATGATTAGAGATCCGGGGGACAGGGCCCGAAAGTTCAGAAAGGGGCTGGCAAGGGAGATCAAGTCTCGCACGTCGGGACGTCGCACAGCTACCTACGAGGGCATATTGATGGATACCCAGATAGCCGAGGACGACTTGGGCCTCAGGCCCAAGAGGGGACGCGATGGTTCCGGAGGAGCAAACAGTAGTGCGGGACCGGGCAAGCGTCCACACTTTCAGCAGCAGAACCAGCAACACCAGGCACCAGCCCGAGGGCAAGTCCAGCAGCAGCAGCAGAGGCAGACTCAGCCCTCCATCCAGTGTGCGTACTGCGGGAAGACAGGACATACTAGAGATATCTGCAGGAAGAGATTGGGCTCATGTCTGTCCTGCGGATCGACGATACACCAGCTGAGGGATTGCCCTACCATTCGTCCAGGTCAGGGCGGAGCAGCCGCCCAGAGAGGACCAGACAGGGTACCTGCCGTGCCAGGAGGCCAACAACAGAGGGCACCACTTCCACCGCAACATCAGAAGTTTGCCCAGCACCAGCAGCAGAGAGGTGTACCCCAGGGGCGAGCGTACGCCATGGCAGTCGAGGAGATCGAGCCAGCAGGAGACTTGATCACAGGTTCGGTTATTCTCGATTATATTCCCGCATTTACCTTATTCGACTCTGGCGCTTCCCATAGTTTTGTGTCTGTATCTTATGCACTTCGACATCATTTAGACACAGAACCATTAGCTAGGACTTGCAAGATCATGACTGGTGGAGGTATTATCCTAGTCCGTGATCACTGCAAGGACCGGAGAGTGTCAGTAGGAGGCCGAGAGTTGAGCGTGAGCTTACTCGTTATGCCACTTCCGGGGTATGATATTGTACTCGGAATGGACTGGTTGAGTAGGCATCATGCTACTATAGATTGTTATAGAGGCAGAGTATTATTTAGACCACCAGGAGAGCCGGAGTTTGAGGTCGTCAGAGGAGCAGCGGAACAGAGGAGGAGCATATTTTGCGGAGCCAGGGCGGAAGAAGAAGAGTTGCCACATCCTCTGATAGCGGAGTTCCTGGATGTATTTCCAGAGGAGTTGCCAGGCTTGCCGCCAGACAGAGATGTTGAATTCTCTATAGACTTGGTTCCAGGAGCGGAGCCCATTTCACAACATGTCTATAGAGTCAACAACAGCGAGCTGGCAGAACTGAAGAAGCAAGTTGAGGAGCTGCAGGACAAAGGCTTCATTAAATCCAGTTCATCACCATGGGGAGATTCGGTATTGTTCGTACCGAAGAAGGACGGCACGATGCGCATGTGCATTGATTATAGAGCTTTGAACAATATCACTATCAAGAACAAATACCCGCTGCCGAGGATAGATGATCTTTTCGATCAGTTGAGCGGGGCGAGGGTGTTTTCAAAGATAAATTTAAGGTCAGGCAATCACCAGGTGAAGGTGAAGAGGGAGGACACGCCGAAGATAGCTTTTCGGACCAGATACGGCCAGTTTGAGTTTATGGTGATGCCATTTGGTTTAACCAATGCACCGGCAGTATTCATGAACCTGATGAACAAGGTGTTCCACTAGTACCTTGACAAGTTCGTAGTGGTGTTTATCGATGATATTCTTGTGTATTCCAAGACCCCGGAGGAGCACGAAGAGCACCTGAGGTTGGTCTTAGAGACTCTCAGGAGGGAGAAGCTGTACGGGAAACTCTCTAAGTGTGAATTCTTCCTTGACAAGGTTGAATTTCTTGGGCATGTGGTATCGGGTGACGGAATCTCGGTTAACCCACAGAAGATCGAGGCAGTGAAGTCGTGGGCTACCCCCAGTTCGGTAGCTGAGATCAGGAGTTTTCTCGGGCTGGCAGGATACTACAGGAGGTTTGTACAAGACTTCTCCAGGATTGCAGCGCCAATGACCAGATTGACTAGGAAGGATGTGGATTTTGTCTGGACGGAGGAGTGTCAGGCTGCATTTGATGAGCTGAAGAAGAGGTTGACAACAGCTCCAGTTTTGACGTTGCCAGCAGGGACAGGTGGTTTCACCATCTACAGTGATGCTTCAGGTAAGGGTCTGGGATGTGTTCTGCAGCAGCACGAAAAGGTGATTGCCTATGCTTCCAGGCAGTTACGCCCTCATGAAGAGAACTACCCCACCCACGATTTGGAGTTGGCAGCAGTTATCTTCGCTCTAAAGCTGTGGAAACATTACCTGTATGGAGAGCGTGTGGAGATTTTCACAGACCACAAGAGCTTGAAGTACGTATTCACACAGAAGGAGCTAAACATGAGGCAAAGAAGGTGGTTAGAGTTGATGAAGGACATCGACATCTCATTGCAGTACCACCCAGGGAAGGCCAACGTAGTCGCCGATGCCTTGAGCAGGTATCCGATGGCTATGTACTTGACGACAGATAGACATTTGTTGGCTGATCTGGAAAGCTTGGAGATTGAGGTGTTAGTTCCCGGTACTGAGATTCAGATGTGGGGATTGCAGATACAGTCCGAGCTGATGGACAGGATCAGAGCGGTGCAGTATGATGATGAGGCTCTGAGGAGTATCAGAGCACAGGTTCAGACAAGATTGTCGGACGACTTTATTATCGCAGATGATGGTTCCTTACGACACGAGGATATGTGTACCGAGCGGGGAGCTGCGCGAGGAGGTTTTGCAGGAGGCACACCGCTCTTAGTACTCGATGCATCCCGGTGCCAACAAGATGTATCGAGACTTGAGGGAGCACGTATGGTGGTATGGAATGAAGCGCGAGGTAGCACGCTTCGTATCCCGGTGTTTAGTGTGCCAACAGGTAAAGGCAGACCGGCAGAGGCCAGGTGGTTTGCTTCAACCTTTACCAATTCCAGAGTGGAAGTGGGAGCACGTGACCATGGATTTCGTTTTAGGGCTTTCACGTTCTCCAGGAGGGAAGGACGCAATTTGGGTCATCGTGGACAGGTTGACCAAATCAGCCCATTTTTTACCTTTCATGGTGGGCACGTCAACAGAGAGGCTAGCAGAGATGTACGTACGACAGATCATTAGACTTCATGGAGTTTCTGTGAGCATCGTCTCGGATCGGGATAGCCGTTTCACTTTCCACTTCTGGAGGAGTCTGCAGGCTAGCTTGGGCACTCAGCTCAAGTTCAGTACCGCATATCACCCCCAGACAGACGGGCAGTCTGAAAGGACTATTCAGACTCTCCAGGATATGTTACGCACTTGTGTTCTAGATCTCGGAGGTTCTTGGAAGGATCATCTGCACCTGGTAGAGTTCGCTTACAACAATAGCTACCAGGCCAGCATCGAGATGTCACCATTTGAGGCTCTTTATGGATGGAGGTGTCGTACACCATTATCTTGGGACGACGTTGGAGAGAGAGCCTTGCTAGGACCAGAAATGGCCGTGGATGCAGCAGAAAAGGTGAAACTCATCAGAGACAGACTGCGAGTGGCGCAGGACAGACAGCGGCATTGGGCCGACAGCCACCGTAGACCCCTTGAGTTTCAAGTATAGATTGTTATTTTTCTGGTTGTGTTGTTTGTTTAGACTGCGTGTTAAGACTGTTTTGTTTTAGGTTGGCGATCTAGTATTCCTACGAATTTCTCCGACGCGTGGCACGATTCATTTTGGTCGAGGAGGGAAGCTTAGCCCACGCTACATCGGACCCTTTGGCATTCTTGCGAGGGTAGGTGCAGTGGCGTATAGACTGGACTTGCCGCCTGCATTGGAGGGAGTGCATGATGTGTTCCATGTGTCGCAGCTGAGGCGGTACGTGGCAGACCCTAGTCACGTACTTGACCACTCGGAGATTGAGGTTGGTCCGACGCTCAGCTACCCCGAGCAGCCCGTAGAGATCTTGGACCGCAGAGAGAAGGTGTTGCGGAACCAAACTATTTCTTTGGTTCGTGTTGCATGGAGACATCACTCTCCAGGGGAGTCGACCTGGGAGAGAGAGGACAAAATGCGCGAGCAATACCCGTACCTCTTCTAGACTTGAGGAATATCCTTTCTGATTTATTCTTGTTCTGTTCAGTCCAAATTTCGAGGACGAAATTTCTTTTAGGAGGGTAGACTTGTCACTACCACTTTTCCAGATAAGGCCATTTGGGTAATTTCACTATTTTGAATAATTATGTGTTTAATTAATCTGCTGAGTTATATAAACTATTTATATGTTGTAAGTGATAATTGATTTTAGGTCAAACCCTAGAACGCATTAGGACAAACCCTAATGACTAAACCCTAATCTGAAAACCCAGTTCTAGAGAAACCCTAGAATTCAAATTTTAGGTTTGGACCTCAAACCTTAGGCTGACTAAACCTGAGTTAATTAGGTTCTACATGACCTAACCTGGGGGGGGTTTAACCTAAAACTATGCATTAGAAACCCTAACTGGTTTTAATATAAAAGGGAGTCTCCCTCAAAGCCATTCTTCATGTAGAAAGAAGAAACCCTAGCCTCCATCAAGAAAACCATTTCTCCCACCCAAATTTCGAGGTCAAATCCTAGGTTTCCATTTTTTCCTCCTTCAAAGCAAGGGAAGCAAGGAGCTTGGGCCAAGGAACCTTGGGGAAGAAGAACCTTCATAAGGAAACCATCTCCCTATAGGTAAAACCCTATTTTTATTTAATTATATTCTGTTTTTCTTGTTTTTTTTGGCCATTAGGAAACCTACCTTGATGTTTAGGTTTTGATTTCTGAGACTCTACATGAAGACCTAGGTGAACTTGGGTTTTGATGACCTATGGGTGTTTTCCCCTAATTTCTGGAACCCAAACCCTAGGGATCTCGTGTAGACACATCACCCCTCCTACGTATGAGTTTAGATCTCAGTTTTTAGGTTTTGATTGGGAATTTCTGGGTTTGTATGTAAATTCATTTTTTTGCCCTGCATATGTTCGAGGAAATGTGCAGTCAAGTTCTTGTGGTTGAAACTGTGAATGGTTCATTGTGCAGTCGGGTTTGGGAGTGTATGTGTATAACTGTGTGGCTGTGTTTGTGTGTAAAGGTAGGTTGAGATGCATTGGGGTATCAGATTTCCTCATGGCACTGTGAAGGATCAAGATTTCTCTTTAACTGTGCAGTCGGGTAGTATAGTTCTCTGTGTATCAAGTGTTTCAGTGCAGTGTCAATGTGACAGTGTGTAGGTATTTAAATTTTCAGTGTGTGTGTAGGATTTTTATGTCTGTGTGTATCCCAATATCAGGGTGAGGTATTATATGCAGTGAGGATCCTGTGTGAGCTGTGTGTGGGTGTTTAACAGTGTGGGTATCAGTATTTGTCTCAGAATTCTGTGTGTGTATATGTGTGTGGTAGTGTAGGAATTTATGGTATCAAGGTGTGAGGGAATTTGAAATCTGTGTAGTATACCTGTGTGTTCTCAGTAAAGGGAAACTGTGTGTGTGTTTGCATCCCTGTTAAACTTGTGAATACATATGGGTGTGTTCCAGTCTAGAGTATCAGTGAGTAGATATATGTGTGTCTGTGTGAATACATGTGAGTGAGTGCCTGTGAGTGAGTGCCTATGAGTGAGTTAGTGTGTTAGGTATCCATGAACCTAGCCAAGTGACAGTGTGTGTGTGATCTTGTGTGTACCAGTTAGAATGCCTGTGTGTCAGTGTAGGAGAAACAGGGTATCAGTTAGATTAAGTGGGTGCCTGTGTATGTGTCAGATAGCTGTGTATATCAGGGATTCATGTGTGTATTAAGTGATGTCAGTATAGGGGAGTATTCTTGGGGCTATAAACTGATACATATAAGTATCAGTGAAGAGATTAGAGGAGGAGGGTGAATTAGCAGCCTTGCCTACTGTGTTTGACAGCAAAGGGGGCAAGTATAGCTTGGTATTAGTTGTTTAGCAATAGCAGGTGGATGCAAGTATGGGGGGGTGAAATCGGGTAGTAGTGTTTAGACATCAGTTAATAGTGATGCTCAAGTTATTGTTAGGTAAGTAAGTATCAGTTATTGGTATGAGTTAGTATTAGTTAGGAAATTAGCCAGTATTAACCCATCTTTTGACTAGTATTATAGGATGATAACTTCTATGGTTAGAATACCTTGGTACCACTACTATGAGCTAGTTAATGACTAATGTTAGTTAAGGTATTAAGATAATAAGTGTGTAAGAATTAGTATATTGCATTAGTGATCGGTTAAGTGAGTGAAGTGTTAAGCTAAATATCAGTTAAGTTGGTACTAATTAACCTAGTATGACTAGTATTGACCAGTAGATTTTAGGATGACCTAGAAGCCTCATTTTTTCTTAATTTGTTAAACATGTTTGTTCCTTAATTCTGTATCTAACATTTATACTCCACAAATAGGTCATTGTGATCCCACTTTGGACATCGATCCTCACACTTTCCTCAGGACCACAGGCGAGTACATTCTCTGACAGTTTTCATTGTTGATTATTTCTATAATTCAGTTGTATTACATACTTGATTCCGACACTATGGATACACGGGTTAGCACCCTAGATCCCCATCATGAGGAGTCGTGATTGGAATCCATCGTGCTAGCTGGGGGATGGGGAACTATTAGTAGATTATGTGATCATATCCAAACCTTTACATGCATCATAGCTCACCCCACTTCTCACGTCGGGTGCGGCCTGACCTTTTACATGCATCATAGCTGTTATATATGATTAACCTAACCACTACTTGCATCATAGCTAACCATATGGTTAGCCTGACCTACAAGAATCATAGTTAATCATATATAACCAGCCTGATCAAGTCCCAAGCCGATCACATAATAAACTGATAATTCAAACACTTAGCTGGATGTCTATTTATTCAGATTCACTTGTTCTAGCATTCACTGTCTATTGTTTATTGCTAGATGCTCTATTGCCTATTTCCATTTTCTCCAGTACTTTACATTTCCAGCATTTACTTCCATCTTGTATTTCTTACACTGTTTATAGTTTTTGTCAATTTAATGAAACTGCTGTTAGTGCTTGTGCTTCGTTCCAATCCTGACTGGATAACATTTTTCAGAGGACCTGGAGGATCTTTGCCCCACTCATTACGGCCCAGGATTAGAGGGAGATTTCACTCCAGAAACCCCAGAGAAGTTGCCTATCCTAGAGGAGACCTTACCTGCCAATTCATAGATTATTTTTCTGCATTTATTGTTCTAGACTGAGACTGAGTTGTATTTATTATTCTGTGATTTTGTGAGGTCATCTAGACCCAAGTTTCGAGTTGGACTTATTGTGGTTGGTTTATATTAGAACTCTTTTCTATTCTCATCGTGCCATTATTTCTATTAGCTTGTGATTGAGTATATCATAGAACTGTGGATTATTTATCATTATCCTCCGTGCGGAGTTGAGACTATTAACAGGATATATTGTGTGTTGAGATCTAGACAGCGTTCTACCGCCGATGCTGCGGCGTAGGCTGGACGTACCCACGACTCATGCCCAAATTCCGGGTGCGGGTCGTGACACCATGACTCATACCCAAATCTAGGGTGCAGGTCTTGATATCTGGTCCCTACATTTTTGCTATGCCAGCTAATATGGCTGCGATAAACTCTAGGCTCCATAACCAAAGCAGACATTTTTCCTTTCTCACTGTCCTCATCAACATATGTCATTAGATGATACCATAATTTAGTTCATAAAATTTATCTCGATATAAAATCAAACTCAATAACGACACCAGGAATTAAATTCAATAATCGATCACCAAGAATCAAATTTAATAACAATAAGTGAGAACGGACGAAAACAAGGGAAAATATTTGAATTAGAATTTATAATAATATTCTCAAGGGTCGTTCCATGAATCTCTCAAAAAATTATGATTTAGTATCCTCTCATCCTAATATCTTATATCCTATATCCTATCACAGGCTCGCAGTAGTACAACTAAGCCGTCGTACTACCACAATATCGCACAACTTGCGAAGCCTGATCTGCATGGGCCACAACTAAAAATGTGTCACGACCCGCACCCGGTGTAGGGATGCAAGTAGTAAACAACGCCCAACCTACGCACAGCATCGACAGTAGAACGCTATCTTGGTCAACTATACTATCTAATTATCTCACAATAATGCATAAACCTCCAATAATATCTCAACTCCAAGAAGAATATAATAAAATTAATTCAACACAATACTCAATCATAATTCTATAGCACGATAAGATATCAAATAAGTCTAACATAACTATACAGTCAAAAATATATAACAACAACAATAGAACAATATCCAAATCTCAAACTATATGCTGAAAGAAAATCTAGTAGCAAAATGCTAAAGAAAACTAACTATGAAAGACTAGTGATCCGGATAAACCTTCCGGCAATCACTCAAGAACTAGTGGTCCAAGTCTGCATCATCTATAGGTCGAAGTCAATAGTATGTCGGACACCAATCTCCTGGATCCTCTGAAAAATATTTTTTAGTCAGGAATGGAGCGAAGTACATCTCTAATAGCAGTTCTAATCAATGATATAAACTATGTAATAGTAAATAGATGTGAATATACAAGATGGCATATACATATACAAGAGATACGCAATTAAGGAATACTGAAAATAAATACCAGAACTGGTCTCACGGACCTATATATATAGAATATTACATTAATACAATGTTTTGGGAATGAAAAATAAATTAAACTAGTCAATTTCTAGGTCATGAAGCCATTTCTAAGTCAAAACAGTCAAACTAGGTCAATTCTTGGTCCAACTAGTCAAACTTGGTCAAACTAACTATTTTTAGGACGTATGATTATATTTATAGGATATTGGGTCCATACACTATGCAACTAGGCCACACTAGATATTCTAAAATACTAAGAAAACCAACAAGATACCGTATCCTAAGATACGCAAGTTTTTGGATATGAATATAGTAATTTATAAAAGACAATACATATAATAGTTAAGCTTACTAATGCAACTCGGATACCTTGGCCTTGAACCAATGCGTTAACGCACCACTACACCCCCCATCTTGATACTCAAATCCAACACCTTGAGTATCAACCCAATACCTTGAGTATCCCTCACTACCTTGACATTTACCTTGGTATCTCAAGGTAATTCAAATCCTAGTAGATATCTAACTACCCATACACGAAACTATATGCTAACATACTAAACTAATAAATACTATAACTACTAACATATATTACATATAAATACATAACTAACAAGTATTCACATATCTATCTAACTACTAAACTAATAACTGCATTTAACTGCTAACTATCTAAACTACTAGTTATATATACTAACACTAACCAACTGAACTATCTAGCTAAACCACTACCTGCTGCCATGAACACCTAACCCAAACCTTAGTACTCACCTAGACATACCCTCAAGTATCTATGTATCATATTGGTACTAATAAACTAATACCTTAATACTAACACACTCTTATATTTACCCTTATTAACCAATACTTAACATATATTAACTATAATACCAACAGACACTAACTACACTAACTGATACATATATTAATTTATTAATACAATACATACATAGATATATATAGTTACTAAGATAACTATTACCCAATCTACTAACTATCAACATAACATACATATACTAATGTACATATCTAACTAACTACTAACATAATCAAGTATATAACTAACTAACTAACTAACTAACTATTTAGCTAACTACCTTAACACTAGACTAACTAAACACTAACTAAATCATCTACTAGCTAAGCATCTTAACCCAATAGCTAAACCATTACCTTAACTCACCTGAACTAACCTCACTACCTGAGCTCATACCCTTGTTGTTAGAGACTACTGCTTGCATCTCAGTGCATTGATGCACTGCAAACTATACTTGTTGATACTGCACTGTGGCTGAAGCTGAGATCTGTTGTTGTTGTGCTACATGTGCTTGTAGCACTCTGCTACTGAAGTAGCTCTATCTTGCCTTGCTGCCTTTGCTGCAACTGCTGTAGAATCCTTCTACTGTGCAGTTGGTCACTGCATAGTTATGCTCGAGCTGCTGATATGAACTTCACTGTTTCTTCTTCCTTTGCTAAACAGTTTGCTGATACCTTATAGCCTTTACTGCCATGCCTCTATGCTGCATCTACTATTTCAGTTTGCTCCCAATGCTGATACTAGCCTGAATTGAAAGAACTGCAGTGCTTGTTGCCTATATTGGCTTGATGCTGTGTGCTCACTACAGTGATGTACTGAAGGGTGCCCGACCATGTTGAATGCCTGAGACTGCACACTGCCTCTGCTGAACTGCAGTGGCTCGAGACCTCTGTTGTGTAGTTGTGCTTTCCCTTCAATCACTGCCATTCACTAACACCAAATGCACACACCTATCTACATATATATATATATATATATATATATATATATATATATATATATATATATATATATATATATACACACACACTCTTTCTTATACATATATAGATATATCTACACAAACACACATATACACCTATAGATATATATAAACACTCATACATATATACATATATATATTCAACCACATATATATACATATAGAAATATAAATATATAGACTTATAGATATATATATATACACCCATACATATATACATATAGATATATAGAGATATACATCTACCTATATTCATAAACTTATATGCATATATAAACACACACACACACACACACACACACACACATATATATATATATATATATATATATATATATATATATATATATATATATATATCATATAATCCATCATACATATATATATACACAAGTACACATAGAAATAAGGGCAATGAAGCAAACACATGGAGTGCATCGCACCCGTATCACACTAGATATATGATACACTTACGATACGAGTCCACCACATAACCAAACGTACCCCGAAAGACACGAGCAAGTCTAAAATAATATATATGAACAATACAAAGAGTCAATTATATATCTACGTGTCTGGGTCAAAATATGACATGCACAAATCCCCGTGTCGGAGGAAAAAACCCTAAATCACTCCGTATCTCCAAATTATTGGGATACGGCCTACATGTCACTACCACATTTTCTAGGAATGGGTATTTTAGTCAATTAGTAATTTAACTAAATATTGTGCATGTTAAATATTTATTTATTATATTATTTATTTATTGTTAGCATGTTAGATTTATTTTTGGACTTATGTTAGTGGACCTAACTAGTTTAGATTAGATCCATGGACCAACATTTAATTCTAGTTAGAATTGAGTCCAATAATTAGAAGCACGATTATTAGGAGGAGGATTAATTATGTTTAACCCATTTGACTAGAACCTTCCCTCCTTAATTAATTTCTTTATGAGAGGCCCCAAGGGGTATTTTAGACTTTATATAGTAGTTTGAGGGAGGGGGCAAGTGAGGCTTATATAAAGGGGATGAAAACTTTCTCTCTCTTTATTTTTCATTCCAAATCTAGATCTAGAATTTCTCTAAACCAAATTTCATCAAATATGTACCAAATTTCTTTCCAATTCCTTCCCAAATAATCACTGGAGGCTAGTAGAGTAAGGATCTAGATGAAAAAAACAAGGATCTACAAAGAGGATCAAGGATCTACAAGTTGGAGGCTAATTTTATCACATTTGGAGGTTGCATTGGGAATCCATCTCCCAATATGTATAATTCAGTTTTTCTCCTTAATTTAGGTTCTAAATATGAGATTTAACCATGAAAATTCAATCCATATGCATAGGCTACCCATAGGAATTGGAATTGAGTTCATAGGAGGCCTATTAAGAAAGTTATTGTAGTTTTTGTGTCAATTTTGAAAGAATTCCGAGATTGACACTTGTTGTATTTGTCAATTGGTCATATAGATCAAATTGGCATATATTTATGTATTTGTGGCTAGTGTCGTATCCATTATTGGATACATGTAGGTCGTATCCTAATAAATTTGGTGATATCTGTTGATTTGGGGATTTTTCCTCCGACACGGGACTTTATGTATGTCATATTTTGATACGGACACGCAAATGTGTGTTTGACTCTTTGTATTGTTCATAAATAGTATATTAGACTTGCTAATGTCTTTCGGGGTACGTTTGGTTGTGTGGTGGACTCGTGTCGCAAGCGTATCATAAATCTAGTGTGATACGGGTGCGATGCACTCCACATGTTTGTTGTGTTGCATTTGTAGATCTAATCTCTTTTGTTCATAGCTATTGATAATATATAAATTCATATGTATATATATATATATATATATTATTATATATAGATATATGTATATATATATGATTATTATATATATATATATATATAGTAGAGAGATATGTTTATATATATAATATTGAGTATCTGTGGGTTGATATATATGTATATGGCTGTGGGATACTATATCTATATTTATATATATGAGAGAGAGTGATATATCTAGCTATATGTATATATGTATATAGGAGATGTGTATTGATATATGTATAGCTATGTATGTGTTAATATATATATATATATATATATATATATATATATATATATATATATATATATATATATATATATATATATAATTGTGTATATATACATGTATGGTTGTGACTGAGAGTATATGAATATATATGTGATTATATATATATATATATATATATATATATATATATATATATATATATATATATATATATATATATATATTGGTGGCATATGGGTTAGCATATATATCTACCTAGATGTGTGTTAGAGTGGAGAGTTGCATATATATATATGTAGATGTATATATGAGTGGTGTTAGTTGTGCTTGTGTGTGTGTTCTTTCTAGAGGGGGTCAGGACAGCAACCTTCAACGGGTTTTCAATGTAACAGCAAGCAGTAGCAACCATGGATACACCATAGCAGCAGTTGCACAAGTTGTAGACAACAAACGTAGCAGCTGCAGCAGTGTCACGCCATCAAGATAGCAAGCGTAGCAGCTCCAGCAGCGTTGCACCATCAATACATCAAGCGTAGCAGCTGCAGCAGCATCGCACCAACAAAAACAGCAACTGGGGACAATAGTATCTGCAGCAACTGGGGACAACAGCAGCAGCAGCAACTCGGAGCAACTGCAGCAGCAGCAACTTAGAGATGAAGCAGCTGCCGTTTTCAGTAGATAAGGGCTCGGGTTTGAACAGGGATGTTATGACTATCAACACAGTGCTCAACAAGTAAAAAACTTAACATTAATAATTTTTGAAGAGATCACAGTATCAGTTTCAGATGTTCACAGAGCCCGAGCCAGTAATATATATTCACTGTGCAGTATCAGATTTGCTTTTAGTATTCAGTTTGGTAATTGGGTTATGGTTAATAGATTTGTTGTTTAGTTTCATTAGTTAAAATGTTAGTAAATATTTATCTATATATGTATCTATGTGTCACGACCCGCACCCGGTTTAGGGGCACGAGTGCACGGGTACGTCCAGCCTACGCCGCAGCATCGGCGGTAGAACGCTGTCTAGGTCAAGTAACTATCTAATCCATCTCACAAGAATACCCAACTCCATAAGGAGACGTGGATATCATAAAATAATGCTGGATACTCAATCACATAAACTAAGCACGATGAGATATCAAGGTAAGCAAAGAAATACAAGACAAGTCTAACGACAAAATAGTCATACCTGTAATCAGTAACATCCAATCCCCAAGTGTCAGAAACAAGTCCACTAAGGTCACAGTCTGGAAAATATTTTCCGGTCAGGAAGGAGCAAAGTACATCTCTAAATAGCAGTTCTATATTAATGATATAAACTATGTAGCAGTTCTAGATGGAAATATACGAGATGCATGTATAGGAACGAGAAATGTACAAAAAGGAAATACTGGAAATACTGTAAGTAAATGCAGGAAAAGAAACAATATGTCAACGAGCAAGAATCCTATGACTAAGTGTGTGAGTACTAGCTTTAACATGTGATCGGCTTGGGAACTTGATCAGGCTGGTTACATGTGATTAGCTATGATTCATGTAAGGTCAGGCTAACCGTTGGTTAGCTATGATGCATGTAGAGGTCAGGCTAATCACACGTAACAGCTATGAAGCATGTAAATGGTCAGGCCGCACCCGACGTGAGATGTGGGGTGAGCTATGATTCATATAAAGTTGGGTATGATCACATATCTACACTAAAATACTCCCCACCCCCGACTGGTATAGTAGATCCAATCATGGTACGCTATGGCACGGGATTCCCTAGGGAGGTAGCAAATCTCCCCGGGTCTCTGTGTCTGTACATGCACAAGATAACAAGGAACAAGTCTTGTACAAGCTACACCATGAATAAGGAATAACATCTCATGACGAGATCCGTGTATACCAATCCGTGTAACCAACGTGTCAAGAGCATGTATATCTACACTAGATACAGTGAACATAGGAGATATCATAAATTAGAAACTAATCAGAGAATGTACTCGCCTTGGGTCCTTAGCTGGTGAATACCGAGGTCCTATTCCAGAGTATCGTCTGGAGGATCCAGCAGTCCTATAATAAATAATACAACGTTCGCATCAGATGCAATATTAAACACGTAATTAAATACCTAACTCAGGTGGCTATGCCTGGCATGATACTGGTCAACTAGGGTCGTCTAATAGATAGATATATAAGACACAGTATATCTACTTTTAACTATATATATAATTGCAATACAAATATATATATATATACCAAATTGAATTTATACTATATATATATATATATATATATATATATATATATACCAATTAATCATACATCGTATATATATATATACATACATACTAGTTGAACCATACGTATACTCATATATATGCAAAAGTATAATTCAGAATATACATATATATATTGTCAACATCATTCTTAAACATACTAATATTAATTCATCAAATTAAATTTATACCATATATATATATATATATATATATATATATATATATATATATATATATATATATATATATATATATATATATATATATATATATACAGATACACCAATAAAATACGATACTATATACTTGTATACATGTATATTTATGTGTCAAAACATACGTATTAACGTATATTATGTTATATATATAAATATATACCAATTAATATATTGAAAATATACTAAGTATATATATATAAAATACATGTATATACATATACCACTTATATGTACACTATACATTGTATTAATTTATATACACTATAGATTATTAATTAATGTACACCATACATTACATACACCATACATAAATTAACTACTGTACCCTATACATCACATACATATACTATACATTATATTGTATTTTTTTAAAGAGGGAAGAAGGAGAAGGAGAAGGAGAGAAGCTCACATGGGGGAGATGGAGGCTTGCCGGGCCGGAGATGAAGGTGCAGCTAGGAGGAAGTCGGGTGATTGGCCGAGGAGTCTGTGGCCGGTGCCGGAGACAATGGCCGGCCGGGTGGTCGAGAGGGGGAATGGGAGAGCAGGGAATGCAGGAGGAGGAGGAGTACTGTGGAGTGTCGGAGAAGGAGATGGGGGTCGCCGGAATCCGGGGACGAGATGGTGGAGGCGGTGTTGAGGTGGTTCGACGTCGTGGAGTCGAGTCTCCACGAAGGACGAGGCGGGGAAGAGCGGTCTGGCGTTTGTGTAGGCCGGCGGGCTGCTCGTCGGGTTCGACAGGGAAGGGGACAGCCGGAGTAGCAATGTCGAGGTCGGCTGGCTCACGGTGGACGGGGGACTCGAGCGTGGGGGAGCAGTCGGGAAGCTGGGGCTCGGCCGGGTGGCCGGCCTGAGGAGGAGCGTGACCGGAGCGGTGGTGATTTGGTCACTGGTCGGAGAAGGGGGCTGTGTTAGGAGGAGGAGCAGTGGGTAGTTGGAGGAATGCCGGCGCCGGAGTACTGGGTCGGGCAGGCCGGAACTGACAGCCGGAGTGGATCTGTAACAGTAGGGGGAAAACTCGGTGAACAGTGTTCCCCCTTTCCCTCTTTCAAATTTTAAAAATAACTAAAGGAGAAGAAGAAAGAAAGAAGAAGAGAAGTGGAGAAAAGAGAAGAAGAAAAAGAAAATGAAGGAGAAGGGAAGAATGAAAGTGGAGGCTGGTTTGGGTGTGGGGGAAATTTCCTAGGTTTCTTTTTGGGGATTAGGTTTTGTGGTAGGACATTAAATAGGGTGATGAATGTGGGAAATCAAGGGTGAGGATGCAACCATTTTAAATGGGTGGTCCTAATTTGTCATGAAGAAATTTCCTACATGTGAGGATGGGGTGTTGACTAGTCAAAGCTAGGGGGTTGATTTTCTTCATTTGGGTGAACCAATGGGGTGTTGACAGCAAAATACAAATTTGCAAATTAGCCCCCTTAAATTTGGGTATTTGCACAGACACATGAAATGATGAAAATTGGGCGGGCGATTTGGTGTTCGGTGTTTTGTAGGGTCGGGGGCGCTGTATGATTGGTACGGGCTTAAGTAGCGGGGTATTGGAATTAAACGAGATTTTCAGAATTGGTTAAAATGGTATCCTCAAATTAATTAGGAATAAAATGCAAGTTGTGTTCTAAAATTAATTAGGAGTACATGGGGCCAAAATCAGGTCGGGTCATCAATACCAATAGTGAAGAAGACTCAGAATAGAATATTATCCTAATTTAGGTGGCACGAAAAATAGGTCAAGATTGCCTCCAATTTCGATTGGAACGCACAACGATACAAAATAGGAATTTATTTAGGATTTAAATAAACGTCCGCGACGATTTTTTGTGTAGCTAAAAATAAGGTACAGAGAGCATAATTTTGGGTTGCAAAAATATCAGAATGGAAGGCGGACATGTCTAGGGCAATGTTGTGAAATTTGTTGGAAGGCAAAAGTCAGGGTAGCGCTCCAATTTCGAAGCAACAGCAGCGCGCAATAATTAAATAAATTACGATAATTAAATACAACCTCCAATAAATAAATTTTAAAATAAAACAATTAAATACATAATCCCCATTATTCGATCAGGTGTTCGTCTAGTGGCCTCTAGGTCAAGTCTACCAGCTCAGACATTAAGAACACAGTATATAATATAATATATTTAATTACCTATCTCACGAAATTAATTAATTTAAATACACTTATCAAGAAATCATTTAATATGAATACCACAATACTAATAATTATAAAAAGTCGAAAATACCCCCATTTTTAGAATGTGGTAGTGACAAGTCTACCCTCCTTAAAAGAATTTCGTCCTCGAAATTTAAAGTCCTCATAGTAGTGTTTATTCATTATTTTATTTTCATCAATAGTTAAATTCGTCAGCCACAAATTCAGGTAGTAATCCACCTTGCCATTTCACAATCTCAAAAATTCTGAAATTACCGTATTCTTGCAATATCCTCGAAAATAAAAATCAGAGTCCATTTTTTTTCCAATTTCCTCCAAAATTTTAAGTTAACTAAATACTCAAAATTTGATATCTGTTCCTCAAATTTAATTTCAATCAATGTATTGAATCTCGTCCCAAAAGTCTGAATTCAACAATAATCCATCAATGATCTGATTCTTCAGTTTCTTTTTTCCTCACAATACTCACCAGTGTGACACTGCAACGTCTACAACATAAAATTCTAAAAATTCATAACTTGCGGTCAAATAAATATAATGACAATCTCCTAATTTTCTCAATTTAATCACCAATTCTATCATATCATAGCCTTACTAAAATTAATAATTCCTCAATTTTGCCATGTTAATTTCTTAACTCTCCCCTTTAAGTTAATGTTTTACCCTCGAGTTTCAATCATACCTCGATCTTCGTAAAATCAATGATCCATCAATTCTGTTATATTAACCCCTTACTTCCTTATTTAAATTAATGCTTATCCACAAATTTAATCATCTTGCCCCTTTTCGTCAAGTCATAACCTTTTCATAGATCTTTGTTATGGTCAAAACCCCAATGATCATGGTCTAAGAAAAATTTTACCTACAGTCATACAACATACAACTTAGAGGAAACATGCATGGTTATGGTCTGTCTTATCATGGTATTGCATTCTCTGTCGGGGTATACTACTAGCTACATTCTAACAAGAAATCATGCATACGAACTACAGTACTAGGAAAATCAATCAATCGAAAGACGGAAAAAGGAACATTAGGAAGGAAAGAAGGAACCTGCTAACATATTACTTGCGGTATCCCTTATCTCTAACATACTCTTAACTCTGGCACATTCACTAACTAATTTCCTATTCTTGTACACTGGTACCCATATCAATTAATCATTAGTCCACAAGATCCATGAATACATCCATATCGCACACACCTGTCTATTAATACCTAAATCTGATACCAAGAACCTCCAACACAATTATAGGTCAAAGATACACGTGAAGTTTGATACCTCTATCTCTTTAGGTACCCCTGTTCTACTATAGTACACCCACTGCTAGTTCTCGTTCCTACTACGATTGTCCATACTATTTGTTCTCATCACTCAAGTGCACACCAAGTGTAACACCATACTAAGTATTGCTCTTCCCAATACAACTCTAGATGGACACCCAAGTCAGTCTGCGGTGCCATCTCAATCATGCTCAAGTCATCAGATCCTTACACATGTATATCATCTACTCATATATTAATATTCATATTTCTCATCTACCATAAAATTAATCCTCAAAATAATCGTCAAGGTTTAACTTCTCGATCAACTTAAAAATAAATTACATATACCTCCTCAAAGTCAGATACTCAACATCGAAATAAAATTTTAATCACTTCTAAAATCTTTGTAGCCTTGACCATGTTTATTGAATCAATATTTGAAATCCTCAAAAATTTTAATGACACAATCTCAACTCCTCAATAATTCTCAAAGTTAAAATTTATTTCCACTCTTTAATTTATAATCCACAAATATACATATAAGTGCTCACGGTCTCTAATACTCGAGGTGCACTCAATACCTCTATTGTCTACAACTGTGTACTAAACTTTTGTACTGCCCGAATCACTTGCACTATTACCTCCAATGATCAAAGTTATCATCACCTGTATTTCCTTTCATGATTTTTAATCTATGTCAACTGGTATATCATCTAATTATCATCACACAGAGTGCTTACTGTTATTAACGTCATTCTCGACTAATCCTCGATATAATCATTAGCACTCTTGGTATTATATTACTAGCTTCATTAATGAATCATCTCATCAAGCTCATTAGAACTCATGTTTACCTGTACCTTCTATAATACTCATATTTCTTTACTCTCATGGGCATGTATATGGTTCATCTCGATTGAAGTATAGGTATTCCCCTTTAACCTTCTACAGCCTGTTAACTAATCTGTGATACGCCTCACCATTACCAATTTCCGATATTTCTCTACTCATGACACCTCATTATAACTCCTCATGCATATAAACTTCTTTACCTTTAACACACCCGATATCAATCATCAAATTTGAACATCATGCTCCATTAATCCTTAACACAATTCCTGGATACTCAATTGTTCACATAGATCACTCAATTACATAATCACGATTTTTTTTTTCCAGGACGAGTATACCGGCTCTGATACTAACTCTGGGAACTATCACTGATACTCTATACTCTCCTTTACTCTCAGTCTCTAATGACACTCCTCTTAGAACCATTGTTACAAGGTACTATGCTATGGGTTAACTCTAGGTTAAGGCCTACTGCTCACATGTCCAACTAGGAAACACTTACAACTCACTAGCAACACAGTCAATACTAATACTCAAGACACAGCCATAATTATAAGTCATTAATTATCATACTTAATCATGGAATCCTCAAAGGATATAAGCTCCAAAGGAACTGGGTTGAGGACTGGAGGTGTTTCTACTGCTAGCAACAAAAGAACGATAGAAAAAATACCGTATAACAGAAATAGATAAGTGTTGAGATGATACTTTAAGAACCATTTTAAGATACAACCTGATAATCATACACATCTGTCTAAAATCATGACACTCAGAATCCTCGCCACGCCAGTAAGCATAGATGCGATAAACGACAGGTTCCGTAACTAAGGTATGCAACTCTATAATCATGTCATCTAGAATCTTCGCCACGCCAACCGGTATGGCTGCGAGAAATTCTAAATTTCATAACTAAAGTATGTACATCCAAGTCAGGTTCCTACGTTCTCGTCATAACAGCTAATATGGCTGCGATAAACTCTAGGTTCCATAACCAAAGTAGACGTTTTACCTTTCTCACTGTCCTCATCAACATATGTCATCAGATAATACCGTAAAGTTCAGTCCGTAAAATTCATCTTGATATGAAATCAAAACTCAACAACGATACCAAGAATTAAATTTAACAACTGGTCAACAAGAATCAAACTTAATATCAACAAGTGAGAACGGACAAAAACAAGGGGGAAGGATTTAAATTGGAATTTATAATAAGATTCTCAAGGGTCGTCCCAGAAATCTCTCAAAAATTGTGATTGAGTATCCTCTCTCATCCTAGTATCCTATGTCCTATATTCTATAGCAGGCACGTAGTAGTACAACTATGATGTCGCACTACTACGACATCGTACAACTAGCGAAGTCTGACCTGCATGGGCCACCACTAAAAACGTGTCACGACCCGCACCCGGTTTAGGGGCACGAGTGCGCGGGTACGTCCAGCCTACGCCGTAGTATCGGCGGTAGAACGCTGTCTAGGTCAAGTAACTATCTAATCCATCTCACAAGAATACCCAACTCCATAAGGAGACGTGGATATCATAAAATAATGCTGGATACTCAATCACATAAACTAAGCACGATGAGATACCAAGGTAAGCAAAGAAATACAAGACAAGTCTAACGACAAAATAGTCATACCTGTAATCAGTAACATCCAATCCCCAAGTGTCAGAAACAAGTCCACTAAGGTCACAGTCTGGAAAATATTTTCCAGTCAGGAAGGAGCAAAGTACATCTCTAAATAGCAGTTCTATATTAATGATATAAACTATATAGCAGTTCTAGATGGAAATATACGAGATGTATGTATAGGAATGAGAAATGTACAAAAAGGAAATACTAGAAATACTGTAAGTAAATGCAGGAAAAGAAACAATATGTCAACGAGCAAGAATCCTATGACTAAGTGTGTGAGTACTAGCTTTAACATATGATCGGCTTGGGAACTTGATCAGGCTGGTTACATGCGATTAGCTATGATTCATGTAAGGTCAGGCTAACCGTTGGTTAGCTATGATGCATGTAGAGGTCAGGCTAATCACACGTAACAGCTATGAAGCATGTAAATGGTCAGGCCGCACCCGACGTGAGATGTGGGGTGAGCTATGATTCATATAAAGTTGGGTATGATCACATATCTACACTAAAATACTCCCCATCCCCGACTGGTATAGTAGATCCAATCATGGTACGCTATGGCACGGGATTCCCTAGGGAGGTAGCAAATCTCCCCGGGTCTCTGTGTTTGTACATGCACAAGATAACAAGGAACAAGTCTTGTACAAGCTACACCATGAATAAGGAATAACATCTCATGACGAGATCTGTGTATACCAATCCGTGTAACCAACGTGTCAAGAGCATGGATATCTACACTAGATACATTGAACATAGGAGATATCATAAATTAGAAATTAATTAGAGAATGTACTCGCCTTGGGTCCTTAGCTGGTGAATACTGAGGTCCTGTTCCAGAGTATCGTTTGGACGATCCAGCAGTCCTATAATAAATAATACAACGTTCGCATCAGATGCTATACTAAACACGTAATTAAATACCTAACTCAGGTGGCTATGCCTGGCATGATACTGGTCAACTAGGGTCGTCTAATAGATAGATATATAAGACACAGTATATCTACTTTTAACTACATATATACTTGCAATACAAATATATATATATACCAAATTGAATTTATACTATATATATATATATATATATATATATATATATATATATATATATATATACCAATTAATCATACATCGTTTATATATATACATACATACTAGTTGAACCATACGTATACTCATATATATGTAAAAGTACAATTCAGAATATACATATATATATTGTCAACATCATTCTTAAACATACTAATATTAATTCACCAAATTAAATTTATACCATATATATATATATACAGATACACTAATAAAATATGATACTATATACTTGTATACATGTATATTTATGTGTCAAAACATACGTATTAACGTATATTATGTTATATATATATAAATATATACCAATTAATATATTGAAAATATACTAAGTATATATATATAAAATACATGTATATACATATACCACTTATATGTACACTATACATTGTATTGATTTATATACACTATACATTATTAATTAATGTACACCATACATTACATACACCATACATAAATTAACTACTGTACCCTATACATCACATACATATACTATATATTATATTGTATTTTTTAAAGAGGGAAGAAGGAGAAGGAGAAGGAGAGAAGCTCACAGGGGGGAGATGGAGGCTTGCCGGGCCGGAGATGAAGGTGCAGCTAGGAGGAAGTCGGGTGATTGGCCGAGGAGTCTGTGGCCGGTGCCGGAGACAATGGCCGGCCGGGTGGTCGAGAGGGGGAATGGGAGAGCAGGGAATGCAGGAGGAGGAGGAGTACTGTGGAGTGTCGGAGAAGGAGATGGGGGTCGCCGGAATTCGGGGACGAGATGGTGGAGGCGGTGTTGAGGTGGTTCGACGTCGTGGAGTCGAGTCTCCACGAAGGATGAGGCGGGGACGAGCGGTCTGGCGTTTGTGTAGGCCGGCGGGCTGCTCGTCGGGTTCGACAGGGAAGGGGACAGCCGGAGTAGCAATGTCGAGGTCGGCTGGCTCACGGTGGACGGGGGACTCGAGCGTGGGGGAGCAGTCGGGAAGCTGGGGCTCGGCCGGGTGGCCGGGCTGAGGAGGAGCGTGACCGGAGCGGTGGTGATTTGGTCACTGGTCGGAGAAGGGGGCTGTGTTAGGAGGATGACCAGTGGAAAGTTGGAGGAATGCCGACGCCGGAGTTCTGGGTCGGGCAGGCCGGAACTGACAGCCGGAGTGGATCTGTAACAGTGGGGGGGGGAAACTCGATGAACAGTGTTCCCTCTTCCCCTCTTTCAAATTTTAAAAATAACTAAAGGAGAAGAAGAAAGAAAGAAGAAGAGAAGTGGAGAAAAAAGAAGAAGAAAAAGAAAATGAAGGAGAAGGGAAGAATGAAAGTGGAGGCTGGTTTGGGTGTGGGGGAAATTTCCTAGGTTTCTTTTTGGGGATTAGGGTTTGTGGTAGGACATTAAATAGGGTGATGAATGTGGGAAATCAAGGGTGAGGATGCACCCATTTTAAATGGGTGGTCCTAATTTGTCATGAAGAAATTTCCTACATGTGAGGATGGGGTGTTGACTAGTCAAAGCTAGGGGGTTGATTTTCTTCATTTGGGTGAACCAATGGGGTGTTGACAGCAAAATACAAATTTGCAAATTAGCCCCCTTAAATTTGGGTATTTGCACAGACACATGAAATGATGAAAATTGGGCGGACGATTTGGTGTTCGGTGTTTTATAGGGTCGGGGGCGCTGTATGATTGGTACGGGCTTAAGTAGCTGGGTATTGGAATTAAACGGGATTTTCGGAATTGGTTAAAATGGTATCCTCAAATTAATTAGGAATAAAATGCAAGTTGTGTTCTAAAATTAATTAGGAGTACATGGGGCCAAAATCAGGTCGGGTCATCAATACCAATAGTGAAGAAGACTCAGAATAGAATATTATCCTAATTTGGGTCGTACGAAAAATAGGTCAAGATTGCCTCCAATTTCGATTGGAACGCACAACGATACAAAATAGGAATTTATTTAGGATTTAAATAAACGTCCGCGATGATTTTTTTTGCGGCTAAAAATAAGGTACAGAGAGCATAATTTTGGGTTGCAAAAATATCAGAATGGAAGGCGGATATGTCTAGGGCAATGTCGCAAAATTTGTTGGAAGGCAAAAGTCAGGGTAGCGCTCCAATTTCGAAGTAACAGCAGCGCACAATAATTAAATAAATTACGGTAATTAAATACAACCTCCAATAAATAAATTTTAAAATAAAATAATTAAATACATAATCCCCATTATTCGATCAGGTGTTCGTCTAGTGGCCTCTAGGTCAAGTCTACCAGCTCAGACATTAAGAACACAGTATATAATATAATATATTTAATTACCTATCTCACGAAATTAATTAATTTAAATACACTTATCAAGAAATCATTTAATATGAATACCACAATACTAATAATTATAAAAAGTCGAAAATACCCCCATTTTCAGAATGTGGTAGTGACACTATGAGTATAATTATTGATTAAGTTAGATATGTATACTATTTGTTATATTGTTAGTTCGTTATATACTTTATATGTAGATAGTTAGCTATTTATACTTATATCTTGTATTAGTTGTGGTATTGTATTATAGTAGGTATATATGTTGTATGGTATATATATATATGTTAGTAGTTTAGATACATTAGATAGTTAGTATATTAGCTTGGGGTATTATATTTATGTTTTAGTTATTATGTTAGTATTTTGGATTACCTTAGGATACCAAGGTATTGGGCCGATACCCAAGGTATTGAGTTTGGATATCGAGATAGGTGTGATACACATTGGTGCAAGGCCAGGGTATCCTATTTCATTGTTTTGATATAGTATTATAATATTTGACTTGAATATATATCTAAAAGACTATTTTTATATACGAAAACTTGCGTATCTTAGGATACAACATTTGGTGTGTTTCTTAGTATCTTAGATTAGCTTGTATAGTTTAGTTTCATAGTATATTGACTTAGTATTCTAGAATTAGACTCGTACAACCTAGAAATAGGTAGTACGACCAAGTTTGACCGGTTTGACTTAGAGTTGACCTAGTTTGACTATTTTAACTTAGAAATGGCTTTGTAACCTAGATGTTGACTAGTTAACTTATTTTCAATTCAGAACCTTGTATTAATATAATATTCCATATATAGGTCTGTGTGACACCAGTTTGGATAGTTGACATTCATTGCTCTGGACTACAGGCGAGTATATTCTCTGATAGTTTTTTATTTATGATATCCTCTATGTTCATTGTATCTAGTGTAGATATCCTTAATTTCTTGACACGGTGATTACATGGTTTGTTATATCCGGATCTCGTCATGAGATATTATTCCTTGGTATGTATGGTATATCTTGTGTAAGCCTTGTTCATTGTTCTTCTTGTGCATGTACAAATATTGGTTCATGAGAAGAGTAGAACCATTCTTGTGGAAACCTGTATCATGACTTACCTTGGTTGGATCCACTATACCAGTCAGGGGTGGGGAGTATGTAGTATAGATATGTGATCATACCCTTCTTGTGCATGTCTTATTTCCTGTGAGTGTTGGTTATACACCGCACGTATGACTAATGTAAACCCCCTGATTTTTTAAAATTTAAAATCTGGATTTTTCACAATTTTCTGGAATTTTTTGGGATTTTTCTGTAATTTAAAAATTGGGTTTTAATTATTCAATGATTTTTAAATGATAATAAATGATATTAAAATATTATGAAAATAATATTTTTGGGTGTAAAATGAAAAACTGGACTTAGGGCAATTTTTCTGGAATTTATCGGGCCCCGGACCTATTTTAAAACACCTAAAAAGTATTTATTTATTTATATAATTAATTAATTATTAATTAATTGTATTAATATTAATATTAATATTATTTTATTTTATAAACCCAAAACCAGCCCACTGGGCCCGGCCCACCGGGCCCAGCCCGAACCCAAACCCAGCCCATCCCCTATCGGGTCGGGTCGGGTCTGCCCGACCGAACCCGACCCGCCACCCGCCCGCACCCTCTCTCCTCCCACGACCCAGCCCAGCTGCCCGCGTCTCGCGGCGGAGCCGCCGCCTCCGGCCCGCTCCGCCCGGCGCTCCGCCCGCCTCGCGCCGCGCTGCCCGCCACGACGCCCCCTCCTCCGCCTCCCACGACCACCGCTGCCACCCTATTTAAACCCCCCCGATCCCCTCTCAGCCTCACTCCGCCGCCGCCAACCACCACTCGCCACCGCCGTGCCCCCAGCAGCGCCGCCACCGCTGCCACCGCCGCCAGCCGCGCCCAGCCATCTCCCCCGGCCACCGCCTCCTTCTCCTCCTTCCCCGTCGAGCACAGCACCAGCAACAGCAGCTCGAGCAGCCGTCGCCGCCGCCGCCTCCGCCCGAGCGCCGCGCCGCCCTCCGCCGCAGCACCCCGGCCCCCTCCGCCTCATCCCGGCCGCCCAGCTACGCCCCTCGCCGGATCCCCAAATTCGAAACCCTAACCCTAATTCTCGAATCCGCGTGTCCGACACGAGTCGGACACGATTCGACCCTATTTTCGGGTCCCCTTCAGGTACTTGTAACTTTTTGCTCGTAGTTCCGTTTTCGATTCCGCAAATTGCGTTGCAAAGCCTGTATGACCCTCTCGGTGCCCGAGCAAACCGCTCGGGGCATCGCGTCCTGTGGTGATCGCACACCGCGATCCAAAAACAGGAAAAACCAGACCCTGTTTCACCCCGGAACTGAGTACGCCCCGCCAAACGGGACGACTTGGTCACGCGTGGTCTTCACAGATACATGCGCGTCGTCGATACGGACGTGTGGGATTTCGCGGAAGCTGATTCGGGTGTGCGTGCACACCGAAATCAACGCGTATCCGCGAACATCGCCCCGTATCCGACTTTTCTGCAATTCACCCTAACTTTGTGCACACACGTCGGATTAAAACAAAACTTGCGCCATCGGACTCGTAGCAATACGCTGGTCCTGTGAGCCAAGTTTGGTTCGATTCTGAGAACGTTGACGAAATCGCTTGTCGTAGGCCACACAGGCCCCGCTCGATGGGCGATTTTGTGTTCGGCTCATCGGAATTCAATTCTGAAAGTTCCGTTGGGTTCGTATCAGCGTTTCTGACCTGTTGACACTGAGTTTGGTAAATTTGGAGACCTTTGACCCGGACACATTTTTCGGTGCAAAGCGGGCCCACCGGTGGACCCCGTTTTGGCCCGAAACTACCGTTTTGCCCTTGTCTTCAAATTGGACCCAAGGACAGGCATTTCTAGCTGATTGATATTTTTTGGATCTGATGGTGATGTTTGTTTCAGCAACCGGAGTACCGCCTGCAATTCCCGCCGAAGTCAGAACTGCAAACATAGCCGGAACCACAGGCAAGTGTACCTCGCCAAAACTTGCAGCTTTGCTACCTGTTTTCTGGACTTAGTTATACATCAGTGGGCAAGTAAAGCTTGCCAAACCCTGCAGCTTGCTATATATTTCTTGGTTTAATCTAGCATCAGTGGGCAAGTAAAGCTTGCCAATTCTCAGATATTTCTGGTTATAGTATTTTACTTGATTTCTTGTAGATTCATATGTAACTTGTTTAACTGCTCAACCCAGGACACCTGACACTATTTATGTGACAAAATTGCCTGAGATATACCTGGTGATTCCGTATAGGTTACATATTCATGTCATTTACAGTTTACATGCTTAGATCCTATCCTGACTCATTGCATTAGTTCAAACTTGCGTGACTTGTACCTGATATTTTTTGGAACTGTGACGTGAGATTACATGGGGGTGGGGAGAGTATTATCATATCAAGGCTGAATATATTATAATATAAATACTGTTATATAGCGGTGCCTTAGACTCTGATACAGAGCTTTGGTACCTTACGGGCCCTTCGAGAAAATATTGCTATGGTTTCTTCGACACTGATCCTGTAGTAGTCTCAGCCTGAGTATGTAAACCCCCTGAATTTTCAAATTATTAAATCTTGGATTTTTCCCAATTTTTTGGAATTTTCTGGAAATTTTCTGTAATTAAAATCAAGGTTTTTAATTAATAAATAATTTTTAATTAGCAATAAATAATATTAAAATATCATAGAAATAATGTTTTTGGGTGTAAAATGGAAAACTGGACTTAGGGTAATTTTTTTGGATTTGTTTGGGCCTCAGACCTATTTTTAAATACCTAAAAACTATTTTTATTAATTAATTATTAATTAAATAATTTTATTAAATTTTTATTATTATTAATAATTTTATTATTTTTTTCCTTGGGCTGGCCCGGCCCAGTGGACCGGCCCAGTAGGCCGAAGCCCAACCCAGCCCAGCCATCCTTAGCGGGTCGGGCGGGTCCACCCGAACCCGACCCGCCACCCGTCACCCGCACCCCAGCCCTCACCCCGCACGACCCGCGCTGCCCCGCGTCCGGCGCCGCCGCCCGCGTCGGCCGCACCACGTCCCCGCTCCACCCGGCTGGCCCCGCCCTCCTCGGCCACGTCCTCTTCCCTCTCCGCCTGGCTCGGCCCCCCTAACCGCCCCTCTCCCCTATAAAGCCCGAGAACCCTCTCCCCTCCGGCCACCATCTCCCCTAACCGCCCCCACTCGCCGCCGTGCCGCCGCCTGAGCCCCGTACAGCCCCGACGCCGCCGTCCTCCTCCCTTCTCCCCTCCTCGAGCGCCGCCTCCGGCTCCCCTCGTCGACGCAGCACAGCAGCAACCGCCGACGACGCCATCCGCCGCCGACGAGCCCCAGCCGCCTCGCCGTACCTCCCCGCAGAGCCCCCGAGCCCGGCGATGCAACCCTGGCCCTCCTCCGCCGCCCAAACCGTCGCCTCCGGCCAAGATCCAGAAACCCTAACCCTAACCCTAATTCCCAATTTCTTTGTGTCGTGTCGGACACGACACGGACACAAAAAGTCCTTGTTTCTCGAGCCTCGTTCAGGTACTCGTATCTTGCACCCTGTATCTCCGTTTTTAATTTCGTAAATTGTGTTGCGAAGCCTGTACGACCCTCTCGGTGCCCGGACAAACCGCTCGGGGCATCGCGTCCTGTGGTGATCGCACACCGCGATCCAAAAACAGGAAAAACCAGACCCTGTTTCACCCCGGAACTGAGTACGCCCCGCCAAACGGGATGACTTGGTCGCATGCGGTCTTTACAGATACATGCGCATCGTCGATACGGACGTGTGAGATTTCGTGGAAGCTGATTCGGGTGTGCGTGCACACCGGAATCAACGCGTATCCGCGGACATCGTCCCGTATCCGATTTTTCGGTAATTTGCCCTAACTTCTTGTACACTCGTCAGATCGAGACGAAACTTGTGCCATCAGACTCGTAGCGATACGCTGGTCCTGTGGGTCAAGTTTGGTTCGATTCTGAGAACGTTGACGAAATCGCGTGTCGTGGGCCCCACAGGCCTCGCTCGACGGGCGATTTTGTGTTCGGCTCATCGGAATCCAAATCTGGAAGTTCCGTTGGGTTCGTATCAGCGTTCCTGACCTGTTGACACTAAGTTTGGTGAATTTGGAGACCTTTGACCCGGACACATTTTTCGGTGCAAAGCGGGCCCACCGGCGGACCCCGTTTTGACCCGAAACTGCCGTTTTTGCCCTTGTCTCCAAATTGGACCCATGGACAGGCGTTTCTAGCTATTTGACATCTTCTGAGCATGATGGTAATGTCTATTTCAGCTTTTAGACTCATCTATGGAATTTTTTCCTAAGAGCCAATATTAATCAGATCCAAACAACAGGCAAGTACCTGCACCTCAAGTTAATCTTTATATATATGATAATTAATTCTCTTCCTTACATGTACCCTTGATGATTACACCTAGTGTTAGAAATGCTGGATTTCATGTCTTGAATATTTGAGTTCCTGTCTTGTTTTTCATGTCGGGTGGGAGAATACCTAGAAGGCATGTAGTTTACCCTTCCCCTTGTCATGTTTAATAGCTGTTGGTACACGACTGTACCTCAGCCGGATCTCGATTTCCCCTATTTAATAGCCGTTTATGACGGCCAGATTACCCTTATAAACCCCTACATGCCAACTATGTATTCTAAAAACAAACACAAGTTCACACAGATAGTTTCTGGTCTCGTTACATATATCTTGCTGACTGTTGTAGTTTCATTTCCTGTCTCATTTATTTCTGTTTTCTCATATCCCTGTTTACAGCTTTAACTTTGAGATAATGATGTTCTGTTATGCAGTTTCTCAACCTGATATTCAATATTTAATTGTCATAAATATTTAGTTTAACCTTGTTGTGCACTGTGTACTTTGCTCCTTTTCTGACTGGATCTGTTGATTTAGGCGATGATGAGGATCTTGCCCCTACTTATTATGGTCTCTATGAGGGGACTGATGATACCTATGAGGAGCCAGATCCCACCCAGGAGACCCCTGCTGCAGAGTAGCTAGTAGTAGCTATCTTTTATTTCTGTTTCTTATCCTATTTATCGGGTTTGTCCCCGATTTCATTCTGATTTTGCTGTACTAAATATTTGAATCTGTTGTCACATTTATTTCAATTGTAATCTTAAGTTTCTGTTCTCATTATTATCTTGCCTATGTTAATTGTGAATGAGCTAGTTAGTAAATATGGATTTGACCTAGACAGCGTACTACCGCCGACTTTGCGGCGTAGGCTGGACGTACCCACGCACTCGTGCCCAAATTTCCGGGTGCGGGTCGTGATAGAGTATGACTAAAACTCTCACTTGCATATCACTAGCTGGTTTACATATTTACCCTGCTGTTTATTTTATTGCTGCATTGTATTTATTTCGGCTTGTATTTTTTGTACCTTGTTATGTCCCCTGAGGACCTGGAATGGACTATGTCCCCAGGTATAGCTGAAGAGAACTACCCCGAGGTGTACGGTACAGGAGTACTCCTTAGAGCAGAACCCGGAACCGAGGACGAGATAGTTGCAGAAGACTTCTCCTGAGCACCGGCTTCATATACACAGTATTTCCATTTCAGTATTTTATTTCCTGTCTTTCTTCTTAAATGTAACAGAATAATTCTCGGATTTGTTTCCCGAGATAACCTTATTTAATATTGCTTATTTATTTCTATTACATTATTTTGGCAATTAATCTGTGTTTATTCTGTGGATGAGATTAGAATTACCTGAGACTTGTAACATTTCACAGCTAGACTACAGCTTAAGTACGCCCTGATGGATCCATTAAATTGGGTTGTCCATCGGTGCGTGTTGCTGGCCATTGCTCACGTGCTCAGTCCCTCGATATTTTGGGACTGGGGCGTGATATAGTTTTTGTGGTGGCCCATGCAGGTCAACGACTAAATTGTTCGGTTTCAACTCAGGGACCGAACAGGCCTGCAATAAGATAGGATAAGTTTTTAGGATCTCATCCACTTGCTTGAATCGTTTTTTTGATATCTGTATCGTATTCGGACTAATTTGAACTTGCATCTTGCCTTGATTCTTGTGCGCCTCTTATTGGTTATTTTGGATACAGGGAAAATGGACCCACAAGAATACAACGAGACTCCCGTCGGAACACCCCAAGCTACAGGTGTCACCTATGACGACGAAGTGACACCAGTCGGAGGAGTTTCACCAACTCAACAGAGCCAGCAGGCAGGTCAACCTACCTCCCGATTCCGGCGCGATGACATCCCACCTCCGCCGTAGTTCGTCCCACCAATGCCCGTGTTCCCACCAGGACAGCCGATCGACGGGCAGCAAATATTCCAAATAATCTACGCGATGATGCAAGCTCAACAACAAGTTCAACTCGAGGCTCAGCGTCGCGAAGCTAACTTCTTAAGGGACAGCATCGTAACTGCACTGGAGCAGGCCAACCTACCAGCTCGACGGCCATCTACAGGCTCAATTACTGACTTCCGCCAACTGAAGCCCCACACTTTTTCTAGAAAAGAGGAGCCCACAGAAGTTCATGAGTGGCTCACCAACATATGGCATCAACTTGAAGCAGCTGAGCTTCCACGGGAACGCTGGATGACTGTCGTCCGAATGCAATTAACGGACAATGTCCATCACTGATGGCTATCCGAGGAGACACGGCTCGGACCAGACCGAGTCACTTGGGAGGAGTTCTCCAGACTCTTCCAAGAGATGTACATTCCTGCCATCGCTCGATCAGAACTGCGGGACAAATTCAATTGCCTCACTCAGGACTCCATGACGGTGGAAGAGTACAACGCAGAATTCATTCGTTTGAGCCGCTTCGCCCCCACCCTGATCCCGACTGAGGAAGAGAAGGCCGAGAAATTCTTCGACGGACTGAACTTTGAGCTGCAGAAACTAATTGGGTCCGTCGCACCAACATCATACTCGGACGTTCTTGCTGCGGCTCGACGCATAGAGCGCGTCACCAAGAGAGAGACCAGACTGAAGCGACCTTCCCCATCCGCACCAACCAAAGCAGCACAAGAGGAGTCTGCAAAGCGTCAACAAATAAGCTCGCCACCAGCAGCAGCACCAAAAGCCTTCTACCTTCCTACCTGTTACCACTGCGGCAAGATAGGCCATGTCGAGAAGGATTGTAGACGTAAACTCGGACTCTGCTTAGGCTGCGGATCCAGGCAGCATGCAGTGAGAGACTGCCCTAAGCAAAGAGAAGGAGCACCAAGGGCGAACCAGCAAACTCCCCCAGCGCCTCGAGCAGCACCCTACCAGCAAGCTCAGCAGCAGCAGAGGAATCTACCTCAAGGACGAGAGCAAGCTTAAGCGATGACTTTGGAGGACGCTGATGCGAGTAAGTGATTCGTAGTTTTCCATTTTTAGTCTTGTGTAGCTCGTGCCTATTGGTTCGTGACCTCAGCCCCAACCTAGTAAATTGCAACTTGTTAATAACAACCTGGTTTTGATAAAAGTTACAGTTTTAACTAGATTTTCCTGGAAAGTGTAAACTTTCAATTTTTTTTAGGAAAACGGTACTTCCCTATGTATCTTGTGATGTGTTTTCAAACGATGTTTGCGACCGCGTCATCTCTGTTGACCGGTTATTCATTGATTGCGAGGACGCAATCCTCTTAAGGGGGGTAGATTGTAAACCCCCTGATTTTTCAAAATTTTAAAATCTGGATTTTTCACAATTTTCTGGAATTTTCTGGGAATTTTCTGTAATTTAAAAATAGGGTTTTAATTATTCAATAATTTTTAAATGATAATAAATAATATTAAAATATTATGAAAATAATATTTTTGGGTGTAAAATGAAAAATTGGACTTAGGACAATTTTTTTGGAATTTATCGGGCCCCGGACCTATTTTAAAACACCTAAAAAGTATTTATTTATTTATTTAATTAATTAATTATTAATTAATTGTATTAATATTAATATTATTATTATTTTATTTTATAAACCCAAACCCAGCCCACTGGGCCCGGCCCACCGGGCCCAGCCCGAACCCAAACCCAACCCATCCCCTATCGGGTCGGGTCGGTCCGCCCGACCGAACCCGACCCGCCACCCGCCCGCACCCTCTCTCCTCCCACGACCCAGCCCAGCTGCCCGCGTCTCGCGGCGGAGCCGCCGCCTCCGGCCCGCTCCGCCCGGCGCTCCGCCCGCCTCGCACCGCGCTGCCCGCCACGACGCCCCCTCCTCCGCCTCCCACGGCCACGACCACCGCTGCCACCCTATTTAAACCCCCCCGATCCCCTCTCGGCCTCACTCCGCCGCCGCCAACCACCACTCGCCGCCGCCGTGCCCCCAGCCGCGCCACCACCGCTGCCACCGCCGCCAGCCGCGCCCAGCCATCTCCCCCGGCCATCGCCTCCTTCTCCTCCTTCCCCGTCGAGCACAGCACCAGCAACAGCAGCTCGAGCCGCCGTCGCCGCCGCCAGAGCGCCGCGCCGCCCTCCGTCGCAGCACCCCGGCCCCCTCCACCTCAGCCCGGCCCCCCAGCGCCGCCCCTCGCCGGATCCCCAAATCCGAAACCCTAACCCTAATTCTCGAATCCGCGTGTCCGACACGAGTCGGACACGATTTGACCCAGTTTTTGGGTCCCCTTCAGGTACTTGTAACTTTTTGCTCGTAGCTCCGTTTTCGATTCTGTAAATTGCGTTGCGAAGCCTGTATGACCCTCTCGGTGCCCGGGTAAACCGCTCGGGGTATTGCGTCCTGTGGTGATCGCACACCGCGATCCAAAAACAGGAAAAACCAGACCCTGTTTTACCCCGGAACAGAGTGTGCCCCGCCAAACGGGACGACTTGGTTACGCGCGGTCTTCACAGATACGTGCGCGTCGTCGATACGGACGTGTGGAATTTTGCGGAAGCTGATTCGGGTTTGCGTGCACACCGGAATCAACGCGTATCCGCGGACATCGCCCCGTATCCGACTTTTCTGCAATTCACCCTAACTTTGTGCACACACGTCGGATTGAAACGAAACTTGCGCCATCGGACTCGTAGCAATACGCTGGTCCTGTGAGCCAAGTTTGGTTCGATTCTGAGAACGTTGACAAAATCGCGTGTCGTGGGCCCCACAAGCCCCGCTCGACTGGCGATTTTGTGTTCGGCTCATCGGAATTCAATTCTGAAAGTTCCGTTGGGTTCGTATCAGCATTTCTGACCTGTTGACACTGAGTTTGGTGAATTTGGAGACCTTTGACCCGGACGCATTTTTTGGTGCAAAGCGGGCCCACCGGTGGACCCCGTTTTGGCCCGAAACTGCCGTTTTGCCCTTGTCTCCAAATTGGACCCAAGGACAGGCGTTTCTAGCTGATTGATATTTTCTGGATCTGATGGTGATGTTTGTTTCAGCAACCGAAGTACTGCCTGTAATTCCCGCCGAAGTCAGAACTGCAAACATAGCCGGAACCACAGGCAAGTGTACCTCGCCAAAACTTGCAGCTTTGCTACCTGTTTCCTGAACTTAGTTATACATCAGTGGACAAGTAAAGCTTGCCAAACCCTGCAGCTTGCTATATATTTCTTGGTTTAATCTAGCATCAGTGGGCAAGTAAAGCTTGCCAATTCTCAGATATTTCTGGTTATAGTATTTTACTTGATTTCTTGTAGATTCATATGTAACTTGTTTAACTGCTCAACCCAGGACACCTGACACTATTTATGTGACGGAATAGCCTAAGATATACCTGGTGATTCCGTATAGGTTACATATTCATGTCATTTACAGTTTACATGCTTAGATCCTATCCTGACTCATTGCATTAGTTCAAACTTGCGTGACTTGTACCTGATATTTTCTGGAACTGTGACGTGAGATTACATGGGGTGGGGAGAGTATTATCATATCAAGGCTGAATATATTATAATATAAATACTGTTATCTGGCGGTGCCTTAGACTCTGATACAGAGCTTTGGTACCTTACGGGCCCTTCGAGAAAATATTGCTATGGTTTCTTCGACACTGATCCTGTAGTAGTCTCAGCCTGAGTATGACTAAAACTCTCACTTGCATATCACTAGCTGGTTTACATATTTACCCTGCTGTTTATTTTATTGCTGCACTGTATTTATTTCGGCTTATATTTTTTGTACCTTGTTATGTCCCCTGAGGACCTGGAATGGACTATGTCCCCAGGTATAGCTGAAGAGAACTACCCCGAGGTGTACGGTACAGGAGTACTCCTTGGAGCAGAACCCGGAACCGAGGACGAGATAGTTGCAGAAGACTTCTCCTGAGCACCGGCTTCATATACACAGTATTTCCATTTTAGTATTTTATTTCCTGTCTTTCTTCTTAAATGTAACAGAATAATTCTCGGATTTGTTTCCCGAGATAACCTTATTTAATATTGCTTATTTATTTCCATTGCATTATTCTGGAAATTAATCTGTGTTTATTTTGTGGATGAGATTAGAATTACCTGAGACTTGTAACATTTCACAGCTAGACTACAGCTTAAGTACGCCCTGATGGATCCATTAAATTGGGTTGTCCATCGGTGCGTGCTACTAGCCATTGCTCACGTGCTCAGTCCCTCGATATTTTGGGACTGGGGCGTGACAACTAACCAAGCCTTTATTCTTGTACAAGTTTCTTGTGCAAGTTTCTAAGCCGATCACATGTTAAATTTGGTACTCACTCACTTAATCATTAGTATTCTTGTTCATTGCCATATTATTCATTCTTGTATTTATTTCCAGTATTTGCTATATTGCGTATCTTTTGTATATGTATATGGCATCTTGTATATTCACATATATTTACTGTTACATAGTTTATATCATTGATTAGAACTGCTGTTAGAGATGTACTTCGCTCCATTCTTGACTGAAAAATATTTTTCAGAGGATCCGGTAGATTGGTGTCCGACATACTATGGACTTCGACCGATAGATGGTGCAGACTTAGACCCACTAGTTCTGGAGTGATTTCCAGGAGATTTATCCGGATTAATAGTTTTTTATAGTTAGTTTATTTAGTATTTTGGTACCGGATTTGTTTTCGGCATATAGTATGAGATTGGATGTTGTTTCTATTATTGTTTATATATATTTTGAATGTATAGTTCGACTTTCTTGATATCTTCTTGTGCTTTAGAATTATGATTGAGTTTTGTGTGAGATATTGTTGGGAGATTTTATATTATTATGAGATATTTAGATAGTATAGTTGACCAAGACAGCATTCTACCGCCGATGCTGAGGCATAGATTGGGCGTTGTTCCCGACTTGCTTCCCTACACCGGGTGTGGGTCGTGACACATTTTTAGTGGTAGCCCATGCAGGTCAGGCTTCACAAGTTGTGCGATATCGTGGTGTCACGACCCGCACACGAAAAATCGGACATGAGTCGTGGGTACATCCAGCCTACGCCGCAACATCGACGGTAGAACGCTGTCTAGGTCTACTATCTAGCTAACAATCTCACGCAATCAATATATATACCTGTCAAGATCTCAACTCCAAACGGAGGAGCAATATTATAACGATAACGCAAGTACTCAATCATGAATCTAAGCACAATAAGATAATACAGAAGACTAACAACTACAAAGTCTAAACGACAACAACTACTAAAAACCACCACAATAATAATAATACAACAATATCCAGAATCAAATATAATACAAAGTCTCAAACCAAAAGCCGGAGACAAATCCGGTACCAAAATCTAACAAAAACAACTGAGGTCCTAGTGATCCCGGCTACCAACCCGGAAGTCACTCTCTAGGGGGTCCATGTCTGCACCATCGACAGGCTGAGGTCCATAAAACGTCGGACACCAATCCTCCGGATACTCTAGAAAAAATATGTCCAGTCAGGACTGGAGAAAGTACACCTCTAACAGCAGTTCCAGTTAAATGATAAAAACTATAAAGCAGTTGTAGCAAGTAGCAAGGTGAAGGAAATAAAGTATGAACAAGAAAGTATGCATATCACTGGTGCATAAAGGTAAAGATGCATGAATATCAGAAGCAAGATAGTAATGACTACAAGATACAAGAAATCTAAACTAAGATCAAGTATGTGCACAAGAACGTGTAGTGAGTCCAGCAAGAAAAAATATAATGAGTGCAGCAAGAGTACATGTAATGAGTCAAGTCCAGAAACTATAAGTGAGACCAGCAAGAAATGCAAGAGAGTCCAGACCAGAAAGAATGAACTCATGTCTTTGAAATACCTGTTTCAATATGTAAACGGCTAGGGGTAAGTACGGCTCACCGCACACTTGGTGTGCGGCTGCTATCATTCCATATTAGACCAGAGGGGGTGATTCCAGTAATTTCAGTTGGGAATATTTACATGTCTACTCGAGTATTTTCCCGCCCCGACTAATACAAGTGAATCCAAGACCCGACACGTAAATCAAGTATAAGTCCAGCCAGAAACATGAGGGATGCCTGTAGTGAATCACGATGTGATGCCAGTAGGTGATTCCAGAATAGAGGCCAGAAACATAAAATATACGTGTCGCAAGTAAATAAATCCAGAAATACTAGTCCTTGTCGTGCCAGAAAAATCAGAGAATACTATACTAGAAGCTGAATCATAATAATCATCAGATAATAAAAACTATCAGAGAATGTACTCGCCTGACGTCCTGAGCAACTGGCGATCCAAACTGGTGTCGCAAGGACCTATTGTGAAAAGCAAGGTTAAACAGGGTTCTAAAGAGTTAAACAGATATAAAAAACTAAAAATAGGCTTCTAGGGTCGTTCTAGGTCAAACGGGTCAAACCGGTAAAATCTGGGTCAAAAAGTCAACTTTTGGTCCTAAAAGTCAACTCTGGGTCAAAACTAGGTAAAATGTTGACTTTGGCGGTCAACTGGGTCAACTACGGTGCCCCTAAAATTCTAGGTCAAAACTAGGCCATTAAGCTAATAGACCCTCAAACTCACCTCATTGAGATACCGGGATACCCTCGGTATCCGATACCTCAACCTACGCTATACGCCCCGTCAATACCCTCTAAAATATATACTAGCACATATATATATATATATATATATATATATATATATATATATATATATATATATATATATATATATATAAAACTATATATATAAAAGCATCTCTAACCTCATTCCTAGGCTAAAATTTAATACCTTGCCTCGATGCCCAATACCTTGAGTATCTCAATGTATTGAGATACTCAAGCCTTACCCCTCACTAACACTAGCTAGCTAACTAACTATCTATATATATATTACCATATACTAATATATATATAAATATATATAACATATATCTAACTATATATATATATATATATATATATATATATATATATATATATATATATATATATATATATATATATATATATATATATATAACCTAGTGTATAGGTAAACACCTCAATACCTTACCTCCGATACCCAACTTATCTCAATACCTCGGTTTCTCAAGGTATTGAGATACCTTACCCTCTAACTCTATATATATATATATATATATATATATATATATATATATATATATATATATATATATATATATATATATATATATATAGTATATAGGCTACCTCAATACCTTACCTCACCTCACTACCCTCAAAACCTTGGGTATCTCGAGTTATTGAGATACCCAACTATCCCCCTCTCTAACAGTAACCATAGCTAACTATCTAGCATATATATATATATATATTCCTAGCTATATATTTAGGCTAATATATATAAAAACACATATGCATTTACCTACATATCTATATATATATATATATATCCATACATATATACACATCTCTATATATATCTAACTATCTATCTATATAAATACCTATGCATACTTATATGTCTATCTATATAAATACATATAGATATTGTAAACCCCCTCGACCAAAATTTAGGCCTAATTAGCTTAGATGGAAAGAATAGGGTTAATTTGGAGCCAGTTAGAATTAATACACAGTGTTTTATAATTTTCGTGCAAAATTTATATTATTTAGTGTACCTTATCCTTGCTTCGAGATTAGAGCACTACAATACTTATTACCTGCAAACAAATTCCATACACTTTTCCTAGTCATGCCAGCCTTCCCTTCTGACTCTTGTCTAACTCACAAATACTCTATCTTGTGCTTTATTTTAGTCGCACAAAAATCATTACAAACGTCCTTGTTTAAATCCAATTAAATCCAACTTTGCATTCCTTGTGCGTTCCAATCGAAATTGGAGACACAATCTTGACCCGTTTTGTACAAACCAATTTAGGATAATATTCTATTCTGAGTCCTCTATGTCCATGACCCTTGTGTCCCACCAAATTTTAGCCCCCGGTACTTCCAATTAATTCGAGAACACCGTGGGCATTTATTTTTAATTAATTTTAAACCAAATTCTGTCCTTGTGCAATTCTCCAATTGTTGGGTACTTTAATGCAAAAGTGCATTGAGGTGTCTATACCATTGGACAATACATGAAGAAACCCATTTTTTTCTTCATGCGAATTTTCCCATAATTTCTGGAATGTGCAACATGCAACATCACCCCCACTTAATTATAGCCTTGCATTTAAATAATGTAAATTATAGCCCTCCAAACGTCCCCTTGTCAAGCCTTGGCCCAATCCCAAGGGGGTGTTGACCAAGTCAACACCCAAACCCAAAATTCTACATACTCCTAATAAATATCTTCCTTTTATTCCTTTACTTTAAATTTCCCTAAAACCCTAAACCTAGATCTAGCCGCCACCCTCCCTGTTCTTTGCCTCCCTCTCCCAACAGCCGAGACACCACGCCACCACCGGTGCTCACCGCCGGCGCCTCTTCCCCGACTTCGTCTTCCCATCTCCACCGTCGGACCGCCATCACCGCCCCCATCGTCACCAACAAACATCACCACCATCCCCATCACCGCCAACACCACCTCCCTCCACTGCCGAGCCACCCTCACCCCCGTCGGCGGACCACCGAGCATCGCCCTGACGCCAGCGAGCTGACCCCCTTCTTTACCCACGGCAGAGCCACCGTCGCCGCTGCTTTAAGTTGCTGTTGCTGCTGCAAATTGCTGCTGCTGCGGTGCTGCCGAGCCACCCCTACCCCCGCCGGAGATCGCCGATCACCGCTCCGACGTCGGCGAGTCAACCCCCTTTCCTCCCCCCGCGGCAGAGCCATCGCCGCCGCGAGCCGCTGCTGCTGTTACTGCTCCAACTGCTGCTGTAGCCGCTGTCGTTGTCGTACTGGCCGCTGCCACAACCGATGACCGACGATGCTCCCCCGGGCTCTCCCTCCACTTCTCTGCCAAAATGCCGCCGCGACGATACCCCCTGCTGCTGCTACTGTTCTTCTTCTTCAACTCGCGAAATCGAGCCTCGACCAACCCACTTCCCGGTGCGGTCATGCCTCTATTGCTCGACCATTCTGTGAGCTATCTTCACAGATGTGTTCGCTAGGTAACCTCTTCTAACGTCTTCATTTAGAATAATTTAGTTTGATTTATATTGTTTGTTAGTTTAGATCCAAAATCGAATAAAAAATCGTTTTCAAAATACTAAAATTCTCCGGAACGGAGTGGGTCCCGTCAATCCGAGCATCCACGTCGTGTATCGATTTTACCAAAAAGTACGCACTGTCAATACGGACGTGTGGGATTTCGCAAAAGTTGATTTGGATGTGCATGCACACCAGAATCAACGCGTATTCGTCGATGATACCCCATATAGGCCCTGTGCTGGAACTCATTGTAACTTCGTGTGTGCTCGTCGTTTCGAAATAAAACTTACTCCATCGGACTCGTAGTGATATGCTGGTCCTGTGACCCAAGTTTGGTTCGATTCTGAGAACGTTAACAAAATCCCATATCGTGGGTCCCACGGCTCCACTTGACGGACAATTTTGTGATCGGCTCATCGAAATCCAGTTCAGGACATTCCGTTGGGTTCGAATCGACGTTCTAGAATTGTTGACACTAAGATTGACGAATTTGGAGAACCTTGTCTCTGGCACATTTTTTGGTGCAAGACGGGGCCCACTTATGGACCCCGTGTTGACCAGAAACTGTATTTTTGCCCCTGTGTCCAAATTGGACGAAAGAGTAGTTTTTCTAGCTATTTTGCTTATTCTGGGAATATTGGTGATATTTATTTCAGCATCCGGAGACGATCATTCTGAGGCCATAGTTTCTGACTCTTGGTGTTTGACATCTGGACGCTACACATTTGCAGCTCTCTTGCCAGGCAAGTATACCTTGCCTTTGTTGTACTGTTTGAATTCAGTTATTTTTAGTTGCATGTTTATTTAATTTAATATTATATAACTATGCGCGTCCGAGAAGACTCGGGTGCAGTCAACGAAAACGTTGACGTTAGGACTTGTGTCTGACTTAGTGTCTAGTGGACCCACCTAAAGTTATGGAGTTATCGGTATGACTCCCCAGGCCTTGACACATTTCTTACACGTGTTGTGAGTCTCATGTAGGGCACGGACTTGCATATGTGGTTGGCAACCTGTACGTGTAGGCGTGCGACGGATAGGGAATAACTGCTATTAGCGATACATGATAGAAGACTTAGCAGTTATTAGTAGTCGGAGCATAGAATATTGTGGTACGATGGTCCAATCCTTGTCCTTGTTTGGTTGTAAGGTTGGACTATTATTCTAATGATAGACTATGAGCCAGAGTTACGATGCCTCGGCGTAGTAGCTAAGGCGTGTTGTGGATATGACATGCATAGATCATTGGGCGGGAAGGACGACTAGTAGGCGTATGGGACACCCACCTCCTTTATACAGATATCGCACTCGACGGAGTGATACGGACATATATATATATTGCAGATACCACGTTCTTTAGATTATTGGGCGTCACTTGTTATTTTTGCAAATACCACACTCTATAGAATGATGGACGTTATTATACAGATACCATGCTCCTCGAAAATGGACGTTATTATTGCAGAGTGCCCATGTTCTGGGGGCATATGTGGCATATACTAGTCAGTTACGATGATTGGTGAATTACGTCAGCATATGTCTAGCCTACACTTTCCCATACGCACTAAGTTGTCCTCAAATTATATTCACTTAGATGGTTAGCACACCCCCCTTTATTTTTTAAGTATTTACTTTATGGCATGTATTTTTGTATCTTGTTACGTCCCTCTGAGGCCCTGGATCCCTTCCAGGTTGTTTGTGCAGTTACAGAATATTTGATCTAGTAGAGTGTGGACGTCATTGCAGTTATATTTATATTTCCAGCTATTTCAGTCATGTATTACTTTCCATTTTATTCTGCTTTTATAGCCTAGTGTTTATAGACCTATGTTGTTCTTCTGGTCTATTCGAACGGATGTATTATTGGGCTGTAGACTGATGATGCGTATCGTTCTTCCTTGGGATTACTTACCCTGGATTGAGATTTAGATTTAGTTGTTGTATGTTGGAGATAGATTATTACTTGGATCACTTGACCATGGACAGCGTAAGTGCACTTCATCGGGTCCATTAAATTGGAAAGCCCTACGGAGTCGTACCAGCTGGCCATTGCCACGTGTCTGGTCTCATAGATTTTGGGACTGGGGCGTGACATAGTTTTAGTGGTGGCCCATGCAGGTCTGAGCATATCGTTTCGGTTATATTACTGTACCGAACGAGCCTGCAACTTAGGGATTAATGTGAATAAGATCTCAATCCATAACCGATTTTTAAAACTCCTCTTGTATTCGATTGTCGCCCTTGGACTTCATTACTGTATTCGTTCATCTACCGCCGATATCATTATTATTGTTTCTTATATTCCTTATTTCGGGAAGATGAATGCTCGCGTATGGTAATTTCCTTCAGGAACAGATCCTCGTCAAGACGAAGATGGCATAGTTTATAAGATATTTTGAGTAGATAGTTTTATTATATGGTTAACCATGGTAGAGAATGTTGATAAGTTCTTTCTTAATAATAGAGCTAGTATAGACTATTGGCATAAGAATTAGACATATAAGTAGAGACTTATAAACTAGACCCTTACTTAAGGTAGCCGTGACCTGTCAGTATTAGAAGCTAGAAGGGTTGTTTAATTCTAAAGGCGCTAGAATAAATTAGGAGAGACATAACTAGATATTAAGGTTAGTCGTAGCCCCATAACAATGATACGAGGAAGTAGGTGTAGTCTTATGGTAGTGATACAAGGAATGACCTGATGAACTTGGCAAGACAGAATCTTAGATTCACCTCTAGAAGAAGATTATTAGATACTAATAAAAATAAGGTATGAGATAGTACCTAGGGTAGCAAACCATAGTGGTTAACCCCTAGTTACCTGGTGACTTACAGTATTCGACCTATATTATTTTCCCACCCTCTAGATAATGATCAGGATAAAGCTAAAACAGATAGGTAGATTGCTAGACATTGATTGCTAGGCTCAATATTTGGAAGAAGAGATAGCTGAGTACTACAGGTAGTTTTCAAATTAGATTAGATGTACTTGACTTATTTGGGTAGTCAGTGACTATTAGTGTCGGGTTTTCACCTTTGATAATTCGATTAGTTAAGCTAGTATCGGGAATAGAATAATTAGATTGAAGGAGAGAGTATCGACAGATATTAGCCTTGAGTTGGATATCGTGAACTACCAATAATGAACGACCAGTTATAAACCTGATGGTACCCATATAGTTTGGATAAAGGGTACGCATGGAGTAAAGTAGAAGAAACCTCAGGTTTGAGGTAAAAGGGTAGAGTGGCAACAAGATGAGATTCGTGACAAGTACCTGGCCTTGAGGTTCTTTTAAAAATTTAGAGAAGTGCCTGAACCAGAGACAAGGACGTTGGCTCGAGATGATGACAGACTTTGAGATTGAGCTACAGTACCATCCGAGAAAAAGCCAACGTAGTAGCTGGCGCATTGAGCAGGAGACCCATGGCATTATTTGGATTACATAGCAACACAGTTACGAGATCTAGTGCAGTTAGGTATAGAGGTCATTATCCCGGAACAGACGGCCAGTTGTCAAGTTAGCAGATACAATCGACATTGGTTGAGAAGATCAAGGCTGCCTTACCAATTAAGCCAGATTCCAGAGGCTTCGACAGAGAACAAAGGCTGGGATACAGACATGATTACGCATACACGAGAATGGACATTGAGAGGTAGAAATCGTTTCTATATTTTGAACAAAGAACTTCGTCAGGAGCCGATATCAGAGGCGCATAATTCATCATAATCTATTCATCCAGGAGACACAAGATGTACAGAGATCTTAAGACAGTACTCATGGTAGCATAGAATGAAGAGGGAGATAGCCACTTTATGACAAAGTGCCTGGTGTGTCAGCAGGTCAAGGCTGAGCATCAGAGGTCTACAGGGCTACTTAATCCACTCACGATACCTGAGTGAACATGGAAGTACATCACTATAGACTTCGTTATGGGCTTTTCGAGGAGTCCCTATGTACGTAATACGGTATAAGTAATCGTGGATCGACCTACAAGTCTGCTCACTCTTTACCTTTCAGAGTTCGATAATCTATGGAGGTCTTAATAGATATGTATAGGAGGAAGATCGTACGACCGCATGGAATGCCAGTAGGTATAGCGTCTGACATGGATACGAGGTCCATATCTTACCTTTGACGGAACTTAGAGTTGGAAACAAGATCAACGTACTAGAAGGATATGAAGGTGTGTAGGAGACAAGGATAAGAAAAAATATATTGGAGTCACGTAACCCAAGGACAAAAATTTTGATATAGACTGGAGGAATAATAATTATAGTATTGTAATGCTTTTGGAATTTCAAGGATTTAACACAAGTAGAAATTGATGATTAGCCTCATAGTGCTACGAATTTCGAGGAACAAGATACAGGTTTAAGTCACCCACCGACTCATTAGTCAATCGGTAGACGATTACCACTGGACTCTTAGGTTGTATATTGACACGTGAGTATGGGGTATAAACGGAAGATAGAAGTCTGACAAGAATGGCAGCTGAATATTGTAGATTATGCATAAACTATTTAGGGATAGAGATTTAGACTTTTTGACTAATAGGACATGAGCTTGCTGAACCTAATCCTTAGTAGTAGGTGGTATTATGGGAACCTATATCCTATCTGCCCTAGCCAATAAATTTTAGGAATCGTATTCTTGTTATTGTATTTGTTATACTTTTATTTTAGGGTACTTAGAATGACTAAATAGATAATTGTTATATATTTTCTATATATTCGTAGTACTATGTATTGAGTAGAGACTTATGTAGTATTTCATTACATATACTTCTCCTAGGAATTATTTGAGTTGGAGTTTCTTGGCTAGGTATGACTGACTAGCTAGATTAGACCTATTGCTGCTAAAGGCAATTGTAAGAAGTTAAGTCACCTGATTCCCTTGTGGATACTATAAGATGATGACGTATTACCTAGAAAGAATGCTAAGATAATAACCGTCCTAGTTGCTGACAAAGGTTAGGACAGTATTCGAGGTACGGATCGAACAAACACCAGACTCAGGAGTATTCCCAGTATGTCAATAGAGCCCAACAGATTAGTGCAAAGGCCAGCTCCACCGATCATAGGTATATTCGTAGCATTGCTTGATGAGTTATAGCTTATTATGTGTTATTTTTAATTTCGAGGACGAAATTCTTATAAGTTGGGTAGATTGTAAACCCCCTCGACCAAAATTTAGGCCTAATTAGCTTAGATGGAAAAATTATGGTTAATTTGGAGCCAGTTAGAATACACAGTATTTTATAATTTTTGTGTAATATTTATATTACTTAGTGTACCTTACCCTTGCTTCGAGATTAGAGCACTACACTACTTATTACCTGCAAACAAATTCAATACACTTTTTCTAGTCATGCCAGCCTTCCCTTCTGACCCTTGTGTAACTCACAAATACTCTATCTTGTGCTTTATTTTAGTCGCACAAAAATTGTTACAAACGTCCTTGTTTAAATCCAATTAAATCCAACTTTGCATTCCTTGTGCGTTCCAATCAAAATTGGAGACACAATCTTGACCCATTTTGTACAAACCAATTTAGGATAATATTCTATTCTGAGTCCTCTACGTCCATGACCCTTGTGTCCCACCAAATTTTAGCCCCAGGTACTTCCAATTAATTCGAGAACACCATGCGCATTTATTTTTAATTAATTTTAAACCCAATTATGTCCTTGTGCAATTCTCCAATTGTTGGGCACTTTTATGCAAAAGTGCATTAAGGTGTCCACACCATTGGACAATACATAAAGAAACCTATTTTTCTCCTTCATGCGAATTTTTTCATAATTTTCGGAATGTGCAACGCGCAATATCACCCCCACTTAATTATAGCCTTGTATTTAAATAATGCAAATTATAGCCCTCCAAACATCTCCTTGTCAAGCCTTGGCCCAATCCCAAGGGGGTGTTGACCAAGTCAACACCCAAACCCAAAATTCTACATACTCCCAATAAATATCTTCCTTTTATTTCTTTCCTTTTAATTTCCCTAAAACCCTAACCCTAGGTCTAGCCGCCACCCTCCCTGTTCTCCGCCTCCCTCTCCCAACAGCCGAGATACCACGCCACCACCGCTGCTTACCGCCGGCGCCTCTTCCCCGACTTCGTCTTCCCATCTCCACCGTCGGACCGCCATCACCGCCCCCGTCATGACCAACAAACATCACCACCATCCCCATCACCGCCAATACCACCTCCCTCCACTGCCGAGCCGACCACACCCCCGCCGGCGGACCACCGAGCACCGCCTCGACGCCGGCGAGCCGACCCCCTTCTTCCCCCGTGGCAGAGCCACCGCCATCGATGCTTCAAGCTGCTGTTGTTGTTGCAAATTGCTGCTGCTGCGGTGCTGCCGAACCACCCCCACCCCCGCCGGAGATCGCCGAGCACCGCTCCGACGCCTGCGAGCCAACCCCTTCCCCCCTCCCCCGCAGCAGAGCCACCGCCGCCGCGAGCCGCTGCTGCTGTTACTGCTCCAACTGCTGCTATAGCCGCTGCCGTTGCCGTCCTGGCCGCTGCCACAGCGCCGCCGAGCACCGCCCGACGGCCATCGAGCACCCCCGACGATCGGCGATGCTCCCCCGGGCTCCCCCTCCCCTTCTCCGCCAGAAGGCCGCTGCGACGATACCCCCTGCTGCTGCTACTGTTCTTCTTCTTCAACTCGCGAAATCGAGCCTCGACCAACCCACTTCCCGGTGCGATCACGCCTCCATCGCTCGATCATTCTGCAAACTATCTTCGCAGATGTGTTCGCTAGGTAACCCTCTTCTAACGTCTTTATTTAGAATAATTTAATTTGATTTATATTGTCTGTTAGTTTAGATCCAAAATCGAATAAAAAACCGTTTTCAAAATACTAAAATTCTTCGGAACGGAGTGGGTCCCAACAATCCGAGTATCCACGTCGCGTACCAATTTTACCAAAAAGTGCATACTGTCAATACGGACGTGTGGGATTTTACGAAAGTTGATTTGGACGTGCGTGCACACCGGAATCAACGCGTATCGTCGACGACACCCCGTATCGGCCCTGTGCTGGAACTCATTGTAACTTTGTGTGTGCTCGTCGTTTTGAAACGAAACTTGCACCATCGGACTCGTAGCAATACGTTGGTCCTGTGACCCAAGTTTGGTTCGATTCTGAGAACGTTGACAAAATCCCGTATCGTGGGCCCCACGGCTCCACTTGACGGACAATTTTGTGATCGGCTCATCAGAATCCAGTTCTGGACATTCCGTTGGGTTCGTATTGACGTTCTGGACTTGTTGACACTAAGTTTGACGAATTTGGAGAACCTTGTCTCTGGCACGTTTTATGGTGCAAGATGGGCCCACTTGTGGACCCCGTGTTGACCAGAAACTGTATTTTTCCCCTGTGTCCAAATTGGACGAAAGGGTAGTATTTTCTAGCTATTTCACTTATTCTGGGAATGTTGGTGATGTTTATTTCAGCATCCGAAGACGTTCATTCTGAGGCCATAGTTTCTAACTCTTGGTGTTTGACATCTGGACGTTACACATTTGCAGCTCTCTTGCCAGGCAAGTATACCTTGCCTTTGTTGTACTGTTTAAATTCAGTTATTTTTAGTTGCATATTTATTTAATTTAATATTATATAACTGTACGCGTCCGAGAAGACTTGGGTGCAGTCAACGAAAACGTTAACGTTAGGACTTGTGTTTGACTTAGTGTCTAGTGGACCCACCTAAAGTTGTGGAGTTATCGGTATGACTCCCCAGGCCTTGACACATTTCATACACGTGTTGTGAGTCTCATGTAGGGCACGAACTTGCGTATGTGGTTGGCCACCTATACGTGTAGGCGTGCGACGGATAGGGAATAACTACTATTATCGATGCATGATAGAAGACTTAGTAGTTATTAGTAGTCGGAGCATAGAATATTGTGGTACGAAGGTCCAATCCTTGTCCTTGTTTGGTTGTAAGGTTGGACTATTGTTCTAACGATAGACTATGAACCAAAGTTACGACGCCTCGGCGTAGTAGCTAAGGCGTGTTATGGATACGACATGCATAGATCATTGGGCGGGAAGGACGACTAGTAGCCGTATGGGATACCCACCTCCTTTATACAAATACCGCACTCGACGGAGTGATACGGACGTATATATATTGTTGATACCATGTTCTACAGATACCGCGGCGCTGCTGAAGCTGAAATACGCTGCTGCGCAGCAGCGCTCGCTGCCTCAACGCTGCTGCAGCTGCGATGCCCCTCTCGCTCACTCTCCACACACACACACGCCTCAACACACCACACACACACACACACACACACACAGATATGCACACAATTAGATACTTAGATATATATACACAAACATATATACATATATATATATATTTATACACAACCACATATATATATACACACACACACACACACACACACACACACACACACACACACACACATATATATATATATATATATAATATATATATATATATATATATATATATATATATATATATATATATATACACTCACACACACTCACAAACACACACACACCTCACACAAACACTCACTAACACACACTCACATATATATATAAACACACATACATATATATACACACACACACTCATACATACATATGTATACACAAACACACTCACACACCTCTCAAACACACACAAACACTCAAACTACACTACACTACACACTCACACCTATACACAAACACTCACTCACACTCACACTCACACCTACACAAATATATATATACACTCATACAAACACACACACACTCATACATACATACATACATACATACATATATATATATATATATATATATATATATATATATATATATATATATACACACACACACACACAAAGACACTCATACTAACACTCTCACACACACACACTCTCACACACACAACATATATATATAACACATACACACACACACATATATATATATAGAAACACACACACACACACACACACACACACACACACACATATATATATATATATATATATATATATATATATATATATATATATATACACACATATATAACTACACACACAAACACTAACACACACTCAACCACACTCACCCCTACACACATATATATATAAATATATACTCGAAAACTCTAGTACATACTCTCCGAGGCTAAACCAATCCGCGCACAAGCCCGAAACCTAGAAACAAAGTCAAAATGGCCATTCGATCATTTCGACGAATGCGTGGAGTGTGGTTCACGAAATCTCGTGAAACGCACACCAAACCTACTCGGAATCGACCCAAAATTTACCCACGGGTTCTAATCGATATCTAAAACCTAGAAAAAATACTAACACTCCTATTCTAGGTACGTGGCAAAATTTCACATGCATGTGGAACCCATGGCGACAAAAAATCCCCAAATCGTCCGAAACGCCCAAATCTCCACGACACGATCTCACATGTCCGAACGGGGACGCATACTTACCCTCAAGACACCCAAGCATGGTCCGTCTAACCTAGGACAACACCCAAAATTGGGCCAATCTCGGATTTCATCCAAAATTGACAGAAAACCTAATGTCAAAGCCTCCAAACACAACCAAATAAGCTCCAACTTTCTCCCATGGGTATCCCTAAGGTTTAGAAAGGTTCTAAACTACTAATTACACTATATTAGAGCAATCACTAAGAGAAAATTTAGGGTTTACCTCTTGGGAGTTTGAATCCCAAGGCCAAAGTCTCCAAAAACCTAGAAATCACCCACACCAAGCCTCCAAGCCTCCAAGCCAAGCTCCTACATCAATTCTAAGCTCTACACACCTAGGTTAGGGAAAAGCAAAAGGTTAGGGTTTGTATCTAAGGAAGAAATAAATGAAGGAAGAGAGAGAAGTGGAGAAAACTTAGAAGAAATTGGAAGAAGGAAAGAAGAAGAAAATGGGAAGAAGAATGAAGAAGAAGAAGAAGAAGAAGAAGAAGAAGAAGAAGAAGAAATGAAAGGGAATGGGGGTGGGAACCGGCCATGTGAAGGATTAGTAGGGTTAGGATTTTCATTTAGGTGAAATGACCAAAATGCCCCTTTCTTAAGTCATGCAAAATAGGGTTTGGATTTAGGGTTCCAAATGGACTCAGATAAATCCCTAATCACTCCAACTAACCAATTAAAATATAAATAACTATTCTAAACCAATAAATAAGTTTGACAAGGGTGTTGGTTGGGTCTGACATGGGTCTACTAGGGTCTAACATGGGTCCAGGCTAGTTAAACCCTAAAATAACTAATAAAAAAATAATACAACCAACAATTAAATATTAATACAAATATTTATGATAAATACACATTTAAGCAAATTAAAATAAAAAAATATCCTGCTCAGGAAATGGGGTAGTGACACGTGGTAGTACGACGATTTAGTTATACTACTCCATGAAAGCCCACATCCCTAAACTATTTAACAGAAGGTACAATCACAATCAAGCTCAATTACAAAATTGACCAATCACTTGAACGTTTTACTAGGTGGAGTATGGGTTATCCCAGAGGTATTATATATATAGTAGAAATTCTCAGATCGAACCATGTTCTAGAAGGGGCTAGCCGAGCCAAAAATTGCTGCATAGAACATAGTAGTCTGCACTTGTCCCTTATAAGGCCACCGTGCTAAGATCGCATAGAACACATAGTATAATATAATAGTCGGATATTGCCATCCACTATTGAGGATTTAAACAATATCCATGGGGTGAGCCTTCACTTTCCATATAATGATTGAGGGTGGCAAGTTAAGCACGATCTCTGGATTCCGTCCCTCCTAATGCTCAACATATTTTAGTTGTCTAGTTAACCCTACGGTTAGCCGGAATCACAAGACGTGGTAACATGTTATTTCCCTTATATGTCGTACCGTAGTACGGGCACGCTAGATATGAATCCACTTTGTCACTTAGTAGTTTAATTTGGATTCACCCGAGAGTGATGCAACAGTCAACAAATCCTAGCCACGCCTGGTTATTGACCAATTATCATGTCCATACAGGAGGAATTTGATTACATCACATGTCGCTTAGCACGTAGGCACACCTCGGTGTAAACATGTAACATAATCACGTAGAAATACTTAACACATAGGAACACACAGCACGTAGTAAGTGTATCAGCATGGATAATAATAGTGAAGTTAAGTTGCAAATTACTGGTAAATCACATGAGTTCTAGCACATAACAATACGTAGGTTGAGTCAGGCACATAGGTAATCATACTCACTTGGCCGCATGGTATATCTTTATTCATAGTCGGGTCAAGCATATAGTCAGGTTCATCACATGGTCACTCGGTTCGCATGTACTCCAATCATCAATCTCATACTTAAAATCACAACATCCAATGAAACATCAAACCAAGAAAATCAACAAATTATGCACATAGGGCCGCATAGGGTCAGGGACGCATAGAGTCAATCCCTGATGGGTCAGGCCGCATGAGCTCAGTGTCGCATGGGGAGTCTCTGTCGCATATGTGACAGGGCAAAGTCCACTCCTTGGGACAAGTATTGAGTGACGGGTATAAATATGAAGTGTCAGTGAAGTGACAATAAAATGATTGAAGTGACTGATATGACATTGCAATAAAGTATGACAGAGAGAAAAGGCAGCATTAGAAAAGACAAGATCACAGAATTATGTACCAAGAATTCAGAGTCATGCGACCAAGGAAAATGGATGTATGCTCTGCTTGCGGCATTGAATCAGGCCGCATATGGGTCAAGGCCATATAGACGTTCTGGGAATTATCGAATTTCTTATTCATTCAGCGAGTGAGACAAAAGGAGTTCAAGGATTAGCTCCAAAATACTTGTGTAATAATCAGTCATGCTTCCAACAAGATGGAAGCATACTGGTCGGATATGTGGCAAGTGGCCATGCCGGATAAGGATCATGTTGCATGGAACTCTCAGCCGCATATGACGCTGGCCACATGAGAACTTCATCTTCTCCAGATAGCAAGTTCAGCCATGGTGAGAACTCCAAAAACTAAAAATTAGTTTCTTCATAAAACTTTATTTTAACTCCAAATAAAGTGGACCAAAAGGCAAAGCGCCAGAAATAGAATGATCAATCACCAACAAAAACTGGTTTTCTAAAATACCATGTTCTAATAGATCAAAACTAAGAAAAACTTTTGGAAACCATAAAAACCCTAAACTTCAAATATAGATCTACTCAAATCTACCCATTAAAACTGAAAACTCCAAATACTAGAAGTATTTAGAATCATCATGAGCACATAACAGACTTATAAAATGTAAGAAAAGAGCAAGAATAAAAAATCAAGAGGTTTATCCAGGTAGTGCAAGGTGTACTTGCCTAAATGAAGGAAGGAAAAAATGAGAGAATGAGGGAAGAAAGAGAAAGAAGTTAACTTATATATCTAGGGTTTGAGGTTTAGACCATAGGTTCAACTCATGAACAAACCAACCCAACAATTAAACCATGAGTCTAATTAAACCAAAGAATGGATCTAGTCTCCATGACATGCAACATAATTACCATGTAAGCAACAATTAATATAGTAAAAAAACTAACATGTTCCAAATACGTATATCGGGAACGAGGAGTGACAAGACATCATCAACCCGATATATCAGGACATGGATTCCTTTTATAATCAACAGTCCATCATACACACAATATCATTACCAAATTTATAGTGGTTATTGATCCATAATGAATCTCACTCTTTCATAAGTTAAAGTAATTCATACTGCATATACATGTCTGTTATTTATCCAGATTAAATCTATATGCCCATCATCTGCGTCTCCGCTCCTGGAACAATAACCTCGATGCCCAGGCTATCCAAGTCTCCTAATAAGTGACGATTCATGGTCAAGTACATCACTACTGGACATCTGTTCAAGGCATCAGCAACTACGTTAGCCTTCCCTGGATGATACTGTAGTGAAATATCAAAATCCTTCATCAGTTCAAGCCACATGTGCTGCCTTATATTCAGTTCTTTTGCGTAAAGATGTACTTCAAGCTCTTGTGTTCAGTGTATAATTTCATACACTCTTCGTACAGATAATGTCTCCACAGCTTTAGAGAGAAGATTATCGCTGCTAATTCTAAGTCGTGAGTGGGATAGTTTTTCTCATATGGCTGCAACTATCTAGAAGCATACGCCACCACCTTCTTGTTCTGCTCTAGAACACATCCCAAGCCCTTCCCCAAAGCATCACTATAAATGACAAATCCACCCATCCCCGATGGCATTGTCAAAACAGGCGGTGTGATCAACCTATTCTTTAGCTCATTAAATACAGCCTGACATTCTTTGGTCCATACGAACTGCACATCCTTCCGAGTGAGTCTAGTCAATGGCTCTACGATCCGAGAAAATTTCTTCAAAATTTTTATGTAATACCTAGCCAATCCTAAGAATCTTCTGATTTCTGCAACAGAACTAGGAGTGGTCCAAGACTCTACAACAGCAATCTTATTTGGATCCACCGATATCTCGTCTCCAGTTACCACATGCCCAAGGAATTCTACCTTATCCAGGAAGAACTTATATTTCAAGATTTTTACATAGAGCTTCTCCTTCCGAAGGCTCTCTAGCACAATCTGTCATGCCCCGGCCCCAAAATACGTAGGACCAGAAATATGCCACATGCCAGCTACACATTGGACTAGACTCTGGTCCGACTCGAATACGCAAAGGCTATAAACTAATGGTATCTATCAAAATATCCAGTAAATATAAACATCTATCCCTCAATCCACAATGAACAAAAATACACAAAAATGAGCTACATGTGCTAAAGTCGGCTGCCCAAAAATACATAAACTCGAATAGACTCGAGAAAAATATGATTCTATAAAAACTAGGCTACATTAGCAGATGAATAAACAATATAAAATAACCATAATACCGATAGAAATAATATGAGTACCTGGTACCAATTCCTGGAGGACAAGAAACTCCATCAGCAACTCCAAAGGCTCCGTAATCGTCTATGCTACAAAACTGGTAGGGGACCAGGTCCTCAGAGGGATGTAGCGAGGTACAAAAATACAGCATGCCAAGCTATAACAGAAAGAACAAGTTCAACGATGGTGTAGTCTAGCATAACCACCTAAGTGAGACACAATTTTGAAGACAATGTTCAACACGTGGGCTGTTCAAAATAAAATCGTAGCTCCGGACACGAAGACACACGGGACTACCGCAGCTATGGGAAAAAGAGTCACACGGGTGATACTACTACTCCGGATATAGGAACACTACATCAACAGGATATATACATATATAAAGCGCGTGCAGAGAAGCCCAAACGTCTAGTAACTGTCTTTCCCTTCCCAAGCAGTCAACGAGTGTGCGCTGAACCTGAACCTCTATCTACCAATCTTGTCATACTGAAGTAACAATCAACAAATACGACCCTAAGGTCATCCCAGATTCTGGTCATGCTGTCAGTATCAGGATACATAAAATCTGGCACGATGACAGTGTCTGAATGTGTCCTAGGATTATGATATAACTAAGTGTATACATCAAGGTGTTACGAACATCTATCAATCGTTACCAGACGTTACCGACGAACGTCTGCACCCGGTTATGACCCGGACATGAAGTAACGGTTCTAAACCAAAACGCACACAATGCATATAATAAATTAATAAATATCTGGTAACTAAAATATAGGGTGGCAAGGTACACTTGCCTGGATCCGGATGCTGAAGATGGGTCCCCGGTACAACGTCCAAGTCCGAGGGCCCCGCAGTACCTAGAGACGAGACACAAGCTCAATCAATAGACTATCACGAGACTAAAATAAAAGGTGACACACGTCTAACATAAGTTTCAATCTCTGTTACAACTCACATAGACAACTAAGCTAGAGGGTTGACCAAGGTTGACTAAGGTATGTTACATCTCATCCGATTTATATTCTGTATAAAATTATTAGACAAAATCCTCAATCTTACTATATTCATCACGATGTTCAGTAGTTCAAGTATGTTCAGTCCTCAGATTTTTCTCTGGTCTTCACAGACGTTAACATGCACATTTAATTATCCTCCTCAAAATAAATAATTATTAATTATCTATACCCTCGATTATAAATACAGTCAGTAAATTATTTGAACACCGCTTCCCAATAACCTAGCCACTCCTCAAATAAATTCATCATTAAATATTACCCCTCAATATTAACCAATGCTTTGATATCACAACATCATTCTACGATAATTAAATATGTACCTCAATAATATTCAATGTTTTAATATCGCAACATTATTTCACAACCATTTAAACTGCTCATCATCAATAATCAATATGCATATAATAAAGGAATAACACACTAAAATCCCATACCTAGCATTCATAACACTAAACTTATTCTATATCATTCACAACCATCAAGTGTATATAATGCATAACCTCAAACCATAAATTTCAATGCATTCCAACCCTAAACTCAAATAGCATACTTAAACCTCCTAAACCAAATGTATTATACATAACCTAACTAAGTTATATATAACCCAAAAATTAATATAACACTACACTATATTACATAAGTCGAGGGGGAGGAGTTTACCTCGGTGATGCATGGTAGTGGTGGTGTTTGTCGTTGAGATGCTCGGCTGGCAGGAGTAGGGGAGGCCGGTCGGTTCGAAGGTGGTGCTAATGGTGATGATGATGAGGATGATGATGATGATGATGGTGATGAGGATGATGAGGATGATGATGATGATGATGAGGTCGGAGGGGAGAGGAGGTGATGGAGAAGGTGAGTAGGGTGGCCGGCTCATGGAGGTGCGGGTGGCCGGGATGGGGGAGGCTCGTGATGATGATGATGATAGTGATGATGAAGGTGACGAGATGATGGACGTGGCGGTGAAGGGTGTAGTTGGCAGTGGTTCTGCTGGAGGGAGCGGGGTGGTGGTGTAGTTGGCCGATCGAGGGTGGTGGAGCGGGTGGTGGTGCAGTTGGCCGATCGAGGAGATACAGTATAGCAGCTGCTCGTCCGAGGGGGACGGCTGCAGTAGCTCGCCGGAGAAGCAGAGGGCACGTCGGGGTGTAAGTGGATGTGGTGGAGGAGAGGTGACTCACCGGAGTTGCAGGGCCGGATGGCCGGAGTAGGGAGGCGGCCAGGTTTGGTTTAGAAAGAGAAGTGAAGAAGAGGTGAAGAGGAAGAACAAAGAAGGAAAAGAAGAAAGGAAATATGGTCGGCTGTGGAGGTGTAGGGAAGAGAGAGGATAGAGAGTGGTAGGGTTTTCAATATTTGGTGATTAGAGCCAGCATGGGAAAGAGTGAAGTGATGGAGAAATTTTATAGGAGGTTGTGTATGGAATGTGTGGTGAGGATGTCCCCATTTTGAATGGATGGCTCAGATTCAACATGGAAGATTTTGTTCACACAAAGGAGATGGAGGGGTGGGGTTGGACCGGTCAAGAGAGGGAGAGGGAGGCTTATTCATTGGCTTAGACCAATGAGGGGATGACACCTAATACCATATTTGCAAATAAGCCCCTTAATTTTTGGTATTTGCACAAACATATAAAATGATGGGGAAATGGTGTGGGAAGTGGTGTTTGGTGTTTTGTAGGGTGAGGGAGTGTTGTGTGTTTTGCATAGGCTTAATTAATAGGGTATTGGGTTAAATTGGGGTTAAGTTGGGATTAGTCAAAGTTGGTATCCCCAATTTAATTAAAATAAAATGTCATTGCTCTTAAATTAAATGGGGCACATGGGGTCTCAATTTGGAGTGACACAAAGGTCATAAAAGGTGTAGGCTTGGTGTTAGTCTTGGACCCTTTAATTGGGTCGGCTAAACGGATTGAGTCTATGTCTCAAAATTGATGGCAACGACAAAGGTACACGACACAGGATTAAAGAATGGGTTTCGGATATGGGAAGTTGTGTAATTAAATTAAAGCACAAGGGATTGTGAATGTGAGTGACGGAAAAGTCCAGCGCCTAAGTTGGCTTGTCAAGTCAAGAGTGCAATAATTAGTTGGAAATTATGGGCTATTGTCGAGCTCCGAGTATTGCAACTACGGTAGGGTGCACCAAGGGTTTAAATACAGAACCAAACAACTGCAACAAATTTCTAAACCTCAAATACACTGACGCTACAACAATATTTCTAACTCAATCTAGCCTACCTAAATTAGAAATTTAGAGGGGGTTTACATCCTTTCCAAGTTAGAAAAATTTTGTCCCCGAAATTAAAAGTAAAGCACTAATGATAGCTATGAGAATTTAAAAGCAAACTGGTAATCGAATGCGGTACATAAATTTGTACATTGGTCCTCAAATAGATATGGAAAAAGCTGCCGAATGGAATCCTCGCGCTCTCAGGTAGACTCGCCCAGCGAATGATGCTTCCATACAACCCAGACCAGTCATATAGTCTGACCCCTCAAAATCTTCTCACAGTGATCGAGTATTCCCACTGGTTGCTCTGCATACGATAAAGTGGGTCCGACTGTAATCTCCAAATGATCAAGCACTTGGATAGGGTCTGCCACGTATCTCCTCAACTGCGATACGTAAAATACGTCGTTCACTCCTTCTAATGATGGAGGAAATGCAAGACGATAAGCCACTTCGCCAACTTGTTCCAAGATGTCAAAAGGTCCGATGTACCTCGGACTTAGCTTGCCTCTGCCTCCGAATCTGATAGTCCCACGAGTAGGCAATATCTTCATAAATATATGGTCAACTTCCTTGGACTCTAAAGGTCTGTGGTGCGCATCTGCCCAATGCATTTGTTTGTCCTATGCTTCACGCAGGTGGCTCTGAATCTGTTTTACTTTTTCCACTGTCTGTGTCACCAATTCTGGACCAAGTATCTGACGCTCTCCCACGTCACTCCAACATACCGGTGACCTACACTTCCTGCCGTATAGTGCCTCATATGGTGCCATATGTATGCTGGCCAGGTAGCTTTTATTGTATGAGAATTCTACCAAGTGTAGATATTTCTCCCACGATCCTCCAAATTTGATCATGCATGCTCTCAACATATCCTCTAGTATCTGAATCGTGCAATCTGACTGACCATCAGTCTGTGGATGATATGCAGTGCTGAACTTGAGGCGAATGCCTAGACTCTCCTATATACTCTGCTAAAAATGTGACGTGAATCTGGAATCACGATCTGATACAATGCTGACAGGCACTCCATGTAGTCGTACTATCTGGCTCATATACATGTCAGCTAATATCTCTATGGACCGCCCAACCTTGAAGGGCAAGAAATGTGCAGACTTGGTGAGTCGGTCTATGATAACCCAAACTGCATCCTTTCCGCTAGGGCTCCTCAGGATTCCTGTAACAAAGTCCATGGTAATATGTTCCCACTTCTACTCGGGAATGGGAAGCGGTTGCAACAGTCCCACAGTCCTCTGATGTTCAGCCTTGACTTGCTGACAGACCAAACATCTTGCAACGAATCTTGCAATCTCTCTCTTCATCCCATGCCATCAGTAGTGTTGTCTCAACTCTTGGTAGATCTTCGTACCTCCGGGATGAATAGAATAAATGGAGCTATGAGCCTTGGTCATCAAATCCTGGCGTAGCTCGCCACTCAGAACGTATAGGCAATCTTCACACCTTAATGTTTCGTCTTCATGAATCCTGAGTCCCGTCTGCATGCCGGCCTCTGTCCTCTCTCACAGTCGTCAAAATCTCTCATCAGTAAGCAGGGCTGCCTTGATCCTCTCAACCAATGTAGACTGAACCTCGAGACTGGCTATCTGTCCATCCATGCCTGGCAGTACAATCTCTATCCTGATCTCCTGAAGATCTTCTAACAATTGTTGCTGAGTCGTCAAAAAGTATGCCATGGGCCTCCTGCTTAAGGCATCTGCTACTACATTCGCCTTGCCAGGGTGGTACTGCAACTCTATACCATAATCTGTTATCAACTGTAGCCATCGCCTCTGTCTCATATTGAGCTCCTTATGAGTGTAGACATACTTCAGACATTTGTGATATGTGTAAATCTCAACACGCTCTCCATAAAGGTAGTGCCTCTATAGCTTTAGTGCAAATATCACTACAGCTAGCTCTATATCGTACGTCGGACAGTTCTTCTCATGAACTCTAAGCTGTCTTGATACGTAGGCTATCACCTTGCTATGTTGTATCAGTACACATCCTAATTCGCTCCTAGACACATCACTATACACTACAAATCCTCCTGATCCTGAAGGAAGTGTCAAAATCGGTGTTGATGTCAGACGCTTCTTCAGCTCATCGAAAACCATCTGACACTCTTCAATCGAGATAAACTCCTCACTTTTACGCGTCAACCGCGTCATAGGCACAGCGATCCTCGATAAGTTTTCCACGAAACTTCAATAATATCCGATAAGTCCATGAAAATTCCTAATCTTTATAACTGATGTAGGGGTAGGTCATGCCTCTACTGTAGCGATCTTCTCCGGATCAACTAATAGTCCATCTCCGGTGATTATGTATCCCCAGAATGGTACTCTATGCAAGCAGAACTCACATTTGTTGAGCTTGGCATATAGCCTCTCCTGCCTCAGCGTGTCTAACACGATCCTGAGATGTCTCTCGTGCTCCTCCTGGCTCTTGGAATATACCAAGATGTCATCGATAAATACCACCACAAACTTATCTAAGTACTGGTGGAAAACATTGTTCATTAGGCTCATAAATACTGTGGTGTGTTGGTTAAACCAAACGGCATGACTATAAACTCATAGTGCCCGTACTTCGTCCGAAAAGCAGTCTTCGGAATGTCCTCTCTCCGTACCTTGATCTGATGATAGCCGGATCTGAGATCGTTCTTCGAGAATACACATGCGCCACTAAGCTGTTCAAATAAATCATCGATGCGCGACAGTGGGTACTTGTTCTTTATCGTTACAGTATTTAATGCCCTGTAATAGATACACAACCATATTGTCCGTCCTTCTTCGGCACAAATAAGATGGGTGCTCCCCATGGAGAAATACTAGCCCAAATGAAACCCTTGTCAAAGAGATCATCTACTTGAACCTTCAACTCAACCAACTCCTTCGGTGCTAGTCTGTAGACGAGAAAAGTAACTGGCTCGGCTCTGGAAGTCAACTCTATAGCAAACTCTATCTCTCTGTCAGTGGCAGGTCCAAAAGATCCTCTGGAAATACGTCCTCAAGCACTGCTATGAAAGTGAGGGTACACTGGTTCACCTTCTGAAATGTGTGTCGCTAATGTTGGTTGGACACCATGCTCTCGGGCTCTCCGAAGAAACTCAAACTCCGAGTGATCTGGTAGTCTAAATATGACGCAACCACGACGGCAATCTAGCGTTGTGTGGTAATGGCTTAACCAATCCATGCCTAGGACAATGTCATAGTCTAGACTTAACCTCATAATGAATTCTTCTGTTCTATTTACAATACTAATCCTCCAAAAAATTTATTCCTTAATGTATAATTACTCTTTTTCTCAAAATTTCTCCATAAAATTTTATTCCTCAATTTTCTTCTTCTCATTATTTATTGCTCTGAGTCACATAGCGCAATTATAATAATGGTATCACGTAAGCACATACTAGCATTCCTGGTATCAGATCATCATCTTCCAAGTGAGGGCCTAAAATTTTTATCTTCTCTGGTTCATAATATTGTTCCTAGTATCGCTATCATATACTACAACTAATTTCTAGCATCTGGCTATGCATTTCCATAAATTATTCTATAAGATTAGGATCAATGATCTTTCTAGCTCCTAGTACTTTCCAAATCACTGCTATCTCAAGTACGGGTAGGGTTTCATCAGTTCTAGAAACGTACTATTAGGTCCAATTCTCTTGCTAATAATCCACACTAGTTATAGAATCTAAATAGATCCTATCCACCTACCCTAATGAGGGTAACAATCTTCTCAGAGAATATTACACAAATCATGTCTTCTGTCGTTTGGACTATGATTTTCTTCTGGAGGGAACCATCAGGCACAAGCATTCGTCCTTCCAAAATAAAAGGAGATAAGAAACTATGATAACGATATTGATGAAAACTGAACGAATACAATTTGGAAGTCCATGGGCGATAATCACATACGAAGGAAGTTTTTTTAAAAATTAATTTTGGATTGAGATCATATTCAACAATAACTCCTACACTGCAGGCTCGTTTGGTACAGTAACATAACCAAAACGATTTGCTCTCGACCTGCATGGGCCACCACAAAAATATGTCACGCCACAGCCCCAAAATACGTAGGACCAGGAATTCGTCACATGCCAGCTACGCATTCGACCAGACTCTGGTCTGACTCGAATACGTAAAAGCTGTAAACTAATGGTAACTATCTAAATAATCCAGTAAATATAAACATCTATGCCTCAATCCACAATGAACAAAAATATACAAGAATGAGCTACATGTGCTAAAGTCGGCCGCCCAATAACACACAAACTCGAATAGACTCGAGAAAAATATGAGTCTATAAAAACTAGGCTACAACAGCAGATGAATAAACAATATAAAATAACCATAATACCGGTAGAAATGATATGAGTACCTGGTACCAATGCCTGGAAGACAAGCAACTCCATTAACAACTCCAAAGGCTCCATAATCGTCTATGCTGCAAAACTGGCAGGGGACCAGGTCCTCAGAGGGACGTAGCAAGGTACAAAAATACAACATGCCAAGGTATAACAGAAAGAACAAATGCAACGATGGTGTAGTCTAGCATAACCACCTAAGTGAGACACAATTTTGAAGACAATGTTCAACGCGTAGGCTGTCCAAAATAAAATCGTAGCTCTGGACACGAAGACACACATGACGTACCGCAGCTCCGGGCAAAGAGTCACACGGGTGATACTACTACTCCGGATACAGGAATACTACATCAACAGGACATATACATATATAAAGCGCGTGCAGAGGAACCCAAACGTCTAGTAACTATCTTTCCCTTCCCAACCAATCAACGAGTGTGCGTTGAACCTGAACCTCTATCTAGCAATCTCGTCATACTGAAGCATCTATCAACAAACGCGACCCTAAGGTCGTCCTATATTTCGGTCATGCTGTCAGTATCAGGATACAGGAAATCTGGCATGATGACAGTATCTGAATGTGTCCTAGGGTTATGATGTAACTAAGTATGTACATCAAGGTGTTACGAATATCTATCAATCGTTACCAGACGTTACCGACGAACGTTTGCACCCGGTTATGACCCAGACATGAAGTAACGGTTCTAAACCAAAATGCGCACAATGCATATAATAAATAAATAAATATCTAGTAACTGAAATACAGGGTGGCAAGGTACACTTGCCTGGATCCGGATGCTGAAGATGGGTCTTCAGTACAACGTCCAAGTCCGCTGGCCCCGTAATACCTAGAGACGAGACACAAGCTCAATCAATAGACTATAATGAGGCTAAAATAAGAGGTGACACACGTCTAGCATAAGTTTCAATCTCTGTTACAACTCGCATAGACACTAAGCTAGAGGGTTGACCAAGGTTTACTAAGGTAGGTTACATCTCATCCGATTAATCTCCTGTATAAAATCATCAGACAAAATCCTCAATCTTACTATATTCATCACAATGTTCAGTAGTTCAAGTATGTTCAGTCCTCAAATTTTTCTCTGGTCTTCACAAACGTTAACATACACATTTAATTATCCTTCTCAAAATAAATAATTATTAATTATCTATACCCTCGATTATAAATATAGTCAGTAAATTATTTGAACACCGCTTCCCAATAACCTAGCCACTCCTCAAATAAATTCATCATTAAATATTAGCCCTCAATATTAACCAATGCTTTGATATCACAACATCATTCGACGACAATTAAATTTGCACCTCAATAATATTCAATATTTTAATATCGCAACATCATTTCACAACCATTTAAACTTCTCATCATCAATAATCAATATGCATATAATAAAGGAATAACACCCTAAAATCCCATACCTAGCATTCATAACCCTAAACTTATTCTATATCATTCAAAACCATCAAGTGTATATAATGCATAACCTCAAACCATGAATATCAATGCATTCCAACCCTAAACTCAAATAGCATACTTAAACCTCCTAAACCCAATGTATTATACATAACCTAACTAAGTTATATATAACCCAAAAATCAATATAACACTATACTACATTACATAAGTCGAGGGGGAGGAGTTCACCTAGGCGATGCGTGGTGGTGGTGGTGCTGGTCGTCGAGATGCTCGGCTGGCCGGAGTAGGGGAGGCCGGTCGTTTCGATGGTGGTGCTAATGGTGATGATGATAAGGATGATGATGATGATGATGATGATGAGGATGATGAGGATGATGATAAGGATGAGGTCGGAGGGGAGAGGAGGTGATGGAGGAGGTGAACAGGGTGGCCGGCTCATGGAGGTACGGGTGGCCGGGATGGGTGAGGCTCGTGATGATGATGATGATGACGATGATGATGATGATGAAGGCGACAAGATAATGGACGTGGCGGTGGAGGGTGTAGTTGGCGGTGGTTCTGCTGGAGGGAGCGGGGTGGTGGTATAGTTGGCCGATCGAGGGTGGTGGAGCTGGTGGTGGTGCAGTTGGCCGATCGAGGAGATGCAGTGTAGCAGTTGCTCGGCCGAGGGGGACGGCTACAGTAGCTCGCCAGAGAAGCAAAGGGCACGTCGGGGTATAGGTTGATGTCGTGGAGGAGAGGTAACTCAACGGAGTTGCAGGGCCGGCTGGACGGAGTAGGGGGGCCGGCCGGGTTCGGTTTAGAAAGAGAAGTGTAGAAGAAGTGAAGAGGAAGAACAAAGAAGGAGAAGAAGAAAGGAAATATGGTTGGCTGTGGAGGTATAGGGAAGAGGGAGGAGAGAGAGAAGGGGTAGAGTTTTCAATATTTGGGGATTAGGGGCGGCATAGAGAAGAGTAAAGTGATGGAGAAATTTTATAGGAGGTTGTGTGAGGAATGTGTGATGAGGATGAGTCCCCATTTTGAATGGATGGCTCAGATTCAACATGGAGGATTTTGTTTACACAAAAGAGAAAGAGAGGGGTGGGGTTGGACCGGTCAAGAGAGGGAGAGGGAGGCTTCTTCATTGGCTTGGACCAATGAGGCGATGACACCTAATACCACATTTGTAAATAAGTCCCATAATTTTGGGTATTTGCACAAACATATAAAATAATAGGAAAATGGTGTGGGAAGTGGTATTTGGTGTTTTGTAGGGTGAGGGGGTGTTGTGTGTTTTGCATGGACTTAATTAATGGGATATTGGATTAAATTAGGGTTAAGTTAGGATTAGTCAAAGTGGGTATCCCCAATTTTATTAAAATAAAATATCATGTGCTGTTAAATTAAATGGGGGCACATGGAGTCTCAATTTGGAGTGACACAAAGGTCATGAAAGGTGTAGACTTGGTGTCAGTCTTGGACCCTTTAATTGGGTTAGCTAAACGGCTTGAGTCTGTGTCTCAAAATTGATGGCAACAACAAAGGTACGCGACACAGGATTAAAGAATGGGTTTCGGATATGGGAAGTTGTGCAATTAAATTAAAGCACAAGGGATTGTGATTGTGAGTGATGGAAAAGTCCAGCGCCTAAGTTGGCTTGTCAAGTCAAGAGTGCAATAATTAGTTGAAAATTATGGGCTATTGTCGGGCTCCGAATATTGCCACGACGGTAGGGTGCACCAAAGGTTTAAATACAGAACCAAACAACTGCAACAAATTTCTAAACCTCAAATACACTGACGCTACAACAATATTTTTAACTCAATCTAGCCTACTAAATTAGAAATTTTGAGGGGGTTTACACAATTCTTAGATGCTTCTCGTGCTCTTACGGTGTTTTCGAATAGACAAGAATATCATCTATGAATACTACTACGAACTTGTTAAGGTACTGGTGGAACAACTTATTCATCAAGTTCATGAAGACTGTCGGTGCATTAGTCAACCCAAATAGCATCACCATAAACTCATATTAGCCATATCTTGTCTGAAATACAGTTTTCGAAATATCTTCCTTCTTCACCTTCAACTGATAATAGGTAGACCTCAAATCAATCTTCGAAAATACCCTCGCACTGCTCAACTGATCGAAAAGATCGTCTATCCTTGGTAGCGGATATTTTTTTTATGGTGAGGTTGTTCAGAGCCTTGTAATCAATGCACATTTGCATCAACCCATCTTTCTTTAGTACAAATTAGACTGGGGCTCCCAAAGGTGAAAAAGTCGATCTAATGAAACCCTTGTCTAAAAAATTTTCAACCTGCTTCTTCAGTTCTGTCAGCTCGCTATTGTTGATCATATAGACCTGTTGCGACACCGGCTCTACCCCAGGCACTAAGTCAATAAAAAATTCAAGATCTATGTCCGGGGGCAATCCTGGTAGCTCCTCAGGAAATACGTCTAGAAACTCTATAATAATGGGTGTGGCAAGTCCTCTGCTATTATGGCTCCATAAATAATCCTATCACTCTGCTCAACTTCTCCTCTAACAAACTCAAATTTTGGCTCTCCTAGAGGGCAAAAATATACACGTCCTCTTCGACAGTCTATGCTAGAATGGTGCATACTCAACCAATCCATTCCGAGGATAATGTTAAAACTCGGAAGTGGCATTAAGAGTAAACTAGCATCCAAATCATGGCTTTCCAAGGTAACACAATCCCCTTGCAAGTATCACTGACTAGGATAAGGCCTCCACCAATCATGATCTTGCAACTCCTACTCAAGAGTTCTGTTACTAAACTATGCTTAAGCACAAAGGATATATATATGAAGCTATGCGATGTTGGTGGTGTGGGGAAAGCACCATTAGCTCTGGAACCGCGCACCCTAGTCTTGGGTGCCATTCTGAAAGGTTGAAAATAATAAGAATTCAATTGATATGGCACAAGATAAGGTAGTATTCAAGAAGGACAATCAACTATGAAAAAGGTCTGATTGCTCGGAAGGAATTAATATAGGTTAGCAAGTTGAGTATATGGATCCCTAATTGTGATTGAGTATTTTTTTATTCCTAGTATGTATATCCTAAGGCAGGATCACAGTCGTACATCTAACTTGAGTACGACTGCGAGTTCACAACCTTGTGCGAAACCTGACCTGCATGGGCCACCATAAAAATATGTCACGAACCGCACCCAAGATTTGGGCATGAGTCATGAGTATGTCCAGCCTGTGCCGCGGTGTCGGCGGTAGAACACTGTACAATAAGCCATAAGTATAATCTACAACTTACAACATATATACATATATACACTATACTCAATCACAGGCACTAATTTAAATAAATACACCATAGATAATAATGAAATAATAGTCTCGATGCGGGTCCAAGAAGTCTCCCAAAAATGACTAAATATCCAAAGAACAATATTCAAAATACTCTAGAAAAATTATCGGAGAACAATCCGGTCCAAAATACCTAACAAAACCAACTACTCTACTAAACTACTCTATTGCAGATGGTATCTGAGCTGCTTACTCTCCCTGATCCTCCTAAAGGGCAAGATCAGACTCAGCTATGTCGCTAACATACGATCCATAATGTGTAGGGATCGTATCCTCTTCGTAGTCACCTAAAATATGGTTATTCAGTCAGGAAAGGAACGACTACATCACAGTAAAAATAATTCTAACACATGGTAAAAGATATAAGACAATAAATAGTAAAGAATATATGATAGCAATAAAACTTAAATCACAATAAGGCAACCAGAATAACAAAATATTGAAGTCCTGTCATGGCAAAGATGTAGTACAATATCTCGAAGCAACATAGAAAATAACTGCAATGTATGGAAGAACAGATAGGAACAAACTACTCTACGTGATTTGAAATACCTTGTTGACATGTGAACGACTAAAAGTAAAATTCGGCAAACCACATGTGTCGTACTTGGCTGCTATTATTCCAGTAAGATCATGGGATGAAAAGGGTAGTTCACATATCCACTAAGTCCCACGAGTACAACATGGATTCCGAACCAGTCACGAAGAAATAACAATAATCCAGAACAGTCACGTATCTCATAACAACAATCCATCATACTAACCCATGTAACAAGTGTTAAGAATAAAATAATCAATACTAAGCATGCATTATAGAGACTATCAAGTACTGAAAGTAATCACAGAAATGTACGCGCCTGTGGTCCTTAGCTGTGGTTAGATCAGGTCTCAATTCAAAGTGCAAATCCTACGTATAATATGTTACCATGAAAAGAGATAATTTATTTTAATTTATTTAATTATGGAATAATTACTCTAAAATCCTTTTTAATTTTTGTTCTGAATTTTTAGGTAAATTTCTAAATTTTGTCCAAAGAACCCGATTTTATCAACTCGAGGCTCGTGGCACGCAAATCGAGGCAATCTTGTTGACCGAATAGTCAATCGATATAAACTTGACTTTTATGCATAATTTCCTATAGATTTCAGCTTCACAAACAATCTAGATTTTACGGCTCATCCGGATTAGAATTCGTTTGGAAACTATTGCACACACAAAATTGTATTATGCAACGGTGGTTGATTGCTAACCTAGAAGTTTTACAGAACTAAAAGCATAGATATAATTTGAATTAAATTCTGGTAAAAATATATGTCGATGGCATCGACGTTATATTTTCAAAAATTCAAATGGTTCATGATTCGGATCATTGGTTTTCCCGGAATCGAAAAAACACCGAGACGCATCTATTTTCGGACATACTGTTTCTAAAAATTTTCTAGATTTTAATACTCTAAATTTTGTTATAAAAAAATTACATATTCGAAAAAATAACCTCAATACGATTCTAACGCAAGAAACTGAGATGAGTTTAGAGTCCAGAGCTATCCACAATGGCTTTTGGAAGATCGAAGAAACCTAGATGACAATCCCCCAACCCCTCTCTCTCTCTCTCTAAAATAGTCGGATGATTAAGGTTATATATATATATATATATATATATATATATATATATATATATATATATATATATATATTTATTTATATATATATATATTTATTTATATATATATTTATATATATATATATATATATATGTACAGTTGTTGGTATGCGGCTGAAAGAAAAGGGATAGGCTGGACACGTGTCAGAATCTGGTTGGGTAGTTTATTTGTTTTATTTATTTTTATTTGTCTTTATCAAAATATTATTTAAGTCATTTTAAATCTAAATAACTCAAAATAAATATTGAAAACAGTCATAAAAATCTGGAAAAATTATAAAAAATATATTTTGAACACACAAACACTATAAAAATACTTGAGGCAGTTTTATGTTCATAAGTTTCCTACTATAATTACTAGAAGCTCTAAACACTAATTTACCTATTTAACTAAAAATAAATATTAAAAATATTTCAAAAATTCTGAAAAAATTCTAGAAAATATATAATAATATTATAAACCCCAAAAAATTACTTGGGTCCATTCTATGTTCCTTGGATTGCTCAATAAATTCTAGAATTCCTAGAAAATTAGTTATTAGCCTAAATAACTCCCAATAAATACTAAAAATACTCAACAAAATTCTAGAAAATTTAGAAAATATATTTGATTATTTAGAACCTAAAATAAAATTTTGGGACATTTTTAATTATGTTTGACACTAAAATAAGTTCTTGAAAGCCCTAGAAAATTTGTGTTACTAGTTTTAATTAACCAAAAATTGTGAAAAAATTCCAATAGCCCCAAAATAACCTAATAACAATATTTAAGCTAGAATTTTAGTTTATGGAGGTTACAGGCCAACTCGACTGGGTTTTGCCATTTTGCACACGCGTGCCTTCATATATGGCAGACTTCGGTCATGCTGACTAGACTTTTGTCAGGATGCGACTGTCTTTTCAAAGATTACCATATTAATTGTACATGATTTCTTCTATGATTCTCTAAGGGTTACTGCATTAAATTCTTAACCGCTCATTGTCGACTTAAGAACGGGAAAGAGATGTGTGTATTCTACCAATGCGTACAAAAAATGGCCACTTTGACTAGGTTTTGCTGTTTTGCACGCACGTGTCTTCACATATGGTAGACTTGGGCCATCCTGACTAGACTATTAGTCATGATGAGAATTGTTCTTTCATGATCTCAGTATTAATTAGGCGTGATCTCCTCCACGATCCTTTAAGAAAGACTATATTAAATGTGTCAGTCTGTCTTGAGCTCTAAACCTCCTGTTGTTGATTTGGAGAGAGAGAAAGGGAAGCTGTACTCTTCTAATGCGTGGAATATGGGCCAACTTTCTTGGTCTTGGTATATTGTATGCACGTACCTTTGTACGTGGAAGACCTCGTCCATACGTGTATTTTACACGCGTACTTTCTATGCTTCTATAACTATTACCACTGATAGAATCATTGCTTCTTCGAGAAGACTAAGAGAGAAATATGACATCAATACACTACATTAGTAGCCATCTGCAACTATGCTTTTCAAATATGCAACATAATAAAGTTTGGATTCCCCTCCTCTAAACTATTTAAAAAAAATTGATGGAGCTTTTTATGATGCAACCATTATAAGGTATTACAAAGGTGTATTCCAGGGAACCATAGCTTCATCCTCGCTTGGGGAACCTCCTTTGGAAGCCAAAGGACTAGCTTTCAATCTAGCTCTTCAGCTTGGCAAAATTAAGAACAAGACGAAGCTCATCATTGAAGGAGATTGCAGAGTATTAATTGATTCTATTCTTCACAAGGAATCGGATATCCCATGGAGAATTAGACATGTTATTGAAGAAGGACGTGCAATATCGAATTTAAATAGTGATATCTCATTCAATTAAATACCTAGAATAACAAATGAGGTTGCCCACAATTTAGCAACTTACTATCTGAACATGGAATAACCAACTTCTGTTAAGGAATTTAATAAAATCCCCTCATGTACTATGGTCCATATATTCAAATATATGCCAACATTAGACTTGTATCTTTATTTGTTTGAATTAAAGTTCTTTTCATGCAAAAAAAAATGTAGTAACATGACAATGACAAGCCAACATTGAGTCACTAAAGAAAATTAGCTACTTAGCTATAAAGATTATGAAATCATTTCGGTATTCATACTGATGTAACTCTTTCTTTTAGGAAAGATCTTAACCATTGGGTGCACTTCAACTTGTATCTCGCAGCGGGCTCAAGACACTACAAGAAATTTGAGTTTTCATGACAAGTGGTTTGTGACAACTGTAAAACTTATGACTAAAAGGGATATTTATGTGACAAGTAATTTTTGTTGTCACTTTTAATTTGATTTTGTGACAATATTTCTATATCGTCACACATTTAAATCATTCAGTAACTATGTTTTATTGGTCGTCACTCAATATTGTCACTAAAATAAAATGTTGATTTTTTATGAGAATCAAAGGCAAGTTTTATGTGACAAATAAAAATACTTGTCACTTAAGGTGTATTATGTGACTTTTTTAAAGAATTGTAACAACTTGTTCTATGTGACAAGTGAAAATACTT
>JAYESA010000011.1:49319740-49607240 GCA_036927795.1 Iris macrosiphon | reverse complement strand
TGTTATGTGCGGGTGTTTTATTAGAAGAAAAAAGGATTAGCTCCTCTATGAAATAATTTATGCTTTTTGTCATGCGCTTTGAATTAATTCCATAGAAGCTAAGCCCATAGTGACTCGGACTCGGACTCAAGGGCGCAAAGTGGTACTTTATTGGTGCACTTTGCACTTAGCATGTCAACATCAGTGCATGGCTCTCATGCTCATTTTATGCGCGGACACAGGAGCGGGAGCTACATGGGCACATGTGCAAGCGTTGTGCAGCCATGCGCGGCTATGTGCTGCTCCGTTGCTGCGAGCATGGGCGCATCAGTCGTAGGAGCGTTGGCGCATGATCCCACTGATTGCGAGATTTGATGGTTATGCAAAGATATGATAAGTTATTCAGATACTTTTTTATGGGATTTGAATTTAAATTATTCCTATCTTTTCGTAATTGATTGGCAGCTAGGATTTCTAACCTTTCTCTATAAATACTCTTTTCGTAGCCTCTTTGAGAACTTACTTCAAAAAAGGAGAGACGAAGAACGGTTATGCTTCTGCCGCCATTAAAGTCCAGAGTTTTTGTGCAAGTCCAGGAAAGAGGTGACAGCGAGCGTTCCAAAAGTTCTACATGAACTTGCTGGTTCCTGGGAGCAGATCGGGTGGGACGAATCTTGCTTTGAGCAACGGTGATCTTCATCACCCCAACAAGCTAAGATCCTTCTTCTCCTCTCTTCTCTTCTTGTAATATATTCTGTCCGTTTACAACTGCGATTGCAAAGAAGAATAGAGATAGTTTTCTGGTTATTATTTTTGTAGCAGCAAGTTATTATCAGAATATTGTTATATAGTTATTCGTTGGATCGAGGTATATCAGTGAGAAAACTTTGTGTGAACTCCTGATCTCAACTTCAACTGTTATTTTTTTTATCTTTGATTAAGCCTCGGGACTAACAATCTCAAAGAAAGATCCGAGTAAGATGGGGAACAACCGTGCAAAACTTCTCGACATAAGTTTTAACAAACTTGATAAATTTGAATGGGATCATTATAATGCCTGAAAGATAAAGGTCACCCTTAATCTTTAACTCGCAGAGGTGGACTACATATTGACATATACGAAACATGTTGTTCCAGAGGGTGATGATGTTACTTTTTGGGTGATTACTAATGCAACTGGTAAGCAGAACAAGTGGAGAAGAGACAACAGTCTCTACAAGCTGCTGATTCTGAACTCCATAGAGGATACTCTAGCGGAGTAATAAAGCAAGGCGGACCAAGCTAAGATCATCTGGGAGACTCTAGAAAATTATTACAAAGAGGATGAGAACCGCAACAAGTTCCATGTGACCGAAATGGTTTAGAACATGTGATTTGAGGACGACAAAACGATGTTGCCTCAAGTTAAGAAAATTTTCAAGCTTCATCAAAAACTTGAGGATGATGGCATGCCCATGGGCGACACTCTCATCGTAGGAGGTATTGTTGCCAATCTCCCTCCTGGATGGAGCAACTTTATCTTGGACATGCACCAGAAGAAGATGCAGGTTAACCTTGATCAACTACTGTACAATATCTATGTTGAAGATGAGTTGAGGGATCAAAACATAGTGGCATGCTATCCAAGCAGTTGGCAAAGGCCAACTTGGTGCATGTTATTGATTCCAAGGGGAAATATAAGGCTTCTCACAATAAGAAAAAAGACTTCAACCATTTGAAGGTAAAGTCGGCTTCATTCAAGCCGAAGCCTAAGCCCAAGTAAGACGTGACTTGCTTTAATTATGGCAAGAAGGCCCACTACCAGAGAGACTGCAGATAAAAGCCCAAATAGACAAAAAAGTGAGCCTAACAAGGTTGTTATGATTACACAAGTTATCACGGCTGGTGTCGACATTCACTGGTGGGTGGACACTTGTGCATCCTGCCATGTTTGCTCAAAGAAGGAGTTGTTTACCACCTACAAGTCTACATCTGAGAAGGTCATGGTGGTAAACCATGCACAAGATGAAGTACTTGGGACACAACGGTGGTATTTTATCTGACTTCGAGAAAGTCACTGACTCTTCAGGATATGAAGCACGTACCGGTGATAGTCAAGAACTTTGTCTCAAAAAGTCTGCTCTGCAATGCAGGCTTGAGGATGGACATCAATGTTGGACTGATGGCAATGTCATACAAAGGAACATACTTCAAAAAAGCTTTTTGTACCAAAGGGATGTTCAAACTTCAGCTTGTAACTCCTGCAAATAATATTAATACAGTCTCTTCTTCTAGTTACTTTATTGAGTTATATCATAATAAACTCGGACATGTTCATTGTAAAAGAATTAACAATATGTCTAGTCTAGGGCTTATACCTGGTAAATCGGTGGAGAAGTGTGAGGTTTGTGCGCAGACAAAGATCACAAGAAAACTATTCAAACAGATTAACAGAAGCACAGATCTTCTGGAGTTGTTGCACTCAGATATCTGTGACTTCAAACAGTTCTCCATAAAGGCCAAGATAAAGTATTTTATTACATTCATCGACAACTACTCGAAGTATGCATTTTTCTATCTACTCAAGTCAAAAGACAAAGTGTTTGAGAAGTTCAAAGAGTTCATGGTTGAGGCTGAACGTCAAACTGGACAACAACTCAAGAGACTCATAAGTGATCGAGGTGGAGGGTATAGGTCTGTTGAATTCGTATCGTTATACAAGGAGTACATAATAGTCAATGAGAGTACTGATCCATACTTTTCTCAATCAAATGGAGTAGCTAAAAGGAAGAACAGGACGTTGACAGAGATGATGAACACAATAATGTTGACTGTGGGTCTTCCAAACTGCTTATGGGGAGAAGCTACGCTGACGGCTACGTTCATTCTGAATAGAGTGCAGTACGCAACTTCTGATGTCACTCTTTATGAACTCTGGATCAATGTCAGACCCAACTTGAATATCATTCGAGTGTGGGGGTTCCTGGTATATGTGAAGCTTCCAAACTTGAAGATTCAAAAGCTGGGTACAAGAACTACAAAGACCATCTTCCTGGGTTATACTTCGAAGTGTGATGCTCAGAGGTTTCTTGATATTGAATCAAATCATATCATCGAATCTCGCGATACAGAATTCTTTAAAGACAAGTGTACAAGGCACAAGAACATTACTATCACGGATATTCCAGAGAGTAATGTAAGTGCACAGGAAGATAACACTTCCAATGAAGATATACTCCAAACAGAAGTTGACATTCCATAAACAACGATCGAACTAGAACTCGCGGAACTGGTGCCTAAGCGAGTGAGAAGACAGAAGGACTTCAGAGATGATTTTGTCACCTATCATGTCGAAACAGATCTGCTTACCTATGATGATGCGATAAAGATTAGAGACGTTGTCTTCTGGAGGAAGGCTATCAATGATAAATATAACTCAATAACCTCCAACAACACTTAGGTGTTGGTCGATCTACCTGAAGGAGCTAAACCAATCAGATGCAAGTGGATCCTCAAGAAGAAGATGAAGGCCGATGGAACTGTTGACAAGTTCAAGGCAAGGCTGGTAGCCAAGGGATTTTTTTAGAAGCAAGGGATCGACTACTTCGATACATATGCTCCATTAGCGCAGAAGACGACTATCAAGATGTTGATTGTTCTGAGTATAATTCACAAGCTAGTTATTCATCAGATGGATGTTAAAATAGCATCCCCGAATAGAGAGTTGACCGAAGAGATTTATATGCAACAACCATAAGGATTTGTCATCAAAGGGCTTGAAGACAAAGTCTGTAAGTTGGTAAAATCGTTATACGATCTGAAGCAAGCTCCTAAGATGTGGCATGAGAAGTTTCATAAAGTTATAGGATCAAACAGCTACAGAGTTAGTGAGACGGACAAGTGTGTTTACACAAAGTTCGTTGACAGGAGAGGAGTCAACGTTTGTCTTTACAAGGATGATATGCTGATCTTAGGTACGGATCTAGCACGTGTCACTTGGACAAAGAAGTTTCTCTCATTCAAGTTCAGTATGAAGGACTTGGGGAAAGTTGGGGTTATCCTAAGGATAAAGTTCCTCCTAACGGATACTAGAGTGGCGGTGTCACAGTCTCATTATATTAAGAAGAAGATGCTAACACGCTATGGATATCAGGATCTTCTAGGGATCGATATTCTACACAGGTGTGACAAGAAGCAGAAGCTAAATCTAAGAGAAAGTGTCAGGCTGCTGGAGTATTCAAGCGTCATCGTGAGTTTGATGTATGCAACCACTGCCACAAGGCCTGACATAGCTTTTTCCGTGGGGGTGTTGAGTCAGTTCACGAGCAACCCATATTTGGAGCACTGGAAAGCTGTGAAGAGAGTAATAAGATATCTTAAGAGGACTCAAAAGTATGCACTGCACTACAGCAGGTATCCGACAGTAGTGGAAGGCTTCAATGATGCAAGCTGGTGTTTAGAAGTAGAGAGCGAAAGGTCTACAAGAGGAAACGTCTTCTCCATGGGAGGAGCTGCTATATCGTGAAAGTTGAAGAAGTAGACAATGCTCTCTTATTTCTCGATGGAATCTGAGTTCTATATACTAGCAGCTGCAACAGATGAAGCAGAATGTCTTCAGGAGCTCATGTATGATCTTCTATTGGTTGGTGTGAAGATTTTGGTGGTATCGATTTACTGCGACAACTAGGCGACTTCAACGGTGGCATCAAATGACCTCTTCAATGGTAAGAAGAGGACTGTGTGGCTGGGTCACAAGGTAGTGAATGATCTGATAAAGACTAGATTCATTGCTGTAATTGATATTCAGAGCCAGAAGAATCTGGCAGATCCATTCACCAAAGGTCTTAAGCGCCAGCTGGTCGAGGATAAAATAATAAAAATGGACTTGAAGACATTCTGATATTGTGTCTTTGTAATTCTACCATAAAGTTTTATGCTATTACTTCAAAGAGAAATCTACTAGGCATCTAGTTTTTGGTTCAAAGAAGGATTATTGACTGGGAGAATATCAGGAACAATGGGTAGTCATTTAAGACATTGAGGGGTTACGGACCCAGAACCACTATTGTCTACTATTTATTTTTTTTGTAAAACAAGTTCCGTGGGAGGATGGCTTAGACGCCTTAATGAGTTCTCATGCATTTTGAATGTCTGGTATGCTTTACAGGAAGCACGGTAGTGCAGCACTACAAAGGAGCATAAGGACTCCATGCTATAGTGGTGTGACACCACAATGAGGTTCCACGATAGGGTAATGCCTCGGCTTTGCGAGCCATGTCACGGTGGCGTAATACCGCACATAGGCAGGTAGCCTAATGCCGTAGAATAAAGAGTGGTAGGCAATACTACAAAGAGGCCGGTGACCTCATATTACAGTGGTGTGACACTACCAAGAGGTAAAAGAAGTAAAGCCTCGTCTACGCGAGCCATGTCACAGTGACGTAACACCGCAAGAAAGCGTAAGGCTTTTTGCTGGGTAGTATGACACTACAAAGAGGCTGGAACCTCATGCTACAGTGGCATAACATCACGATGAGGTATAGCCTCGGCTTTGGGCCATGTCATAGTATCGTAGTACCGCAAGGAAGCGCAAGTCTTCATGCTAAAGACTCTTTAAAGAAACTCACCTAGAGTGTGTGGAAAGAGATATATGTCATCTCTTGAGGGTAAGATTGTAGATGCACAAGATACACCGAAACCAGGAGTGTACAGGACTTTTAATGTTCAACCGGAAGCACAACTGATGTCATTGTGTGAGTGAGAAGAATTGCATCTATGGTGCAGAATTCAAGTCTTAGTCCATTCTTGTATTATACACCCATGCGGGAAGATTCAAGTCGAAGCGACATCTATCCTAATGCATGATGGACAGTCACTGTGTGAAACGCTCAAACCATATTTATTGAAATATGCGGGGGATTGTTGGTGTTGTTTTTTTGGACAAGTAAAGATAGTCCCACATTGGCTATACCACCAAGTCGGTATCTCAATATAATACTTTGTACGTGTTAAGGTATGCACATGGGGTATAGTGGACCACATGGGTGTCATGTGGGGGTGTTTTATTAGAAGAAAAAAAGGATTAACTCCTCCATGAAAGCATTTATGCTTTTTGTCATGTTCTTGGAATTAATTCCATAGGAGCTAAGTCCTAATGGGGCTTAACGACTCGGACTCAAGGATGCAAAGTGGCTCTTTGTTGGCGCACTTTGCACTTAGTATCGGCGCATGACATTTGTGCGCATTTGATGCGCGAGTTGCATGCGCGGACGCTTGAGTGGGCCCATGAGCGGATACTGAGCGGGCGCTATGTGGGCGCATGCGCGGGCATTGTGCGGCCATGCGGCTATGCGCTGCTACGCATGGGCGCATGATTCGTGGGCCCGTGGGCACATGATCCCACAAATTGCGGAATTTCTCGGTTATGAAAATATATGATCAGTTATTCAAATCCGTTATTTATGGGATTTGAATTTAAACAATTCCTATCTTTTCGTAACTAATTGGCGGCTAGGGTTTCCACATTTTCTCTATAAATACTCTCTCCGTAGCCTCTTTGAGAACTTACTTCGAAAAATGAGAGACAAAGAGTGGTTCTGCTGCTACCCGCCATTAAAGTTCAGAGTGTTCGTGCGAGTCCAGGAAAGAGCTGACAATGAGCGTTCCAGAAGTTATATGTGAACTTGCTGTTTATTGGGAGCATATCATCTGTGGCGAATCTTGCTTTGAGAAACGATGATCTTCATCATCCCAGCAAGCAGAGATCCTTTTTTTCCTTTCTCTTCTCTTCTTGTAATATGTTCTGTCCGTCGGCAACTGCAATTGCAAAAAAGAACATATATAGTTTTCTGATTATTGTTTTCGTAGCAACAAGTTGTAATCAGAATATTTTTATATAGTTGTTCGTTGGATCGAGACATATCAGTGAAAACACTTTTGTGTGAACTCCTGATCTCAAATTAAACTGTTAATTCTTCCATCTTTAATTAAGTTCCGGGACTAACAAAAATATATATATATATATATATATATATATATATAATTTAGTTCTCCCGTCAAATAGAAAATTTAATGTCAGATAGAAAGCAAAGATGATGCATAAGTATATGAGACGAAACAAGATTTGTATTTCCTTATCTGAGAGGTTATGCAATTTATTCAACAATTAACATAGCACATCAAGTCAACATAGCAAAGTGTTCAGTGGAACTGTGGAACCATTAATGTTTTTTCTTCTAAAATCAGTATTTTACGAAAAAAACACACTCAACTTTGTATCGTGAACTTCATATAGAAGTTTCACAGTAGGTATATCAAGGACCTTAGGCTTCACGGATGGACTATAGGAAATAAGGTTTAAACCATGAAATTTAGAGGACTGTTTTTCTAGAAGAAATTTTTTTTCTGGACAAATTTATAATAAAAACCTTATGTTATATTTGGTTTGTTTTAAAAAATTTATTCTCCGTACTTGTGAATGTCCCCTTATATTATTTTTTCAGAAAAAAATGGAAATCATATCCTTAAGAATATGTGAGTGTATATTTTTTTCCATAGGAATAATATATTTCAGTAGATGTAATTTTTTTTATTTAATTTAAAAAGTAAAAAAAAATTAAGTTGCACTCTACTGCTTTACCATAATGTACGATACCTTACACTTTTGACGGAAACCGTCCACGACTCACAGTCAACAATCTTGACCGAACTTTTTGACCAAAATACCATTTTTTATTTCTTCTTCCCCGCGCGTTTTGTGAGTGAGAAGGAAGAAGATGAATATGGTTGGGGTTGCGCGGTGAGAGGGGGGAGGGGGAGCGGTGGAGAGTCGCGGGGTTGCGTGGCAGTCAAAATGGGCAGTAGCGGCGGTGGCGTCGTACCCTCTCTCTCCTTCCCCCCTCTCTTTCTCCGGGGGGGGGGGGGGAGGGGGGTGCTAACGCGGAGGAAACAGGGGCCGAAGGGGGCTCGCGTGGCGCGGCGGAGGCGCTCGCACGACGCAACGGGGGTGCAGCGAGGGCCTGGAGGGCTCATGCGGCGTGAAGGGGGCACTCGCGTGGGGGCACAGTGGTGGCGACAACAACAGCTAGCAGTGGTGGCAGCCGCTAGCAGCGGCTGTGACGACAAGTAGGAGCCCCCTCCTCTCTCTCTCTCTCCTCCCCCCCCCCCCCCCCCCCCCTCTACGACATCGGAAGGGGGCTTCGATTGGCAAGCGACGGCTGGGGGACGCAACGGGAGGGAGGCAATGCGGGATTGGGATGGAGGAAAGAAGACAACGGTGGTATTTTTGTCCGAAAACTTTGGTCAAAAGAATTGACCGTCAGTCAGAGATAATTTTCGTTAAAAGCGGAAGGTATCGTACATTATAGTAAAGCAGTATGGTGTATCTTGAATTATGATAAATAAAGTAGAATACAACTCAAATTTTTTCTTAAAAAATTTGGTTTTTAAAGAAAGTCTTGTTTTTCATTTTTGTTTTTATTTTTATATAGTCTTTTTAAACAAAATTTATTTTTTTCTTTACACTTTTTTTTCGTCAATTTTTCTTCTTCTTTTTAATCATTTATTCTTAACATTTTTTGTTTCTTTTAAAGGCAAATCGTTCTAAAAGAAATTCCTGCTAATGTCGCTTGGCAGAGGAACCAAACAGTATGGACTATGGAAAGTGCACATCCAACAATTAAATCAAAATAACACTTCTCCTATGTCCGTATGCACTTCTTATTTTCGCTTGGCAGAGGTATGAGAAAGCTTTGGGTTGGAAGACGTTTTTTTTTCTTCTTATATGTTTTCTTGTCTAAGAAATTTTTTAAATCGTTGTGTCACTAAAATGTAAAAAAAAACAAAAAATTTACTGTAGCAAAATAAATTTATATTAAATTTATGCAAACGAAACAAGTTTGTAAAATTTTGAAATAGAGACAGAGTCCGCCAACAATGTTGGCGGAAAATACAACAGACGTACACGTAAGCAGGAAAAAAATTTAAAAAAATTAAGGTGGAACCCACAAGCTAATTTCCGCCAACATTGTTGGCTGGGGGCCAATTTCAGCCAACTGTGTTGGCAAAAATTGGGTGTGGGGGCCCACGGGTTCGGTTGGGTGGTTTTGGTTGGTTTGTTTTGGTTGATTTGTTTTGATTATTTGGTTTGTTTTATTAGTTTTTTTGATAGTGGACATAAAACAATTAATTTAAATTTTTTTTAAAATTTTTTCCTAATTTTTTTTGGAGGTCGAAACATCGTTTTAAATCCGTGGGCCCCCACACCCAATATAAATTTATTTCGTTACAGTAAATTTTAAATATTCGAAAATAAAATTAACGAAAGTAAAATTTGGAGGTCGAAACATCGTTTTTTCGCGATTCTAAAAATTTTAAAAGTCCGTCAAACGATGAAACAGTTTATCCCATAGTACTTTTCGATACGGTCATTTTGGCACAAACTGGACCTTGTTTTGATCTCTCAGTCAAAAGTTATCATACTTTAAAGTTTTAAATTTTATATTTTTATCTATGACATGTGCGTCTTGCTTCGGATAAATTTTTTTTCTACACGATTTTTGTTACTCTCGTCGAAAACATACAAATCGACTTATTGTTTAACGAAAACCGATTTCAAAACAAATAGTTATGGCCGCTCGAAGTCTGCTCGACGGCAGACATAATATTCTTACGGCAGATTATTATTATTATTATTATTATTATTATTATTATTATTATTATTTTTAACGTCTGTTAACGATGAGAAAATTAACGATAAGAATATAATATAAAAAAATATAAACGTCCACAGGACGTTTTGATGCTTTTTCGTAATTTTTTAAACTTTAATGCTTTAGATGAAATTTATACAAATTTTGATGCTCTGGATGCAAATTTTCGAAAAAAATATTTCTAAATTTTTCTTCACAATTAATTTATTTTAATTTTATTTCGTTAAAATATATTTTCTTAAATCAAATTCCAAAACTAAACTAAAAAAAAAAATCAAAACATAACTAATTAAAATAAACTAATAAAATAAATCAAATAAACCAAACCAACCAAACAAAATCCAACCACCCAAACCAAACAGTGTTGGCAAAATTTGGGCTTTTGAGGTCCACTTTTGGCTTTTTTTGTTTCTGTGTTCGTTTTTTTTTTGTTTTTTGTCAACACTGTTGGCAGAATCTGTCTCTATTTCAAAATTATCCAAACTTATTTCGTTTGTATGAATTTAATATAAATTTATTTTGCTACAGTAAATTTTTTGAAAAAAATAAATACAGATAAACCTTTAAATATTACACAGAATCTAAATATTGAACTCCTCTCCATCCAACAACAAAAAAAAATTCACCAAGTCAAAAAACACTTCATTTCCTACACTCAGAAAGTAAAAAAAAAAAAAAAAAGGTATGTTCAATGCTTAACCATGTGGAATCTGAGAAACATCGCTAGCTTTATTTATTTACCATTTTTATCCATTCTATTCCCGTACGTACTCTTAAATCGAGTTAGTTGTCCATCTTTCACACATCTCGACACATCACTTAACCGTATCTCCACAAATCTCCTACTGTACGACACAAAAGTCTCTCTCTCTCTCTCTCTCAACACAGTCTCCAACATACAAACCTATAGTCTGTAGCTCAAGTTTTCAACATACATTTTTCCACTTGATATAACTGTTATGAAAACAAAGATTCTCTGTTAGGCTTGTGACCTTCAGTGGAGGCCATGTGGTCTTCTCTGCCATTGGCGCAGGTTTTTCTTCAATAGTACAGGGACCACCTCTCTCTCTCTCTCTCTCTCTCTCTCTCTCTGTGTGTGTGTGTGTGTAAATGCTAGCTTAGCTACTATTGTAAACAGGAATGAGTCTTATCACGAGTTTGGAAAATGGATGGTTGAATGAGCAGCACTATTATGTGTACTGTGTTCTCCTTTTGTCCGGGTTCAATAAAAGTCCTTGCTGTACCTGGCCGTATGCAGCAAAACTAAGGTCCTCTTTTTTGTCGCACCAAGACAATTTTATTAATCAACTACATGCAATGTACAAAATTCCAACAAGATCACGAGATATATTATGGTTCATAGAGATCAATGTGTAGTAGCCTTGTAGGTACCGGAGACTGAGTAACTTCTTGGCATTTGGTTCGGAAAAAATTTCCTTTTTAAGCCATTTACCACCAGGCTAATTATCGAACAAGTCAAAACAAATATTGAGATCAGTATGGTATTAGTTTCAAATTTCGATTGCGAAGGGACAACTGAAACGAGAGGTGGAAAAATAAGTCCAACACATTATTACAAAGCACACAAGGCGTAGGCTCTCGCAGCCCTATAGCAACCATGTGTTATTGCCGGATTTATAAAAATAGACTCAAAACATAAAAAATTGAAGATCACAAATGATTGATGCAACTCTAATCTTACACAATCAAATTACGATATTGGATCTAACTACAACTACAATAAAAAAAAGAGAGTAGCTTTTACAAACTGACAAAAGAAACACAAACTCACAACTTCTTAATAGGAAAAATAGAGAACTGTTATTCTCTCCGCAATCGCAGTTGCTATACTGAGATAGAACAAGTAAAAAAAAAAAAAAAAACACAAAAAATCTCTTTACTGGACGATGACATCATCGTTGCTTAAAGCAAGATTGGCCCCTTTCGACGTTCTGCTTCCAGAAACCAGTAAGTTCAATGAATTGAACTTCTGGAATGCTCCTTGTCATCTCTTTGAAGAACTCAAACGGAATGAACTCGATAAACAACACTTGGTCAATCTTTGATGGGTACTGCGAAAATCCTCACGTAGCAGTATGTATCACTTTTTCAAATGAGCAGAAGAGCTTTTATATATATATATATATATATATATATATATATATATATATATATATATATAAGGGAGGCAAAACCCAAATCCTAATCAGCCGTCGCCCACCTAATCCTTAAAGATAAGAAGTAGTTTAAACGGAATCCCAAAATGTATCTACCACATTTCTAAATAGGGATAATTTTGTCAATTTGTATTATTCTAAATATTGTGATTATAATATATTTAATAATATGCATGCTATGTATTGGTGACTAATATAATTATTGGTTGGTAGATTGGACTATTTGTTTACACATGACCCTAGTGGACCTAACCAACTTGATATGACAACCTAACCAATTAGTTAGACTTGTTCATTTGGACCCAACTAGTTAACCATTCTCATTAGATTAGTGTTTGGACTTAACCTTCATTAGGAAGAGAAGCTCCCTCCCTAATTAATTTTTTCATGGCAACCCTCAAGGGGTATTCTAGACATTAAACATTACTTGGGAGAGGGGATAGGTGGCCAGCCCTATTTGTGGGGAGAGACATTCTCGCCTCTCATTTTTTATTCCAATTATTTTTCCATTTGGTGTTCTTCCTCAAATTGTTCATCCCTCCACTAAATTCTTCATAAATTACTTTCAAATTATCTCATCCACACTATCTAGGAAGACTAGAAGCTTGGGTTGGCAAGAGCACTTGGAGAGAAAAGCTTTGGACAAGAAGTTGATGTCCAAATTATGTCCATTAAGCATTTCGTTGGGAATCCATCTCCCAATAGGTAAATTCTGAATCCACCTCTTAATTTAGACTCTAATTCATACATTTAACCATTAGGAATCATCCCTTAGCTTAGGGATACCCATATGATCAAGAATTAGATTCATATGACTTGTATTGTGACTTCTACATGGTATTTTATTATCAATTTAGCAGAATTCCGAGATTGGTGAACCAAGTATTTGTGATTAGGCCAATTAGGTTTAATTAGGCTTATATTGGTTGCATGTGGCTAGACACGTGCCTATAATTGGATACGAGGAGTGCGTATCATAATACGCATAGTTAGGATTGGTGTTTCCATAGTGTTGATGTCCATTAGTGTCAAGTTGTCTATATGATATTTGATCCTTTATTTTATATATGAATTTGTATTATATTATGCATTTTGGATGTTCATAGTGATTAGAAATGATATCATGATAGTTTGGTGGAGTTTTGGTATGTGTGTTGTGATACTCATGATAGTATCATGTATACTAGGTGTTGATGAGCATGAAGTGTTTGACAATTGGTTTAGGATTAGTGTTTGTATTGGGTGTGGTTATGAGGAGTGCATCATATATATTATGTCTTTTGTGTATATAGGGTGAGCATGTGCTGTATTTATGTGTGGGTCTGGGTACATGAGTGTATGCATGTGTATAGACTAATAGTCAGTTTTGAGTGTGTGAGAGTTCAAGTGTGTGCCAATGTGCAACTTAGTTGAGTGTGGGGACCTAAGTGCTAGTGTGCTTGTGGTGTTTGTGTTTAGGTAGGTGAGAGATAGATGTATCAGTTGGTGTATGTATCAATATGGGTGTATGGAAAATAGTTGTGTGAGGGCTGTGTTCAGTATTAGAGTGTATAAGCTTGTAGGAATTTCAGAACTGTGGGCTAGTTGGTAAGTACCTGTGTTTGTGTGTCCACTTTGTGTCTGTGGTTGGAGTAGCAGTGTAAACAGGTGGTGTATTTGGGTATATAGGGTGTGGTCCTAAATGGGTAGTATCTGAATAATACTAAAGCTTCATAGTTGGATTAAGATACTGGTGCAATGGTGTTTGAATATTTAATATCAGCCAACAACTGATTGGTGTTTCCCTAGTGCACTAAATTAATGGGGGTTCGGGTTATTGATATCATTTGATAGCAGTGATTTCGTACTGATATGCAGGTGAGAGGGGGAGGAGAGTATCAAAGCTTGTATGCTAAGGTTTATATGGGTGTGTGCATGTTTGATTGGATGATATACTGGTACCAAGATTAGGGTATGCTATGTTTAGACAAGTGGTAAGTGAGTGTATATATGTTTGAAGTGTTTGTGACCTTCATATGGGTTGTGAAAGGAAGATGCAGTCAGATCTAATACTTCGTATCAGCATTAGATAGGTTGGGGCAGTGCACAATTGAAGGAAATTGTGTAGGCAAATTTTGGGTGTTCTAGTTAGTATAAGTGCATAGAAGAGTTGGTGTCATTGTGTCCTAGTAGTAAGGATGTATAGGTTATCTAGATATGGTGTTATGGAGTATTATTGCCAAGGTTAATTGGATATCAGGTTGTGGGGTTGGCACAAGCAAGCTTGGGTTGGGGTGTAGCAAGGACTAAGAGTTGAATATCATAGGTATCTTGAGTAAGGATATTACCCAGGTAAGGAAACGTTAGTTATGAAAGAGAGTTTAGTGTATTTGTGTGTGCTATATACTAGAGAACATATCGTGAGTTTTGATTTCCATATTATAATATTAAAGTGTAGGGTCTACACATATTATGAATGTTGGATTCTTAACACAACTAGGTGTGCTTATTTAGGAAATTATGATAGAACAGGAAGGAAGTGGTTTTTGTGGGTTAGTTAATGTGTGCATAGGTTAGTACTAGGGTGGATCTGGTTTCAGTTCAGATTAGTATTTGTGAGTGATTTATGAGTGTCAGCAAGTGATGTTTGTGCAATGTAGGGGTGTATGGCATCTGGTTGTAGTAGTAAGGGTAATGTTTTAGTGCAACTGTTGAGAGGATCGATGTTGGTGTGTGTGTATGAGATGAGTGTTTTTGTGTGTGTGTGTGTGTGTTAGATTTGAGTAATACATGGGGGTGTATCTAGTGGTACCTGTGTGCAGCACAAGTGAGTAACAATGTACATATTGGTTGGGCTGAACTCAGGTTTCAGGTCAATGTGATGCAGTTACTTGGGTATGGTGAGGAGTATCAGTCCAAGTTGAGGATGTGTTCAGTTGTGTATCATAGATTGAGTGTGTGTGTCCATATATATATATATATATATATATATATATATATATATATATATATATATATATATATATAGGGTATACATAGTTAGGTGTGAGTATGGATATATGTATAGTTAGATATAATTATATGAGAGTGTCAGTATACATAGATGTATTACAATTAAGTGAGTGTGCATATATAGATATGTTAGTGCTATTAGTTAGTATAACTAGCATTGGCTAGTGTTAGTTAGATATTGTGTAATATATACTAGTATGACCTAGAATTGACTAGTTGACCAAGTTGACCTAGTATATGCTTAGACATGGTCTAGAATCATCATCATTAGTTAGTTAATCATGCATATCCTTTCAATTCACAAATTAACACTATTATTCTATATTTAGGACCATGTGATTCCAGTTTGGATATTGATCCTCGTACCCTGCTCAGGACCACAAGCGAGTACATTCTCTGATAGTTTCTATTATTTGATCATTACTATAATTTAATTCTTTAAAAATATTACTTATGATTCTTGACACGATGGTACACGGATTGGTATTGTTATTAGATCGTCAGTCATGAGATGTTACCTTGATTTATCGGGATGGTATCAAATACTTCTCCTTGTTGGTATTGGATAACATTGGATAATATTGGTTAAACATTGGATACATTGGCTAGTAACGTGTCATTGTTGGATCTATCGTATCAGTCGGGGCGGAAAAAGTACTAGCTAGATATGTGATCAAGAACTATTGGCAAGTAGTATAAATCATCGGCTACTAGCTAATCTTACACTTCATGTATGGTTGAGCTAGTTTTTTCTTAGATAAATTATTGAATCTCCCAAGCCGATCACATATCTATTTAGTATTTCAAAACACATTGTATATTATAGTTTTTATATTCTGTTCATAAATTACATTGCTTTGTACCTGATATTGTAGTTCATTCTCTTTTATTTCATATATGCATTGGCTATACCCTATTGTTTACATTACCTATTTTTCTTTACTATTTGCCATTGTATAAGTTTATTGTCTCTCATTGTATATAACATCCTCTATTTTTTATAGACTTTGTCAATTAATTAGAACTGCTATTGGGTTGTACTTTGCTCCAATCCTGACTAGATATATTTTTTAGACGACGATTTAGATGACTGGTGTCCCACGTAATATGGACCATAGTGGGGGATAGCAACCATGAACCCTGACACTCTGGAGTGATTGTAGGGAGGTCTAGCCGCAATCACTAGTTATCCTAGTTAGTTTTTATTAGTATTCTGGTACTGGATTTATTTTTGGCTTATATTTGAGACTTAGATATTGTTTCTATTGGTTATTGTTGTTGTTATTGTCTAGACTTTGTAGTTGATAGACTTCTTTGATATCTTATCGTGCTATAGATTTGTCATTGAGGATTTATTATTACCATTATTATCATATTATCCTCCTTCTTGGAGTTAAGATATCATTGACAAATTATATATATTATGTGAGATGCTAGTTAGCTAGTGATGACCTAGACAACATTTTATCGTTGATGTTGCGATGTAGGTTGGACGTACCTACGTACTCGTGCCCCTTCACCGGGTGCGGATCGTGACATATTTTTTTGGTAGCCCGTGTAGGTCTGTCTTTGTAATTAGTGCAAAGTCATGGTAGTGCAACCACTACCAGAATAAGATAAATTAGCGACGTCATAAAATGTCGCTAAATGGACTAAAAATGTCGCTAAAAAAATTCAGTGACGTAATTAGTGACATTTCAGTGAAGTCGCGTTTAAGCTAGTCGCTGACAGGAAAAATGTCGGAAAACGTTGATGTAGCAATGTTTTCTAGCGACGTATTTGTCACTACCCAATTCTAGAAAATATGATTTTTTTTTTGGTAAATTGTGTATTGATCATAAATAATTATATTTATATTTAATTAGTTGGTTGTATTATTTTTATTGGTTGTTTTAGGGTTTTAGCTAGTCTGGACCAATGTCAGACCCTAGTGGACCCAGGTCAGACCCAACCAACACCCTTGTCAGACTCATTTATTGGGTTAGAATAGTTATTATTATTTTTATTAGTTAATTGTAGTGTTTTGGATTAGTTAGAATGGTGTTAGTGAACCCTAAACCTAAACCACTACTAGAATAAGCGGGATTAGAGATATTTTTTAGTGACATAAACGAAAACGTCGCTAATATAATATAAATTAGCGACTCCAGGTAAAAACGTCGCTAGACGTCGCTAATTAGCGACGTTTAGTGATGTTTAGCGACTTTTATTCAGTTTTAAAAGATTAGTCGCCATAAGTTCAATTAAGGTCGCTAAATGTCGCTAATATATTTCATTTAGCGACTTTTAGCGACTAATTCAGCGACGTATTTATTATTAGACTTTTAGCGACGTTAAGGACGTCGCTAATTAGCGACGTTAAGGACGTCGCTAATTATCGACGTCATTATTGGCGTCACTAAAGACGTCTCTAACGTCGCTAGTTAGCGACATCATTATTGGAGTCGCTAAAAACGTCGCTAAAATTTTTTTTTTAGGGCTGGTGTTCCCCCCATTTCCTTCGATCTCTCTCTCTCTCTCCCAAATTTGAAACCTCTCCCTACGCTCCTCCGGACTCCGGATCCCTTACTACTCCGGCGACCCCCCTCCGGCCTCGTCCCCCACCTCCGGCTCCCCTCCCCCCTCCCGGCGTCCCCCCTCCGGTCGCGCCCTCCCCCCTCCGCCGTCAGCTCCTCCTTCCTCCGGCTCCCCTTCTCCTCCGACGTCCTTCCTCCGGCTCCCCTCCTTGGTGAGCTCCTCTCTCTGTCTCCTTTCTCTGTCTCTCTCTCTTTCTCTCTAACATGACACAACACGACACGATACGACACGACCTGGCACACACTAACACGACCTGACACCTCTTATTTTTCTGTCTGTCTCCTTTCTCTCTGTCTCTCTCTCTTTCTCTCCTGTCTCTCTCTCTTTCTCTCTCTGTCTCCTTTCTCTGTCTCTCTCTCTTTCTCTCTAGCAACTTCTCTAGGTCCTGTAGAAGTTAAGTAGAAGAATATACAAATAGTTATTGCAAAAAAAGGATTTCCCTATAGCATACTTAGACCTGAGGTCTTGCAGAAGGTTAATGGAAGGTTTTAACCTCAGATTTTAACACCCGGAGTAAGAAGTAGCAATTAGTAACACTACTAAAAATAGGTTTTATACCTTAAGTTTAAATGCTCTTGTGAGGCGCATTAGATTGCCATAAGAATGAGGTATTTGTACAAAATTTAGGGCTCTTGCCATAGCATAGTGAGCCTACAAAGTAAAAAGTTGTCACATATGCTTAGCTAGTTTGTCCTTCAACTTATCAGACATATATACATGTATGCTTAACTGAGTAACTAGCTGTCTACTTACAATATGAAAAGTTCTAAGCTACTCTACTGAATTGAATAACTAGATGTCACATATGCTTAGTTAGATAGGTTTTACTATAAACATGTTTAGATGGCTAAGAATTCATATGATACATTATAGAATTACACATGATTCAAAGTTACAAGCAGTTTCAGTAGCGGTTGAAATAAGGCTAAGCAGTTTATGACGATTTGGACATATAAGCTGAAAAATAAAAGAAAATTCTTTGAGATAGTTTGGACATAATGGACAATGGATACAAAAATTGAAATTGATAGGATGGTAACTGGTGCTACTATAATATGCATTAGAGATGAACAAACCTTGAATGAAGCAATAAGGATTAGCGACTTTTAACATGATCAGTAAGATGGTCCCTGTGAAGGTGAAGTAAAAAATAATTCATGTAGAACTTAAAGGACCTAGGAGATGGGCTTGATTTATTGTCATTCACTAGATAGGATGCTTGTTCTAACAGCATCCCTAATGGTCAAACACATGAGAATGGCCTCAATGACATTTTTTGGGAGACTGCTTATTCTATCTACACCTGAATCAGAACTCATCCTCTGAATTTCAAAGAGAACCCAATTGTTGCTTACGTGCTATGAAGACTTAATTGACCATTGGTCAATCGGACATCTTTGCCATAAAAGATGAGATTCCCAGATTCTTTTTAAGTATAAATTTAATTGCCCGCTATTGCACTTCATTTTCCCTTTGTGACCAATTTATTTTGTGATGAGATAGTTTTGTGCTTGAACGACAGGTTGCTCATCTGGCCATTTTGGCTATTAGAACTTCTCTTCTTTTCCCAGTACTATACTATTTTAAAGGAGCAGACATGTTGATACATACTGTCATTTTTGTAGAAGTATCTAGAAATGGATATGAATTACTATCTGCGTCATCGTTCGTGGATGTACAACCGTCATCTTGATGACATGTGCGGTATGCGGGATAAATTCATTGAGGGTGTACAACAGTTCCTACAGTTCGCCAAGGCGTTCCCTCAGTACATGGACGGTACCAAAATTAAGTGTCCGTGTGTGAGATGTCGCAACAGAAAATATCATCCAGAAGTGGAAGTCACATATCATTTGTACTCGAAGGGCTTCACGCCGAATTACTATCAGTGGACCACACACGGAGAACTTGTATCTCTAGCATTGGAGTCGGAGCCCTATGTGGAGCCGTATATGGATGTCCACGACCACGGTGCTTACGACGACGGGTTGGTAAACATGGTTTATGATGCGGCGGGGCCTAGTTTCAATCCGGATAATTATAATACGGCGGGACCTAGTTTCAATCCGGACAATTATGATGCAGCTGAGGAGGCACCGAATGCCGATGCTGCAAATTTTATGGAGTTGCTGGAGAATGCAAGAACTCCACTATATCCTGGTTGTGAGGATCATTCACCGTTGGAGGTGGTTACAAGATTATTGAGCATCAAGTTCGATTTTAACATGTCGCAAGAATGCTATAATCGACTGATCGATTTGATTATAGAGATCTTGCCCGAGGGTGCAAAGTTGCCTAAAGACTTCTATCGATCTAAAAAGATGGTGAGATCGCTTTGGATGGAATACGAGAAAATTGATGCATGTCACAACGGGTGCATGTTGTACTACAAAGATGACAAGGATGAAGATGCGTGCAGATTCTGTGGTGTTGATCGCTACAAGGCAACTGTTAGAGGAAAGTTTGTCGGTGCAAGAAAGCCTACCGATTCGATGCACTACTTGCCTTTGATGCCGCGGTTGCAACGGTTGTTTATGGTTAAGGAGACTGCAGAAAACATGAGTTGGCACAGGCAAAAACAGATCGAAGGAGTATTGGATCATCCATCCGATTGAGAAGCATGGAAGCACTTTGATCGAGAGTATCTACATTTTGCCGAAGATCCGCGTAATGTCAGATTGGGGCTCTCCTCTGACGGTTTTACCCCATTCTGACTTTCGGGCTCCCAGTATTCATGTTGGCATGTGATCATCACTCCGTACAATCTACCGCCTTGGATGTGCATGAAGACTCCGTATATGTTTCTAACCGTTATTATCCCGGGTCCGAACAATCCGAAGAGAAACATCGATGTGTATTTATAGCCTTTGATAGATGAGTTGGATCAGCTGTGGGAAGTAGGTGCCAACATGTACGATATTTCTAGAAAGAAGAATTTTCAGATGAGGGCAGCACTTATGTGGACCATCAACGACTTTTCGGCCTATGGAATGTTATCGGGATGGAGCACCCATGGTCGTCTCTCATGTCCGTATTGCATGGACCATACTCAGACTTTTCGTTTGAAACACAGAGGCAAACCGTGCTTCTTCGATTGTCATCGACAATTTTTGTCGAAGGATCATCCGTACCGGAGGAACCAGAATGCTTTTTCGTGCAGGAGTTGTGAAGAAGGCCAATCCACCGCCAAGGTGGCCCGGATACACGATATGGGAAGTGGTAAAAGATTTACCAAGTGCTATTGAAGATCCTGCTAAGGGGTACAAGTGTGACGGATTTGGTCGCACCCATAACTGGACGAAGAGGAGTATATTTTGGGATCTGCCATATTAGAGCACCAATCTGATCAGACATAACCTTGATGTCATACATATCGAGAAGAATGTGTTTGATAACATAATTAATACTGTAATTGAGGTAAAGAGGAAGACGAAAGATAATCCGAAGGCCAGGTTGGACTTAGAAGAAATATGTAGATGTCCTGCATTGTATTTGATAAAGGAGGGGAATGGAAAGTTAAAGCAACTTAAGTCAGTTTTCTCACTGGAGAAAGAGGATAAAGGTAGACTTTGTAGGTGGATTCAGGGTCTAAAGTTTCCATACGGGTACGTGTCAAACTTGAGAAGATGCGTCGACCTCAAGGAGAACAAACTGGCGGGTATGAAGAGCCACGATTGTCACGTATTCATGGAAAGGTTAATTCCGATTGCATTTCGGGAATTCTTACCGCAGGTCGTTTGGGATCCATTGACAGAGCTGAGCATATTCTTCAGAGATCTTTGTTGTACTAAGTTGCTCGTCGATCGTCTAGAAAAGCAAGAGAAGGATATTGCGGTAACACTATGTAAGCTCGATAAGATGTTTTCTCCTGGATTCTTCGACTCTATGGAGCATTTGCCAATTCATCTTTCCTATGAAGCACGTGTTGGTGGTCCTGTCGGTTATCGGTGGATGTACCCCTTCGAGCGGCATCTGAATCACCTAAAGAGAAAGGTGAAAAATAAGGCACGGGTTGAGGGCTCTATTTGTGAAGCTTATGTTCTCGAGGAGATTACAAACTTTTGCTCGACGTATTTCAAACCGCATGTTGCTACTAATAGGACGAAAGCTTCAAGAAACGATGACGCATATCAGGAATCTAATGATACAATACTCAAAGTATTCAATGCGTCCGGAAAGCCTTCGGGAAAAATGAAGAAGAGATATTTGAATGACGATGAGCTAAGGGCTGCTCAGTTGTATATATTACTCAATTGCGACGAGGATGAAGTGGAGAAGCTAGAGGGGTAAGTAATTAATACGTCCATATTTACATCATCTCAATATAATAGTATAAGATACTATTATGCTACTAATCAGCAGTTGCTTCTTTATTTTTCAGCACATATAATGATGAGTTGAGGTCAGTTAGACCCTACATAACAGACGAAGAAGTAGAACAAGATATGAGATGCCATTTTTCTTCTTGGTTGAGCGCATATGTAAGATGCTTGGTAATTACTTTTTATTTTTGCACTTGTAAAATAAATAACTTACTATCGCTACTTTGGTATTTAGGTCGATCGTCTAATAACATCCGAGACTGAATCTATTAGAACTCTGCCAAGGGACCAATTACTGCCATAAAAATATGGCCAAGTTTCTGTGTGAATGGGTTCGGGTTCAAGTCAACAAATGCTCCTATCAGAGACAGCTTTCTGGATCTTGATTCCACGAAAAACAGTTGTTTGTGTATCAAATCTTCGAACTACAAAGACGTTAATCCAGGCAATGATTTTTTTGGCATCTTACGATAGATTGTGGAGTTGACATATAATTATGGCACAGAACTTGCTAATATCATGTTATTCAAGTATGAATGGTTCAATCTGATTCAAGATCAAGGTTGGAAAATTGACAAGCATGGCCTTGTGGATATAAACTACAAGCGTAGATATCAAGGCTATGAACCATTTGTCCTATCAAGTCAGGCTCAGCTCGTGTACTTCACAACTTATCCTAGACGGGGGACAGTGAGGTCGGATTGGTGGGCAGTATGCAAGACTAAAGCTAGAAATATCTTTGACATTGATGAAATAGCTTATCAAGAGGACGATCTACCTCTTGTAACAAATATTGTAGATGTGGACTCAACGAAAGTTACTCATTACACAAGAAATAATGTAGAAGATGTAGAATTATACGAAGAGGAAGACGAAGTAGATGAAAGTGAAGACAAGGAGGAGGAAGAGGAAGAGGAGGACGGGAAAGGCGAAAAAGATAAATTTTCTGAAGATGGTTGAAAATAAAATATATTGCCTATAGAATGTAACTATATTTTGACTGTAAAATATACTATTTTAACGAATATATGTATTAAATTTTGACTGTATAATGCTTTGAGATATGCATCACATTTCGACTGTAGAATGTACTATATATTTGTGTTTCTCTATATTCATCATATGTTGTTATTAGATATGACAGGACGACGCGGAGGATTCGGCAGGTCCCGAGGTAGACAGAGTGCTCCTCCGGTACTGCCTACTGTTGGTTCCGGATCATCGTCGCCCAGTACTCCAGTATATCGATCACTCACATCTCCGACTGTTGGGACGAGTAGTTCCAGGCATGATAGTACACCCTCGTCCAGCGTTCCTCCTACTGACAGAACCATGGGGACAGATGAGCATATCGAGGAGGTCGTGCCCACGTTGTCCCAGCATCAGCAAGATCCTCCATGCGCACCTCCGGAGGAGACGAGGACAGAGATTTGGGCCGACGGTACAAAGTAAGTCAATTAGATGGTTTAGTATAATATATATCGTGTATTTCTTTATTCATCGTATATTGACTTTTTTAGTATTCTAAATACTTATCTCTGTATAGATATCGTCCATCGTCGGTTCAGAGACGCCTGGGCCAATTTATGAGGAACAACTACGGTGGCCCTTGGATCAACTACTCTGAGGCTCCGGAGGAGAGGAAGGCATTCTGGTTTGCGCACTTCTAGGTAAAAATATATTAAATAAATCCTCTAATTTATGCATATTATATAACTTATCTGTGATGCTCACTTACTAAATTATTTATTGTAGCAAACGTATTTCTATCCTCCGTACCGGGCCGAATTGATCTAGCGGCTCTTTCCTACCATTGTCGCCAAGCTTATCCGAGATGCTCTGGATGACCAGAAGGCTCGTGATCGTGCTGGAAAAACGATCCAAAGTTGGATCACGCCTGAGCAGTGGACTGCGATGAGGGCTAGATTCGACGATCCGAGCTACAAGGAAAGGTCTGAGAAGGCCAAGACGGCTAGGCGGAATGCTTCCAAGTGGTGTGGTGGCTCGATTCCGATGATGGAACATTTTCGTCGTTTAGTATGTTTTTTCTTTTAAAATATATTATTTTAATATAAGTACCATAAAATGGTACTTGAAAAAAATGTTTAAGTTTAGTACTAAATAATATATTTTTAACAGGTATAGAGGGGTGAGGATGCAAACATGGTGACCGTCTTCTTGGCCACCCATCGCAAGGATAGAAATTTCATTGATGAGATGGCCTCGCAGACCTATGTAAGTATTACTTTATTTTGTGTTAATTTTAATATAACTTAGGCAATTATCGAGTTTCCAAACCTTTCTAGGCCGAATATCTTAGGCTGCGTGAGCGGGCGACTGCTAGTGCACATACACCTGGAGAGGCTGGTACTTCATCGCAGCCCGCTCTAGCTCCGTCGGCGGACGACCTGTGGGTGACCGCAGCTGGTGGTCTCCAGAGGGGTACTTACTACGGTACGAGATCCTATGGTGACCTGGTTGCAACGCAGTCATCTAGGGCCTCCCCGACAGCTGCGCATTCCACACAGCCCTCGCAGTCACAGCCCTCACAGTCGTCGGCCAGAGTCCAGGAGGCCGTTGACCGTCAGATTGCGTCTCTCCGTGATGAGTTGCTGCAAAGGATGGAGGAGCAGCCCCGGTCCTAGCCGCAAGCGGACGATCCGACGCTCATCGCACGATTCGATATGCTCGACCGCAGCATGACGGAGCTCCAGGATTTGACAAATGATATTAGAGCCTCGACAGACCGCAACATCATGGAGATGCATGCATCACAGCTATCGATGGGCGAGAGGCTAACGATGATACAGGATTTAATGGTTCATAGCAGTACGAGGCTGTTATCTACCATAGATTCTTACAACCAGTGACTCGCAGACTTGGAGCGGGTACGGCCTCCTGGTGCGCCTACATCGACACAGACTCCACCGACGTCACTGCTTTCTCCATCGACATCGGTGTCGACTCTACGGGACGAGTATGAGCAGTTCTTATCCTTCAGGCGCGCCGGTGGTCAGCCTCCTATAGATCCGGAGTAGTATAGATAGTTGCTGGATATTTATATTTTTATTATTATTTAGGATACGATTGTATGGATATAAATTTGCCATATTCTTTACGATGAGATTTGCTGGATGCTTTCTTTTCTTCAAATTTTATTATATTATTCATATTAAATATGTTATTTTACCGATGTTGAGTGTTCAGTGCCTATTTCCCCCTATTTTTCTCCAGTTTAATGATACAAGTTGCAACTTGTTAGCCTAAGTTTCCCCCATCATAACTGCTATTGTATCTCAGCTCAGTATCTTCCTCATACTGGTACAGTCAAAACACTCCCATAATACATATTTGTGCATCTCCACCTCTGCTACCTGTGCTGCAATACTTCCCTTTACTTCACTGCAGTGCAAGTCACTGCTCAAGCTCTCATACTACCTACTCACATAATAATCAGCAGGTAAAATAAAGCCTACACCTTACTTCCCTCCAGGCTTCACTCACCCCTATCTCTGATACTCTCTAATTCGAGTATCAAGCCAACCACAGTCCCTGTACAAACTCAAACACACTGAATTATAATACACATACTCTCTCCCTATCTCTGAGCACATTAAGACCAACACACAACACAGATAGTACTATCTTAATTCACTGATATTCACACAGTTCCTAATATATTTTGGTTTACAACTGATGACTGATACTTGGCCTGAATTTACCCAGTGCACTAGAATTTTCCCTCTTGTTGCTGCTACTGTGTCCCTTATTCAATTATTTCTACTACATGATCGAGTCCCCTCATGGCACATAAGCTGATCATACCACACAGAACCTACTAACAGTCACAGTGTTTATTCCTCTATACATCCCTGTCAATACTGCTACACTACATGTAGTATGAGACACATACACACACAATCACTTCAGGTTCACCCTCCGGCACACCACCTGATAACGAACCACATCCATAGCATATTCAAATGAACACCAAGCAGACTATAGGTAATAATTATAGCTATATGTACTATTATATTTATATCAAACATTAGTTAACAACCATCATATACCTGATAATGAACCCAAGGGGGTTGGCAAATCCAGAAATTCAATTCAGTATTCTTTTTTTTATTTTTTTTGTAAAATTAACGACATTTTTAGCGACGTTTAGCGACGTTAAATACGTCGCTAACTACGTCGCTAATTAGCGATGCTGCTATATGTCGCTAATGACGTCGCTAAAGACGTCGCTAAAATCGTCGTTGTACGTCGTAAATTGCTGACATGGCAGTATTGCCAGGTCATTAAAGACGTCGGTGTAATGTTGCTATATAAGTTGCTAATTAGTGACGTTTAGCGACGTTAATAAATGTCGCTAATTAGTGACGCTGCGTCGCTAAATGTCGCTAAATTTAGCGACACATTAAAGTCGCTAAAAAACATCGGTATAGCAACGTTTAGCGACGTTTTTTCTTTTAGCGACTTGCTTTTTTTGACTTCTTTAAAACGTCGCTAATTACGTCGCTAAACGTAATTAGCGACATTTTTTGGTCATTTAGCGACGTTTTTAAACATCGCTAATTTGACTTTTTCTGGTAGTGACTCACCTAAGTGTATGGAAAGAGATGTTAGCGGTCTCTTGAGGGTAAAATTATAGACACCCAAGATATATACACCGAGACCAGGTCAGCATAGGGCCTTTAACGTGCGACCAGAGGCACAGTTGATGTCATTATGCGAGTAGGAAGACTTGCAACCATGATGCAAAATTTAAGGCTTATTCCATTCTTGTCTTATATTGTTATTTGACCCATGCGAAAAGATTCAAGTCGTAAGCGACATCTATTCTAATGCATGATGGACAGTCATTGTGGGGAACGCTCAACCCTTATATTGAGATATGTGGGGGATTATTGGAGTCTTTTCTTTTCTTGGAAGATATTTCTCTCTCTCAAACTTAGAAAGATAGCCCACATTAGAAAACACTCCAAGTGGGTATCATAATATAATACCATCTGTGTATTGAGAGATTCACATGGGGTGGTAGCCCAAGTGGGTACCAAGTGAGATATTTTTCTAGTAGGATTAAGACTAAACTCCTCAAAGAAAGTATTTATGTTTTTTGTCACTCTCTTGGTAAAATTTTCTTAGGAGCTAAGCCCTTCAAGGACTTAGCGACTCGGACTTGGACTCGGGCTCAAGGTCGCAAACTGTCGCTTGATAGCGAACTTTATACTTAGCACGTCAACATGTTCTCTGGGATTGGCTTTGGGCCTTTCCTGTGCATCTTAGGTGGAAGACGAAGAAGGCCTCCTTCCGGGGGGGGGGGGGGGGGCGACGCATGACGCTTGTGCGCATTTGTAACCACCTAAAATTAGGACTAGGAATATTTTTGTATTCCACTAGTGGTTGCTAATTATATAGTTATACTTAATTAAATAATTAGTTTATAATTAATTAATACTTGTCATATTTTATATTAGATATAATATTCTCTTCTAGAATAGTTAGATACCCTTCCATAACTAATTAGATTCCTTCATAATCCATCCATATTAGATTTAGAAACAAAATTAGAGAGTGGAGGGACAAACTTGTCATATTTCTATCCTCAACCAACTATACTTAGTGGCCGGCCCCCTATTGGAGGAGTTCTAATTCATTTCTTCCCACCAATTACTCTTTCTTCTCCCCCCAAGCTTCTTCTTCCCCAAGATACTTTTAATTCCAATCAATTTCCACTCCAAACTACTAAATGTTTACACATTTTCATTCCCATGGAGTCCTAGAGCATTGGAGCACAAGAAAGAGCATTGGAGAGGAGAGAGGATCGTGTCTAATTCACCCTCATTGTGTCTAATTTGGTAGAGATTTATTAGGACACAACTCCCAATAAGTAAATTTATGTTTTCTATCAATTTTTATGTTAGAAACCCAAATTAAACCAATAGGAACCTACCAATAGTTAGATCCAACCTCATAGGTGGTGAATTAGGTGGTAGAGAGCCTATTCCTAGTAAATACATATGTTTTTATAGGTCATTTGATAAAATTATGAATTTGTGTCCACCAAGTATTTGTGTGTTGTTTCCATGAAGAATTTGGTGTCTATTGTGGGTTGTGCTTGTGTTCTATTATCCTTGATACATATAGATATATTTGGTTATTTGGGTGTATTGGAGCCTCTTTGTGTCAAATACTCTATATTTCTTTATATATACTTGTTTTTATATATTTTCATGTCATATTCTATATGTTTTGGTGTTCCAATATGGATGGGTGTTGGTATCATATTATGTTTGGTGTTGGAGGAGTGTCATAGTATATCATGGTGTAGTTATGATACTAGAGTGTTATAAGTGCTTGAGGAGTTTATTTGTATTTGTGTTGTATTTGATGTGAGTGTGGTTTAGAGGGGAGTGTGGTGTGTTTGTGTATGGAGTGGTATCATGAGTGATGGATGTTATGTAGCTTAGTGTCTAGGGTGTGTTAGTGAGTGTTAATGGGGTTGTCAGAGTGTGTGTCTATGTTTATAGAGTCTGGATGATACATGAATTTTTATATGAGTGAGTGTTGTGTAGGATAGTATCTTGGTTGTTAAGGTGTATTGTGTGGATGGGAGATTTTCTACAATTTCCTATGATTTTTCTAGATAAAATTAGTTAATAATAATAATACTAATAATATTAAATCCTAATCCTAATTAAAATGAAAGCCCAAGTCCTAAACCTACCCACGGCCTCACCCCAGACCCCTCAAACCGCTCATCCGCTCATACGCGATGTCACGACCTGATTTCGTGGAATCGATAATCGTCCCCCGGGCGTGATTCTGTGCGTACCTAGGTTGCTACAACGCACAAGGCCATGGTATTTCGATATAACGAGAATATATTCAAAGTACGCAGATAATTGAACACAATATTAAAAAAGGGAAAAGTTCTCTTTATTAATATTGAACATTATTTAGAAACTCTTAAACCAGTACAAAAGATTGACGCACGGGCTTACAAAAGTGGACGCAAACTGAGATAGATGTCCGATACATTATATTATTTTACTAAAACTTTAAAAGCTACAGACACCTTCAGGCGAAGTTATCGCCTTGCCACGGAGCAGCATAAGATATGTGCATGAGCTCCTAGAACTTCAAACACTCTTCAAAAGGGCACAAACAGGGTGCGCCGGTAGGTGGACTGGATTGGAAAGTTGTCTTAACTCCTTGCAGGATCGCCTTGGCAAGGAGAACCTGTTGCAACGAGGGTCGGTACATCAAAATGCACTGGTGAAGGCAAGCTAACCTAACTATACCAACAATACATTATTATGTGGAGCATGCAAATTATTATGTGGTCTTTCTATCTTGCCTTAGTTCAAGTTGCAAGCATAAAATAGATAGGAAAATTGACAGAAATAAATATGCCACCGCTTGGTGACTTTACCTGACCGTCTGAACCACGAGCACTATCACGCCCTTTTCGGCCACGAACACATAGTTAGCATGCACAGTTTAAATATACAAGGGGAGTCACTGGCATAATACCATAATGGACGAGTTATAGTCTCGAGATAAAAATGGTATGCAATGCAGGTGGCGAGCCCCGTTACATGCAATTTTTGTCCATAATAGACGACTATTCAGAATATTTCGTCCGGATATGATTGGTCCCAGTTCCTCGATTACCGTCTACAGGAACCAGAAGCCATATGCACAAGATGTCCGTAACCAAACGACGTCTAAAATACTAAATTATCATATGCAGCATTTCAATACATCAGAATGAATAAAACTATTTAGCATAGTGCCATGGCATAGTCTTCTTATTCAGTTGATCGCATAGTAAAGTGTTCTACTCTTGGCACAATAATAGAAAATTATGTTCTAATTAGAGTTGAAGTAAGCTAAAAGCATATTCTAATCGAATTAGCATGCAACAAGGTAACCGTTCATAAGTTGATTGACAAGCATAAAGCAATCCAAGTCTATTCCATTTTATCTTAACATCTTTTAGTTATTATGGTATCATTTGATTAAAATAATCAAGAGAGAAAGATTATTAGGTGTAAAGACTAGAAAGAAGGATTAACTAATCAAAGTATAGCCACTCACAAGTTGGTGGAGAGAGAAAAGAAAAGAGGTGCTTCAAGACTTCACTCGCGCAATACCTACTACATGATCACCTGCATTATCACAAACAGATGATCAATACCTCCACTCCTCTTTCCAAGCTCGAAATGAAAGTGCAGTTTAACGAACGAAAGCAATAAAATCTATCAAAATCATTTAAGAAAATGCAACTCGAAAACCAACTTGAAATAACGAAAGCAACAATGCGACTGTGAAAACTAGGCAAGAAAACTTATAGCGGAGAGATCCCTCTTGACTCTGCCGCTAAGTCGGTCCTTGGAATACGGTCCACTGAATATGGGAATATTTCTGAAGAAGACAATCCATAACAAGTAAAAGATCTTGATTTAATCTATCCCGATCGAACTATACCGAAAGTATTTATTAGCCGCGGTCTCCAAATAGGGAGAATGGGACACCACATCCTAACAAACTAATAGAAAGTTTCATCCTCGAAACCTAGGAATAGGGCCTACCACTATGAAACAGTGAAAAAAATTGTCCTTCTTCTCAGACTCAAGCTCCCACATCAACTCTTCGATTGAATGATTTCTCCAAAGCATGCGAACGAGAGGAACCGAATGACTTCGAAGCAGCTTCTCCATTCGATACAAGATCTGTATAGGTTGTTTGACATATGACAAGTCCGCCTACAAGTCTAGTTGATCAAAATTTACCACATGACTCAGATCGTACACGCACTTCCTAAGTTATAAAATGTTAAAGATATCGTGCACCTCTGATAATGATAGTTGCAGGACAATCTGATATACGACTAGGGCGACTCGCTTGAGTATTTCGAACGGGTCGATGAATCTCGAACTTAGCTTCCCTTTTGCTCCAAAGCTGGTAACTTCTCGCATGGGCGAGACTTTGAGAAATACATTATCACCTTCTAAGAACTCAAGAGGTCGACGGTGCGCATCTGAGTAACTCTTTCGACAGCTTTATGCTACCTTCAGCCTCTCGCAAATCAAATGGATCATCTGGAAGATTTGCTCTACGAGTTCCGAGCCAAAAATTTATCGTTCTCCAACTTTATCCCAACAAATAGGGGATCTATACTTCCGTCCATATAATGCCTCATACGGCTCCATTTGAATGATGGATATATAACTATTATTGTATGCAAATTCAGCTAACGATAGATGCATGTCCCAACTTAACTTCAAGTCCAAAGCGCAGAGTTATAGCATATCTTCGAGAATCTGGTTTATCCGCTCTGTCTGGCCGTCTGTCTGAGGATGCATGGTAAGCAGAGCTGAACTTCAACTTTGTTCCCATTGCTGACTAAAGACTCTCCCAGAAGCGTCATAAGAATTTCCCATCTCGGTCGGAGATAATGGATTTTAGCATACTAGGAAGTCGAACGATATTATCGAATTAGATCTGCGCCAGACGGTCGACACTCCAAGCAACTTTGATAAGAAGAAAGTGAGCTGACTTGGTGAGTCAATCGACGATGACCCAGACAGCATCATTTTCCCGTTACGTCTTTGGCAAACCAAAAATAAAATCTATGGTTATGTGTTCTCATTTCTACTTCGATATTGTCACGACTCGCACCCGGTATACGGGGTACAAGTCGGAAACAACGCCCAGCCTACGCCACAGAATCGACGGTAGAACGCTGTCTAGATAATCTATCTAACAATATAATGAACCACCAACAATAACAATATACTCAATCACAGATCTAAGATGGAAATGAGCACGAATCAGATAAAGAATAGAATATTCACAATACAACTCATGAGTCTAAGCTAATACATCAATGAGTCTGAAAGAAATAACAACATAAGCTGGAGACAAATTCAGTACAAAGAATGCTAAGAAGCTACTACTCCTGGGTCAACTGTCTCAGTTGGGATAAGTCCCTACTGGCCAAGGGTCTCAGACTCTAAACCCATAACATCCTGAGGTCCATAATAGGTAGGGTACCACTCCTCAGTGTTATTTGGAAAAATATATCCAGTCAGGAAAGGAGTAGAGTATATCTCTAACAGCATTTCTAATCAATAATAAAAACTATGTAACAGTAAAAAGATGTGAATATACAAGATGCACAATAGATATAAGAGATATATGTACAATAAGGAAATACTGGAAATAATACAATAATGAGCAATATGTCAATGAGCAAGAATACTAATGTCTAAGTGTGTGAGTACTAGCTTTAACATGTGATCGGCTTGGAAACTTGATACAAGAGATACAAGATTTATGGCCTGGCTAATCATACGTGCGGTGTATGATTAACACTATTCAAGATACAAGGTGGGTATGATCACATATCTATACTACATACTCCCCACCCCGACTAGTATAATAAATCCAACCATGGTACGCTATGGCACGAGATTCTCCAAGAAGATAGCGACTCTTCCCGAGAATCAGTATTTGTACATGTACAAGATAATCAATAAAATAAGGCCTGCATAAGATACGCCATATACCAAAGAATAACATCGCATGACGAGATCCAGATAAACCAATCCGTGTAACCATCGTGTCAAGAGAATAATGATATCTAGAACAATGATATCTACACTAGATACAATAAACATAGAGGATATCATAAATGAGAAACTATCAGAGAATGTACTCGCTTGAAGTCCAATGAATAGTCTCACAGATGTCTGACACGGTGCCTCGAAGACCTAGATATGGAATATAACATCAATACAAGGTTCCGGAAAGAAAATAAGTTAAACTAGTCAACTTCTAGGTCAATAAGTCAATTCTAAGTCAAAAGTCAACTATGGCCAACTCTAGTCAACTATGGTCAAACTATGGTCAACTATGGTCAACTATGTATTTTTAGGTTACACAAGCCCATCACCAAAATATTGGGTCAAGATACTAAAGTCTAAACCAAGAAACCCACATCTTAAATATTAGGATACCTTATCTCCGGATACGTAAATTCTAAGGTGACACCTCAATATATATATATCAAACAAATATTCATAATAATATAGAATCACAATTATAACATTAATTAGGTACCGTGATTTTGAACCAACTTGGTATCTCAACAATAATCACAAACTTGATACCCAAACCCAATATCTTGGATATCTCCAATTACCTTGGTTCCTCAAGGTAATCTCCAATACCTTGTTATACTAACTACCCGTATATATATAATACATATACCAAATATTATAAATATAAAGAAATTAGCAATTAAGAATATATTACATCAATATTAGTACATATATATATACATATATCTATCTATAAGTATATAATCATATATATATATATATAATCTACCAACTGTCGCTAAAAACTGTGCTGAAAACCCGATATTCTGATACGCTGCCTCTTTAGTGACAGTTCTGCCAGTCGCTGAAACTGCTGTCGCTATTGCTGCTGATTTCGCACTGCTGCTGCTGTTTTGGTGACGGTTTACAGCCGTCACCGATATGCTGTCGCTGCTGCTGCATATTTTCCCGCTGCTGCTATTTTTATTTTAATGACAACGACTGCTGTCATTAATGCTACTGCCACTGCTACAGCGGCTGCTGCTGCCTCAATAAATGACAGTAGCTGTTGTCATTAGACCCTTTGTCGCTAAAGCATGCAAAATATATATATAACCTATATATATATATAACACATATATATATAAAAAAAACCATAATATATATATATATATAATATATATATATATATATATATATATATATATATATATATATATATATATATATATATATATATATATATATAAACCAATAAAACTATACATACACCCTCCCTATTATGTACATATTATGATATAGCAACATGCACACACATACATAAATATATTTATAATTATACATCTATGCATATGTATAAATAATCATATAGCAACTATATATAATATAATTATCCAATTAAATTTATATATATACATATTTACATATAACACATATACTATAACCTATGTATTTACACATGTAGATGAATAGCTACATAATATATATACTCTTAGTACATACATAATACATAGATCTAGGATACAAGAAGCACAAATATATATACTATAATATATATAATATATATAATATCTATATATATATATGCACAAATACAATCTTCATGAATTAAGAGCACATGAATTAGATCTATATATAATTACACAACATATGAAGAGTATCACACCGTATCCCACTAGATCTAGGATACACATGTGACACGAGTCCACCACATATCCAATTGTACCCCGAATAACACAAACAAGTCACATATATTATTTATGAACAATACGAAAAGTCAAATATAGATCTACGTGTCCGTGTCAAAATATGGCATGTACAAAGTCCCGTGCCGGAGGGAAAAACCTCCAAATCAACACGTATCACCAAATTGTTGGGATACGACATACACGTACCCAATTGTGGACACAAACCTTGCCCCAATCACACAAACACATGCCAAATTGATCTATAGGATCAATTAATACACACAACAAATGTCAATCTCGAAATTCCCCTAAAATTGACACAAAAAGTACCATAACTTTCTTAATAGGCCTCCTATGAACACAAAACCAAATCCTATGGGTAGCCTATGCATATGGGTTGATTTTCCATGGTTAAAACTTAGATTTAGAACTTAACTTAAGGGAAAAAAACTAAATTGTACCTATTGGGAGATAGATTCCTAATGAAACCTCCAATTGAGATAAAATTGCCTCCAACTTGTAGATCCTTGCTCCTCTTTGTAGATCCTTGCTTCCTCCTTCTAGATCCTTGCTTCTCAAGTCTCTAATGGTGATTTGGAAAGGAATTGAAATAAAGTTTGGTAGGAAAATGAAATGGGAATGAAAAAATTTGGTAGAGGGGAATTCTAAATCTAGTTTTAGAATAAAAAGAGGAGAGAAAAATTCTCCCCTTTATAAATAGGCCGGCCCCTATTTTCCCTTCCTCAAGCTACTATGTAATGACCATTATACCCCTTGGGGGCTCTCATGAAGAAATAATTAAGGAAAAAAGCTTCTAGTCTAATGATTTAATTAATTTAATCTATCTCCTTAACAATGCGCTTTCTAAATGGGCTAAGTTCTAACCAATTAATTCATGTTGCTCCATGGGTCTAAACTAAACTAGTTAGATCCACTAACACAAGTTCAAATTAAATAACTAACATCTAACAACGATTAAATAATACAACAAATAATTATTTATCAAGCACAATATTTAATTAAATATGAAATTACTAAAATATCCTTTCCTAGAAAATGTGGTAGTGACAAGTCTACCCTCCTTAAAATAATTTCGTCCTCAAAATTCAAAGACGAAAACTACCCCCAGAAAATAACAGCACATAACTAAAGAATCATAACTAACTATGACAGAACATAACAATGAACAGAACATAACTAGGAAATAACATACCTCAAGGCACAAACAGATATGGATAACGCTCTCGTATTTCCTCTCTCTCCCAGGTAGACTCCCCCGGAGAGTGATGCCTCCATGCGACGCGCATCAAAGGAATAGTCTGGTTCCTTATCACCTTCTCTCTCCGATCCAGAATCTTAACTGGCTGCTCTGGATAGCTAAGAGTAGGGCCCACCTCTATCTCCGAGTGATCTAATACATGACTAGGATCTGCCACGTATTATCTCAACTGTGATACGTAAAACACGTTGTGCACTCCCTCCAATACAGATGGCAAGTCTAGTCTATAAGCAACTACACTGACCCTCTAGAATAGTGAAAGGTCCAATGAATCGCGGACTAAGCTTCCCGCCTCCACCGAAGCGAATCGTGTCTCGTGTTGGAGAAATCCTAAGAAACACCAAACCACCCACCTAGAACAAAACACCACCTTAAGAACTTAATCTATAACAAACAACCAAGAATAAGCACAAAACAAAAATCTAAACTATACCTCGAACTCCAAAGGTCTCCGATGGCTATCGGCCCAATGCCGCTGTCTGTCTCTGATCAACTGAACCTTCTCTGCTGCATCCACAACCATCTCTGGCCCAAGCAAAACTCTCTCTCCAACATCGTCCTAAGACAAAGGAGTACGACACCTCCGACCGTACAGAGCTTCAAAAGGTGACATCTCTATACTGGCCTGGTAACTGTTGTTGTAAGCAAACTCTACCAAATGGAGATTGTCATCCCAAGAACCCCCGAAATCTAATACACAAGTGTGCAACATATCCTCGAGAGTCTGAATAGTCCTTTCTGACTGCCCATCTGTCTGAGGATGATATGCAGTATTGAACTTGAGCTGAGTGCCCAAACTCTCCTGCAAACTCCTCCAAAAATAAGAAGTAAAACGACTATCTCGATCTGAGACTATGCTGACGGGAACTCCATGTATCCTAACAATTTTCCTCACATACATCTCTACCAGCTTCTCCATAGACAAACCCAATTTGAAAGGCAAAAAGTGGGCCGACTTGGTCAACCTATCAACGATGACCCAAATCGCGTCTTTTCTTCCTGGAGATCGTGGAAGTCCGGACACAAAATCCATAGTAATGTGCTCCCACTTCCATTCTGGAATGGATAATGGCTGAAGTAAACCTCCTGGCCTCTGCCTATCGGCTTTCACCTGTTGGCACACTAAGCATCTAGATACAAACTGTGCCACTTCCCTCTTCATGCCATACCACCACACACTCTCTCGCATATTCTGATGTATCTTGTTAGCACTTGGATGCATGGAATATTGAGAGCGATGCGCTTCCTGCAATACCTTCTCATGTGGCTCCCCACTAGGCACACACAATCTAACTCCATGTCTCAAAGATCCATCCTCTGCAATAGTGAAATCATCCTCCATTCCTGCTCTCACCTGAGCTCTGATACTCCTCAGAGATACATCCTCATACTGTGCTGCCTTGATCATGTCCAACAATCTGAATGTATTTGTAATCCCCACATCTGTATAGCACAACCAGGAACTATCACCTCAATGCCCAAGCTCTCCAAGTCCTCCAAAAAATATCGATCATGCGTCAAGAACATAGCTACCGGATACCTGCTCAAAGCATCGGCAACTACATTAGCTTTCCCAAGATGATATTACAAAGATATATCAAAATCCTTCATTAGTTCCAACCACTAATGCTGCCTCATGTTCAACTCCTTCTGCGTGAAAACGTACTTCAAGCTTTTGTGGTCTGTGAAGATCTCCACACGCTCTCCTTACAAATAATATTTTCACAACTTCAGAGCAAAGATGACTGCTGCCAACTCCAAATCATAGGTAGGATAGTTCTTTTCATGAGGATGCAATTGCCTGGATGCATAGGCAATCACTTTTCCATGCTGCTGAAGAACACAACCCAAACCTTTCCCCGATGCATCACTATAAATAGTGAAACCTCTAGAACCTGATGGCAACGTCAAAATAGGAGCAGACATCAACCTCTTCTTCAATCCTCAAAAACAACCTGGCAATCCTTCGTCCAAACAAACTCCACATCCTTCCTTGTGAGTCTGGTCATCGGCTCGGCAATCCTCAAAAAATCTTGCACAAACTTCCTGTAGTAGCCTGCCAATCCCAAGAAACTCCTGATCTCTGCTACCGAACTCGAAGTCTTCCAAGATTCCACTGCTGCGATCTTCTTCGGATCCACTGAAATACCATCACCAGTCACAACATGCCCCAAGAACTCCATATTGTCCAAGAAAAACTCACACTTGGACAACTTCCCATACAACTTCTTCTTCCTCAACACATCCAACACAATCCTCAAATGCTCCTCATGCTCCTCCGGTGTCTTCGAGTATATGAGTATGTCGTCAATGAACACCACCACGAACTTGTCAAGATACTGGTGGAATACTGTTCATCAAGTTCATAAATATTGTCGGTGTATTAGTCAATCCAAACAGCATCACCATAAACTCGTACTTACCATACCGAGTTCTAAAAGCAGTCTTCGGTATGTCCTCCGGCTTCACCTTCACCTGATGGTAGCCTAATCTCAAATCTATCTTAGAAAACACCTTTGCACCACTTAACTGATCAAACAGATCATCAATCTATGACAAAGGATACTTATTCTTGATAGTAAGATTATTCAAAGCTCTGTAATCAATGCACATGCGCACCAATCCATCCTTCTTCGATACAAACAATACCGGGGCTCCCCATAGTGAAGAACTCGATCTGATAAACCCCTTATCCTGCAATTCATCCACCTGCTTCTTCAACTCTACCAGCTCGCTGTCGTTTACTCTATAGATATGCTGCAAAATTGGTTATGCACTTGGAACCAAGTCTATAGAAAATTCAACATCTCGATCTGGCGGCAAACCTGACAATTCCTCAGGAAACACATCCAAGAACTCAGCTATCAATGGATGTGGTAACTCTTTGTCTTCCACCATAGCTCCACAAATAATGCCTTCTCCCTGCTCTGCAGCTCCTCTAGCAAACTCGAACTCTAGCTCTCCTGGCGGACCAAACAAAACTCTACCTCCTCAACAATCTATGCTAGCACGGTGCCTACTCAACCAATCCATCCCAAGTACAATGTCGTAGCTCAGAAGTGGCATTACAAGTAGACACGCACTCAACTCCCGGCCTCCTAGAGTAACTCTCCGATCCTTGTAAATATCATTAACTAGGATAATGCCTCCCCCGATCATGATCTTGCAAGTCCTAAGCAAAGACTCAGCTACCAAACCATGCTAAAGAGCAAAAGAAACAGATACAAAACTATGGGAAGTACCACTATCAAACAAAGCTAAAGGTGGAATAGAATCAATATGGAACATGATGTAAGACACTCAAGGAAAGGACAGATTAAGAGATCAAGTATCAATATCAAAGGAGAATAGTTTAATCAAAGAATTTTCCTAGGTGTTATTGAGTATCTCAGCCTATATCATATATCCTATCACAGGCTCACAGTAGTACAACTAAATCATCGCACTACCACGACATCGCATAAATTGCAAAGTTATACCTGCATGGGCCACCACTAAAAATATGTCACGACCCGCACCCGGTGTAGGGGTACAAGTCGGAAACAACGCCCAGCCTACGCTACAGAATCGGCGGTAGAACGCTATCTGGATAATCTATCTAACAATATAATAAACCACTAACAATAACAATATACTCAATCACAGATCTAAGATAGAAATAAGCACAAATCAGATAAAGAATAGAATAGTCACAATACAACTCAAGATTCTAAAATAATACATCAATGAGTCTGAAAGAAATAATAACATAAGCTGGAGACAAATCCAGTACAAAGAATGCTAAGAAGCTACTACTCCTGGGTCAACTGTCTCAGTTGGAATAAGTCCGTCCTGACCCAGGGTCTCAGACTCTAAACCCACAACATCCTGAGGTCCATAATAGGTAGGGTACCACTCCTCAGTATTATCTGAAAAAATATATCCAGTCAGAAAAGAAGCAGAGTACATCTCTAACAGCAGTTCTAATCAATGATAAAAACTATGTAACACTAAATAGATATGAATATACAAGATGCACAATAGATACAAGAGATAGATGTACAATAAGAAAATACTGGAAATAATATAATAATGAGCAATATGTCAATGAGCAAGAATACTAATGTCTAAGTGTGTGAGTACTAGCTTTAACATGTGATCGACTTTGGAACTTGATATAAGAGATACAAGATTTATGGCCTGGCTAATCATACGTGCGGTATATGATTAACATTATTCAAGATACAAGGTGGGTATGATCACATATATATACTACATACTCCCCACCCCCGACTGGTATAATAGATCCAACCATGGTACATTATGGCACGAGATTCTCCAAGAAGATAGCGACTCTTCCCGAGAATCAGTGTATGTACATGTACAAGATAATCAATAAAACAAGGCCTGCACAAAATATACCATATACCAAGGAATAACATCGCATGACAAGATCTGGATATACCAATCCGTGTAACTATCATGTCAAGAGAACAAGGATATCTACACTAGATACAATGAACATAGAGGATATCATAAATGAAAAACTATCAGAGAATGTACACGCCTGAAGTCCAATAAATAGTCTCACAGATGTCTGACACGGTGCCTCGAAGACCTAGATATGGAATACAACATCAATACAAGATTCCGGAAAGAAAATAAGTTAAACTAGTCAACTTCTAGGTCAATAAGTCAATTCTAAGTCAAAAGTCAACTATGGTCAACTATGGTCAAACTATGGTCAACTATGGTCAACAATCTATTTCTAGGTTGCATAAGCCCATCACCAAAATATTGGGTCAAGATACTAAAGTCTAAGCCAAGAAACCCACATCTTAAATATTAGGATACCGTATCTCCGGATACGTAAATTCCAAGGTAACACCTCAATATATATATATATATATATATATATATATATATATATATATATATATATATATATATATATATCAAACAAATATTCATAAAAATATAGAATCATAATTACAACATTAATTAGGTACTGTGGTTTTGAATCAACTTGGTATCTCAACAATAATCACAAACTTGATACCCAAACCCAATATCTTGGATATCCCCAATTACCTTGGTTCCTCAAGCTAATCCCCAATACCTTGTTATACTAACTACCTGTATATATATATAATACATATACTAAATATAAAGAAATTAGCAATTAAGAATATATTACATTACTATTAATACATATATATATATATACATATATCTATCTATAAGTATATAATCATATATAAATATAATCTGCCAACTGTCGCTAAAAACTGTGCTGAAAATCTGATATTCTGATACGCTGCCTCTTTAGTGACAGTTCTGCCTGTCACTGAAACTGTTGTCGTTGTTGCTGCTGATTTCTCACTGTTGCTGCTGTTTTGGTGACGATTTGCAACCGTCACCGATCTGCTATCGCTGCTGCTGCATATTTTCCTGCTGTTGCTGCTATTTAATGATAGCAACTGCTGTCATTAATGCTACTGCCACTGCTACAGCGGCTGCTGCTGCCTTAATAAATGACAGTGGCTGCTGTAATTAAACCCTCTGTCGCTAAAGCATGCAATATATATATATATATATATATATATATATATATATATATATATATATATATATACACCCTCCCTATTATGTACATATTATGATATAGCAACATGCACACACATACATAAATATATTTATAATTATACATCTATGCATATGTATAAATAATCATATAGCAACTATATATAATATAATTATCCAATTAAATATACATATTTACACATAACACATATACTATAACCTATGTATTTACACATGTAGATGAATAGCTACATAATATATATACTCTTAGTACATACATAATACATAGATCTAGGATACAAGAAGCACAAATATATTTACTATAATATATATAATATCTATATATATATGCACAAATATAATCTTCATGAATTAAGAGCACAGGAATTAGATCTATATATAATTACACAACATATGGAGAGTATCACACCGTATCCCACTAGATCTAGGATACGCATATGACACGAGTCCACCACACATCAAATTGTACCCCGAAGGATACAAACAAGTCACATATATTATTTATGAACAATACGAAGAGTCAAATATAGATTTACGTGTCCATGTTAAAATATGGCATGTACAAAGTCCCGTGTCGGAGGGAAAAACCTCCAAATCAACACGTATCACCAAATTATTGGGATACGACCTACACGTACCCAATTGTGGACACAAAACTAGCTCCAAACACACAAACACATGCCAAATTGATCTATAGGATCAATTGACACACACAACAAATGTCAATCTCGGAATTCTCCCAAAATTGACACAAAAAAGCACCATAACTTTCTCAATAGGCCTCCTATGAACACAAAACCAAATCCTATGGGTAGCCTATGCATATGGATTGATTTTCCATGGTTAAAACTTAGATTTAGAACTTAACATAAGGGGAAAAACTAAATTGTACCTATTGGGAGATGGATTCCTAATGAAACCTCCAATTGAGATAAAATTGCCTCCAACTTGTAGATCCTTGCTCCTCTTTGTAGATCCTTGCTTTCTCCTTCTAGATTCTTGCTTCTCAAGTCTCTAGTGGTGATTTGGGAAAGAATTGGAATAAAATTTGGTAGGGAAATAAAATGGTAATGAAGGAATTTGGTAGAGGGAAATTCTAGATCTAGTTTTGGAATGAAAAAAGGAGAGAGAAATTTCTCCCCTTTATAAATAGGCTGGCCCCTATTTCCCCTCCCTCAAGCTACTATGTAATGACCATTATACCCCTTGGGGCCTCTCATGAAGAAATAATTAATGAATAAAGCTTCTAGTCTAATGATTTAATTAATTTAATCCATCTCCTTAACAATGGGCTTTCTAAATGGGCTAAGTTCTAACCAATTAATTCATGTTGGTCCATTGGTCTAAACTAAACTAGTTAGGTCCACTAACACTAGTTCAAAATAAATAACTAACATCTAACAACCATTAAATAATACAACAAATAATTATTTATCAAGCACACTATTCAATTAAATATGAAATTACTAAAATACCCTTTCCTAGAAAATATGGTAGTGACAGGTATAGCAAGGTTCTACATCTCCTCGTCCAGCTTCTGGTGTTCGGCCTTTATTCGTTGACAGGACATCCATTGTGACACAATCAACCCTATGTCCCTCTTCATGTTGTGCCACCAAAATGCCATACGAAGGTCTCGATACATCATCGTGCTTCCTAGGTGTGAAGTGTAACTCGCATAGTGGCCTTCGATGAGTATCTCTTTTCTGAGGTTTGCATCATTAGGAACACATAATCTTTCCTTCACCTGCATTATTCCATCATCGCTCACCGTAAATTCGGTCGACTTTCTGTTGAGATAAGCTTGTGTATCTTCTCTAGGAATAGGTCATCCTTCTTAGTGGACTTGAATTTCTCCAATAAGTCTGGTTTGAGGCACAACTGAGCCAACTATGCCCCTTTATATCTGATTCGGAGTGTAATGCCCAAACTTTCTAGATCCCTTTTGTCATGTCCCAGTCCCAAAATACACGGGACCAGGCCACATGGCAATGGCTAGCTAATACGACTCCGAAGGATTTTCCAATTTAATAGACCCAACGAAGTATACTACGCTGTCCTAAAATACTATCAAGTCTAATATGCTAACATGCAGTAGGTAAATATCTAATCTCTTCCATAATATAAATAAGAAGTGTTGAAATAAATACTGAAAATAAGTGTGGAGTCTGAATGTCATAATACAATCCAAATAAGTCTGATGGGAACAAACCCACTACAATACTGAAATAAGAGTACGGAAGGACAAATAAGAGTACTAGGCTAGAACATCGGCTAACAAGGTAAGGATATTCCATCCCTAGGCGGAAGGCCTACCAGTGATCAGGAAAACTCTGATGGTAATACCTCAAGCTCCTTATCGGTCGCGTATCTCGTCTCCTGTTTGGGCCAGTACACGGTCGGATAATATACCTCGGCCAAATCTGGAAGGAACCAGGTCCTCAGAGGGACATAAAAAGATATAAAAATACATGCCGAATATAAATACTGAATAAAAAAGGGGGTATACTAACCATCTAAGTGAATGCAATATAAGGACAACCTTGGTACGTATGGGTAGGTGTAGGCATAACGTCCAATACTCCGAAGAGCATGATATTTGCACATGTAACATCCATCATTCTGAAGAACAAGGTATCTGCATATATATATACATCTGTAACGCTTCGAAGAACACAGTATATGAATAAAGGAAGTCATTGGATCCGTAGCTCCTCTGGACACTACGGATTTCAATGTGTGTATCCCATACGCCTACCAGTTGTCCTCTCCGCCCAGTATAAATATACAAGTCGAATACACTACGTGCATACTACGTAACTACATGCCAGATCCCAAATAACTAGACTAACCTGACTACGCACTAAACCGTAATGCATGTCACACGCACCGATAGCTAGTCGGGTACGCCAACTCGTATCCCAACATGAGTTTGTCATCGTGATGAGTGTAAGAAGTGTCAGGGTCTTGGAAGATATTAGAATATCTTCATAAGAGTAGGTGAGTCTGCTAGTGACTAAGTTAATACACTACACTACACATCGACGCAATCGTTGACTACACCCTAGTCATTCTCGGACGCGAACAGTTATATATAATATTTGCAATAACATCTCATGCAATATTTAATAACTTGAATTAACAGTAAATAAGGTAAGTTATACTTGCCTGGATCCTCAAGCTGCGAATGCCAAAATCCTGCTCCTGATGCCTCGCCCGAATGATGCAACGATCATATATATATAATATAATATAATAGCCATCAGTCATTATACTAGTACGCACAAAAATAAAACTACACTGCACTTAGAAGCTAACGCAAGTAGGGGTTATAATCGGTCAACTAGAAGGGTCGAGTATGCAAGTGTCTAAGTATCATGTCCCTCTAAACGTACATTCTCAAATATTACAACCAAGATCAACTAAGGTTCAAGTAGGTACTAAGTTGTTATCCAAGACAAGTTTGATATTGTTAACCATCTAGGTCTCCATGTACGAGTATGTCATATGTCCTCAAATACTGTGCACAACAAGACAGTTATCTACCAATATATTTATATCTCCAAATATCGTGTAACACTATACACGTGTCCTAGCTAATAGGTTAAGGTGCACATATGATAATTTAGTCTAAGCACCTATGTACTATACAAATATATGTCATACTAACAACCTAACCATGAAATATACTAACTACTATCCATACATGTATATATATACTAGATATTAGGGTTCACTAACAATATTGGTTCATGTAACAACAACAACAAGAAGGAGGAGTGAATATGCATACCTAGGGTTAGCTCTAAAAAAGGGGGTGCTTGGCCCGCGGCTCATGGGTGGCCGATCTTCGGCTGGTGGAGGTGGTCCGACGTTTGGACTGCACAGTAGCAGCAACAACAATAGTAGGTAAGGGTGGTGGTGGTGGTGATGATGGCTGCGGGGATGAGGTGGCTGTCGACGATGGTAGTGGTCGTGAGAAGGAGGAAAAAAGTAGGAAGAGAAGGTGGTCGATGATGGTGGTGGTGTTGGCTGTGATGGTGGCTATGGTGGTGATGATGGCGGTGGTGAAGATGGTGGTGGCGGGATGGCTGTGGTGGTGATGGTCGGGCTGATGGTGACGCTGATGGTGGCGGTGGTGATGACTGTGGAGATATGGTGGCTGTCGATGACTATGGAGGAGGTGGTGGCAGTTGTGTTGACTGTGGAGATATGGTGGCTGTCGATGACTGTGGAGGACGTGGTGGCGGTCATGGTGATGGTTATGGTGGTGATGGCTGGGGAGAATGGCTATGGTGGAGGTGGTGGCTGTAGTGGTTGGTCGGAGAAGAGGTTGCGGCGGAGATGGCTAGGAGAGGGTGTTAGTCAGAGGAGGAGAAGCAAGGTGGTTGCGTTGGCTGTGGTCGAAGGAGGAAGAAGAAGGAGGAGGAGGGAGATATAATTTTTCTTTCGGTTGGATGGGGGTGGTGTTGGCTGCTGAAATTTGAGAGAGGGAGGGAGAGTTAATATAATAGAGAGAGAGAAGGAGGTCATGGGGATTATGGCTGGCCATATGGCTATTTCTAGGGATAGGGGGGAGATTCCTCATGAAGAAATGGGTGGTTGGGATGGAATAAATTTGAATGGAGGGTGGTGATAAGGTAGGTGTAAAGTTGTGTGTTGTACACACAAAATGGGGGGGGGGGGAATTATGCTAATCGGTCAAAGAATGGAGGGTGGGTTTCTTCATGGTTTTGCTTCAATGGAAGGTGGACACCTAGTTGCTTATTTGTACAAAAGCCCCTAACAATTTGAAAATTGTACAAACAAGGGAGATTGGGATTGGATGAGGAAAAATACCATATTTGGTGTGATGTAGTAGATTAGAATGGTGTGTGGTTTTTAGTATGAACCTTGAGGGTGTGAGTGGGGGTTTGAGTTGGTGTTGGGTCTAGTTTTAGGTTAGGTTGAGTCTTTGCACCATTAAAATTAGTGTCAACGATGTTCTTTAATTAATTGGAAGTGCATAGGATTAAAATTGGGTGGGGACACAAGTGTCATGGACGTAGATGACTCAGAATATATTATCATAAATTGGGTTGCACAAAATGGGTCGAGGTTGTGTCTCCAATTTTGATTGGAACGGACAAAGATGCAAAGTTAGATTTATTTGGATTTAAAATAGACATTTATAATGAATATTGTGTGACTAAAATGAAGCACAAGAGGGGGTATTATGAGTTACACAAAGGTCAGAATGGAAGGCTGGCACGTCTAGAAAAAGTGTGTGAATTTGTTTGGAAGCAAAAGCTAGTGTAGCGCTCCAAATATCGAAACAACTGTAAGGTACACCAAGTGATATGAATATTGTACATTAATCTAAAATACTATATTCTAATTCTAAATGGCTCTAAACTAACCCTAGTCTCTCTATCTAAGCCAGGTAGACCTAAATTGGTCGAGGGGGTTTACACCTATGCAGCATGTCGTCAATAACTAAGCTCCCTGCAAACACTCAACTTGGTACATTAGCTACAACGTTTCCCTTGCCCAGTGTATATATGATCAACAAGTTAAATTCGCTAAGAAGTTAGAGCCAACGTCGTTGCCACAAATTCAGATCCCTCTAGTATAGAGGTACTTGAGGCTTTTATGATCTGTGAAAATTTTACCCGATACACCATAGAGGTAATACCGCCATAACTTCAACGCGAACACTACTGCTGCCAATTTTATATCGTACGTCGAATAGTTCTTTTCGTGAGGCTTTAACTGCCTAGACGCATAGGCTATTATCTTGTCCTTTTGCATAAGAAAATATCCCAAACCCTTGTCTGAAGCATCGCTATAAATCTAAAAAATATCGGGCCCCCGTATGGGAGTATAAGAAATTTATGCTGAGATGAGGCGTTGCTTTAATTCTACGAATGAAGCTTCACAGTCATCTGACCAAGCGAATATTACTCCCTTCCGAGTGAAATAAGTCAGAGGCCAAGCAATCTTTGAAATATCTTTGACGAATCTTCTGTAGTAGCCCGCTAGACCAAGAAAGCTTTGAATGTCATTCGCTGACTCATGCCTCTTCCACTCCAAGATGGCGTTGACTTTATTTGGATTGACTAAGAAGCCCTTCGCAGAAATGATGTGCCCAAGGAATATTATGTTGTCCAACCAGAATTTGCACTTACTCAACTTCATGTACAACTGATTGTCTCGAAGAGTTTGAAGCACCATCCGCAGGTGTCCTCCGTATTCTTCTTTACTCTTCTAGTACACTAATATATCGTCTATGAATACAACCAAAAACTTATCAAGGAATAGTCGGAACACACAATTCATAAAATCCATAAATGTGGCAGGAGCATTCATCAGTCCGAATGGCATGACAAAAAAATCATAATGGCCATAACGGGTGCGAAATGCTGACTTTGGCACGTCCTCTGGCTTAATCTTCAATTGGTGGTAGCCAGAGCGAAGGTCTATCTTTGAAAATATCGATGCCCCTTTCAGTTTATCAAAGAGGTTGTCGATCCTGGACAGGGGGTACTTGTTCCGGATGGTGACCTTATTTAGCTCCTGATAGTCTATGCAGAGTCGCAATGTCCCATCCTTCTTCTTCACAAACAGCACATACGCGCCCCAAGTAGACACGCTCAAACGGATTTACCCACGATCAAGCAGTTCCTGTAGTTGACACTTTAACTCGTTTAGTTTGGCAGGGGCCATTCGGTACGAAGCTTTGGAAATCGACTGGGTATTTGGGAAGGTATCGATAGTGAACTCGATTTCTTGGTCGGGTGCCATGCCAGGTAGTTCGTTCGAAAAAACTTCAGGAAATTCTACCACAACGGAAGAAGACTCGACGTTTGCACAATCTGGCCGCATGTCTCGAACTGACACTAAGTATCTACTTCCCCCCAAACTGTGGGTTCTTTGTCTTCTTTCAAAACATATTCACACAGGGCAGCCCAAGAATGGTTTGGAGCCGGCCATGGCTATTAGTTAGTGCTGGACTGCTTTGTTTTGTCTTACAAGAAATAACAGATGGGGCTTGTGCATGAAGAGCTGCAGCGTGATAGAACGTCGAGCCCTACCTTTCGGTCGCTCCAATCAAAAGTGTTCTCACGTAGGGGGTCGCAGTGACCAGGCTCGGGCGACTGTTTACCAAAATCACAGCCCTCGCATCCAGAGTGTAGCATCCGCCGAGCTGACATCGCAAAAATTACCATGCAGATCTTCGACGCTTCTGCCGTTGAACCACTCGAGTAGCAAAATTTGGCTTCTCCAGGTAGACGAAAAATGACCCATTTTTTCGCACATTCAATAGTTGCCGAGCAAGCGCCGAGCTAATCCTTCGATACAAACATGGTCACCCTGACATACTGAACGAGCAGATATTTTTGTGCCTGACGGGGTATTAACACTAAGGTCTAGATATAACGGTGTCATCACTAGCTTATTTTCTATGGCAAAATTTGCAGATATAAAACTATACATAGCACCATAATCAAATAGCACATAAGCATGTATGCTATTAAAAAGAAATATATATGACACAACGGTGTCCAAAGCGAGGGATTCTTCCTAAGTCAAAATGTATAACCGGCCTTGGGGGCCTTGAGCAGGACGTCGATCCTGTTGCGATGCGACTCGATTCGCATGAGACGCTGGAGCAGGATTTTGATGTTGAGGGCGGAGCTTAGAGGGGTGCAGACAGTTCTTTGACATGTGGCCGGGACCACCACAGTTGAAGCATAACCATTTCTTGAGGTGACAGTCGTTAACGGTGTGCCCTAGCTTGTTACATTGTTTACATCGTGGCCCTGTATTCCCTCTGTGTTGACCACCATTATTTGGATGCTTTGTAGCGTTGTTACCTCTTGTGTTGTTATGGAGCTTGTGATTGGAAGTATGCACAGCGTCGGCAGCAACTGAAGGATACTACGGTTCGAGGAAAAGGGCATGGTTGGGAACTTTCCCCATCGTCTGATATTGGAGAACGACCACGTGCGCATGGATGGCAGGTCGCAGATCGCCTCCAAATTGTCTTTCATGACTGTAACATCTGTATCCTGAAATTTTAGCTTAAATGTTGTTATTAGGTTAATTTGGGGCTATTGGGATTTTTTCACAATTTTTGGTAAATTAAAAACTAGTAACAGTAAAAACAATTTAGGGCTTTCAAGAATTTATTTTAGTGTAAAACATAATTAAAAATATTTTAAACTTTTATTTTGGGTTCTAAATAATTAAATATATTTTCTAGAATTTTTTGAGAATTTTTTGAGTATTTTAGTATTTATTGGAAGTTATTTAGACTAATAACAAAAATTTTAGGATTTCTAGAATTTATTGTGCAATTCCAGGAATATAAAATGAAACCATGTAATTTGAAGTATTTATAATATTATTATATATTTTCTGAAATTATTTCAGAATTTTTGAATTTTTTTTAAATTTTAATTTTATTTAAATAGGTAAAACTAATTTTTAAAGCTTCTCCTAATTATAGTAGGAAACCTATGAATATAAAATTGTTCCAAGTATTTTTCTAGGATTTTTAGGTTCAAAATATATTTTATGTAATTTTTTCAGATTTTTATGATTATTTTTAATGTTTATTTTGAGTTATTTAGATTTAAAATGTCTTAAATAATGTTTTGATAAAGGCAAATCAAAAATAAATAATATAAACAAAATCATTCAAATAGATTCTGACACGTGTCAGCCTTTAACTTTTTATTCAGCCGCGTCCAACATATATATATATATATATATATATATATATATATATATATATATATAATATAATATAATATAATATAATATAATATAATATAATATAATATAATATAATATAATAACCTTAATTATCCCATTATTTTAGAGAGAGAGAAATTTGAGGGGATGTTATCTTGGGTTTCTTTCGTCTTCCAGAAGCCATTACTCATAGCTCCGGAGTCTAAACGCAGCCCAGTTTCTTACGTTAGAACCAGATTGAGGTTAGTTTTTTGAATATTTAAATTTTTTCACGAAATTCTAAATATTAAATTCTGGAAAACTCATAGAGCACAGCATATCCGAAAATATATGCATCTCGGTGTTTTAGCAATTTCGGGAGAACCAGGAATCAAAATTACTAACCGTTTGAAGTTTCGGAAATCTAATTTTGAGATAATTGACATATGTTTTTTTCCAGGATTTAATACAAAATATTACTATGCTGTTAATTCTGTAGAACTTCTAGGTTAACAATCAACCACCGTTGAACAATGCAATTTTATGTATGTTCAATAATATTTAAACAAATTTGAATTCGAATGAGCCATAAATTTCAGCATATTTTTTATGCTGAAATCAACAGGAAACCATACATGAAAGTCGAGTTCGCATCGGTTGACTTTTTCGGTCAACAGATCGCCTCGATTTGCGTGCCATGAGTCTCAAATTGGTAAAATTTAGTTTCTTTGGACAAAATTTAGGAATTAACCTAAAAAATAGAATAATAAGATTAAAATAGAATTTTAGAGTAATTATTCTAAAATAAAATAAATTAAAATAAATTATCTTTTGACATGGTAAAATTTGTAATACATAGGCTATTTGCACTGTGACTTGGACTCTGATTCATACCAGCTAAGGACCACAGACGAGTATATTCTCTGATAATTTCCATTATTTGATCATTTCTGTAATTCAAGTATTTCAAAATATTACATCTGATTCTTGGCACTGTGCTACACGGACTAGTATATAGATTGAATCTTCAGTCATGAGATGTTATATTAGTTATCGTATTAACATTGTACACGACATTGATATTAGATATTGTACATGATATATTGAACATTGATCGTGTATCGTGACGTGTCATGGTTGGATCAACTGTACTAGTTGGCGGCGAGGAAATAGTTAGTGAGAAATGTGATCATATCCCTATCGTACAAGTATAGAATCATGTTAGTGTTAATCATACACCTCACATATGATTAGCCAGGCCATATAGCTCTCGTACATGTTCCCAAGCCGATCACATATCAAAGCTACTATTTCAAACACTTAGAATAGTTACAGTTCTCCATTTTAGTTCATATACTACATCGCCCCGTATATGATATTGTAGCTCTTTCTCTTCATTTCATATATGCACTGACTGTACCATATTGCCTATATTGCCTGTTCTCTTTATTTTGCCATTACATTTATTCATTGTCATCTCTCAGTATATAACATCATCTATTTATTGTTTTATAGTCCTTATCAATTAACTAGAACTGTTATTAGGTTGTAGTTCGCTCCATCCTGACTGAAAATATTTTTCTAGACTGCGACTTAGAGGACTGGTATCCGACATATTATGGACCACAGGGAGAGTAGCTGCAGCCTTGGACCTTGTAGCCATGTGTGATTCCGGGAGGTCTAGCCGGGATCACTAGTTATTCAGTTAGTTTCTTTTAGCAGTTTATGGTACCGGATTTATTTTCGGCATATATTGAGACTTGGATGTTATTGTTTGAGTTAGATTATTTTTGTTGTTTAGACTTGTGTTGCATTTTCTTTTATTTTCTTCGATATCTTATCGTATTTTAGTTCTGTGATTGAGTACTTACATATTATATTATGATATTTGTGTCTCCTTATGGAGTTGGATACTCGTATAAGATTGATTAGATAGTATTGTGACCTAGACAGCATTCTACCGCCAATATTGCGGCGTAGGCTGGACGTACCCACGTACTCGTGCCCCTATATCGGGTGTGGATCGTGACACATTTTTAGTGGTGGCCCATACAGGTCGAGCTTCGCAATTAGCGCGATGTCGTGGTAGTGTAACGACTTAGTTGTACTACTACGAGCCTGTGATAGGATCTAGGGTATATCATACTAGGATGAGAGCGAATACTCAATCACAACTAGGAACATTCCAATCTATTTATTTTGTGATCCTTATTCCTCATGAATATTGCTTCCTTTAGAATTTTTACTGTCCTTCCTTGATGATATCGTATCTATTGCCTTGATTGATTCTTTTCGGTCTGTCTTGAGGATAATGTTGAATTTTTTTTTTAACTTTGAGGATAATGTTGAAAGTTTTTAAAATTTAGGATAATCTCGAAAGTTTTGAGATATAATTCAAGGAACTCAACGATAATGTTGAGAATTTTGAGTATTAGGAGTTCGATATAATATTGAAACTTGGATTATGGGTTTGGTTAGACCAAAGAAATAACAATATAAAGATTTGACTTTATAACTTGTTGAATTCGACTTTTAAGGCCTTAATTTGAATTCAAAATTAGAGAAAAAAATTTGAGAGATATGATTGATCGAATAGATTTCGAATTTTAATTTTGATGGTGGCAGAAAAAAAAATTTATTAAGGATTTTAAATTTAGAGGATAAACATTAATTTAAATAAAGAGTTGAAATTTTAATGTGGCAGAATTAAAAATTTTGTTAAATCATAATTTTTTATGAAGATTATGATATAATTGGATTTGTCATTAAATTTTGAGGAATTTAAGAAGATTATCATTATATTTATTTGACTGCAAGATATAAATTTAAAATTAATATTTTGAATATTGCATTTGAATATTTTGTAAGTATTATATTGTTTGAGTATGATGTGGAAAAAAGAATAGAGGAGTAAGATCATTAATGGATTAGTGTTTGAATTCAAATTTTTGGGATGAGATTTTAAATTTTATAAATATGCATTGATTGGATTTCAATTAGATAATTGGATATTAAATTTTTGAGTATTTAGTTATTAACTTAAAATTTTGGAGAAGATTGCGATAAGAATGGAATTTGATTTAAAATTTGAAGATTTTCAGGAATATGATATTTATAGAATTTTGAGAAATTTGTGAAATAAGAATATGAATTTACTTCATGATTATATGGTTTGATAAATTTAAATTTTGATGGTAAAAAAAAAATTATTGAGGATTTTAAATTTCGAGGACGAAATTATTTTAAGGTGGGTAGACTTGTAACCTCTGTATCCTGAAACTTTAGCTTAAATGTTGTTATTAGGTTAATTTTGGGCTATTGGGATTTTTCACAATTTTTGGTAAAAACTAGTAACAGTAAATTTTTTTAGGGATTTTAAGAATTTATTTTAGTGTAAAATAGAATTAAAAATATTTTAAACTTTTATTTTGGGTTCTAAATAATCAAATATATTTTCTAGAATTTTTTGAGTATTTTAGTATTTATTGGGAGTTATTTAGACTAATAACTAAATTTTTAGGATTTCTAGAATTTATTGTGCAAGTCCAGAAATATAAAATGGAACCACATAATTTTGTAGTGTTTATAATTTTATTATATATTTTTCAAAACTATTTCAGATTTTTGAAATATTTTTATTATTTATTTTTATTTAAATAGGTAAAACTAATTTTTAGAGCTTCTCCTAATTATAGTAGGAAACCTATGAACATAAAATTGTTCAAAGTATTTTTGTAGGGTTTTTAGGTTCAAAATATATTTTCTGTAATTTGTTCAGATTTTTAAGATTATTTTTAACGTTTATTTTGAGTTATTTAGATTTAAAATGACTTAAATAATGTTTTGATAAAGGCAAATCAAAAATAAATAATATAAACAAAATCATCCAATCAGATTCTGACAAGTGTCAGCCTTTAACTTTTTATTCAGCCGTAGCTAATATATATATATATATATATATATATATATATATATATATATATATATATATAACCTTAATTATCCCATTATTTTAGAGAGAGAGATTTGAGAGGATGTTATCTAGGATTTCCTTCATCTTCCAGAAGCCATTACTCATAGCTCCGGACTCCAAACGTAGCCTAGTTTCTTACGTTAGAACCATATTGAGAATAGTTTTCTGAATATTTAAATTTTTTCACAAAATTCTAAATATTAAATTCTGAAAAATTTATAGAGCACAGCATGTCCAAAAATAAACGCATCTCGGTGTTTTTACGATTTCAGGAGAACCACGAATCAAAATCACTAACCGTTTCAAGTTTCGGAAAGCTAATTTTGAGATAATTGACATATGTTTTTCTCAGGATTTAATACGAAATATTTCTATGCTGTTAATTCTGTAGAACTTCTAGGTTAATAATCAACCACCGTTGCACAATACAATTTTAGGTATGTATAATAATTTTTAAACGAATTTGAATTCGGGGGAGCAGTAAATTCCAACATATTTTTGACGCTGAAATCTATAGGAAACCATGCATGAAAGTCGAGTTTGCATCGGTTGACTTTTTTGGTCAACAGATTGTCTCGATTTGCGTGTCATAAGTCTCGAATTGGTAAAATTTAGTTTCTTTGGAAAAAATTTAGGAATTAACCTAAAAACAGAATAATATGATTAAAATAGAATTTTAGAGTAATTATTCCAAAATAAAATAAATTAAAATAAATTATCTTTTGACATGGTAAAATTTGTAATACATAAGCTATTTGAACTGTGACTTGGGCTCTGATTCATACCATCTAAGGACCACAGGCGAGTACATTCTCTGATAATTTTTGTTATTTGATAATTTCTATAATTCCAGTATTTAGAAATGTTACAACTGATTCTTGACACTGTGCTACATGGACTAGTATATAGATTGGATCTTCAGTCATGAGATGTTACATTGGTTATCGTATTGACATTGTACATGACATTAATATTAGACATTGTACATGATATATTGGACATTGATCGTGTATCATGATATGTCATGGTTGGATCAACTGCACTAGTTGGGGGCGGGGAAATAGTTAGTGAGAAATGTGATCATATCCCTATCGTACAAGTATAGATCATGTTAGTGTTAATCATACATCTCACGTATGATTAGCCAGGCCATATAGCTCTCGTACATGTCCCCAAGTCGATCACAAATCGAAGCTACTATTTCAAACACTTAGAATAGTTACAGTTCTCTATTTCAGTTCATATACTACATCACTCCGTATATGATATTGTAGCTCTTTCTCTTCATTTCATATATGCACTGACTGTACCATATTGTCTATATTGCCTGTTCTCTTTATTTTGTCATTGTATTTATTCATTATCTTCTCTCAGTATATAGCATTATCTATTTATTATTTTATAGTCCTTATCAATTAACTGGGACTGTTATTGGGTTGTACTTCGCTCTATCCTGACTGGAAATATTTTTCCAGACTGCGACTTAGAGGACGGGTGCCCGACATATTATGGACCACAGGGAGAGTAGCTGCAGCCTTGGACCTTGTAGCCAGGTGTGATTCCGGGAGGTCTAGCCGGGATCACTAGTTATTCAGTTAGTTTCTTTTAGTAGTTTATGGTACCAGATTTGTTTCTGGCATATATTGAGACTTGGATGTTATTGTTTGAGTTAGATTTTTTTTTTAGACTTGTGTTGCATTTTTATTTATTTTCTTCGATATCTTATCGTGCTTTAGTTCTGTGATTGATTACTTACATATTATATTGTGATATATGTGTCTTCTTATGGAGTTGGATACTCGTGTAAGATTAATTATATAGTATTGTGACCTAGACAACGTTCTACCGCCGATACTGTGGCATAGGCTGGATGTACCCACGTACTCGTGCCCCTATACCGGGTGCGGGTTGTGACATCGACTAACCACATCAGGCAGGTAGAATCTTGCAAACTTGGCGAGCCCATTGAATTTGGCGGAGTACTATTTTACTATCATATTGTCTTGTCGAAGCTACACGAACTCGTTCTCTTTTTGTCGACAAACGGGAGGGGGTATGAACTCCTCTTCAAATGGGCTACAGAAGGTAGCCCACGCGATTGTCTCATCTTTATTATCTGCTGTTTGTGGTATTAAACGAAAGAATGAAAGTGTATTTCAAGACGGGGTTTATACGAAACCCGTGCCCTTTGGTTTACAAACAAACTTGTACAATTTGATCCTACACGAGGATGTGGGAGTACAATTTATTTAATCTGGGTGAATATTGCTATAGGTGTCTGATCTGCAGTCGATCACTTTAGCCCTTGGACCACACGATGATGAAGAAGTGCCGTAGAAGGCAGGAAGCAGCTTCGAAGGTTGCAAAAGAGGGTGGATGTACGATGCCGACGTCGTCGATCCCTACTCTTTGCCTGAGCTCCGGATTCTCCTCTCTCTCTCTCTCTCTTGACCTCTGGTTCGATCTTTCTTGGAAGTTCGACCACGTTGGATCTGATATTGGTTTCCTTGACCAATTTTCGACCTTGTTCGATCTTCAAGTTTGAAGTTTTTCGACCTGTTCCTCTGTTGATAGAGGTCTCTATTTATAGAGTTTTGGTGACAGTGACCACTCCGTCGGTATAAAAATCGAGGAGTGGAAAGTACAGCACCCTTTTACACAACAGTTAAAATAATCAATGCCTGCGTATAGATGATCCTTTGAATGAGCGTGTGACGCGAGTCCAACTAAGGGACAAAATGTGTATAGTCGCTACGAAGATCACGGCGTAGAAGCCACGTAGGTAGGTATCCCTCGTGTAGAAGAGGTGGGCGTAGAAGCCAATGTCTGTCACCCTGGCGTAGAAGTCAAGTAGGCATAGAAGCCGAATAGGCGTAGAAGCCAAGTAAGCATAGAAGCCGAGTAGGCGTAGAAGCCGAATGGTCGTAGAGGCCGAAAGGGCGTTAAGGCCGAATGGTCGTAGAGGCCGAGTGGGCATTGAAGCCGAATGGGCGTAGAAGCCGAGTGAGCATAGATCCTGAATGGGCGTAGAAGCCGCTGCGTACCGTGCCAGAGTGCTGATGTGGACGTCTTTAGCCGGAATTACGGCTTTTGAATATATAATCAGATCTCTTGCAGAGATTTGCCACCATCCTGTACATTAAATGCGGAGGCGTGTTTTGAAGGTCTGCAGCCCTTCTGTGCCTCCGTTGCAGAGACGTGCCTCGAGAGAAACTGTCACCGCTCTGTGCAATTAGACGTAGAGACGTGCCTCGAGCCCTATACGAAGTGCAGCTTTTGACGTGGCAGGCGGTTTGTCTACTACGGAGCATAAACAGCTCACGTTTGCCTATGTAAAACAAGGCAGCGTATCCCCTTGTATGCGAAAGAGCAGTTTACGCTGAGGGGATGTCAGTAAACGATGGTTCGGTGATATTTAATCAAATCCTCTGCATTAAATACAGAGATCCGCCATCCTACTGTGGGGCGCGTCCCGAGTGGTCTGCCATCGTTTTCAGCCGTCGTCTGGGTAGCTGTGCAGGACTTTTTGTCTGGAGTCAGAGGTCAGGTTCACTGCGTGACTTGACAGGTTCATTTCGGGGAAGACGAAGCGTTCCTCGTACGCTTTAACGCTGCTTTGAAAGCATATGAGTTTTACGCCATGGAGGCAATGAAGAACCCTGTTTACGCTGAAGCGGCCTGGACGTACTGCACTTACGCGGATGGTCCTTTGAGCTTTATACTTCACGCTGTGTTTAGCGGAGAAAGCTCTGTTTGCACGCTTGATGGCTCTGAAGGCCTCTGTTTACGCTGCTCTGCATCAATATGCTGCGTAGATCTTCCCAGCATATTTTTTATGCTTCTACAAGACCCCCTTCAAAGCTTTCAAATTCCTCGGAATTTAAAACACTTTGAATGAAGCATGAACCGCCCCTCGTAACTCGAAACGTCTCCGAATGGAGCGTTGAAACGGTCGATGCTGTCTTTATGGCGGATTTATTGGGGACCTGTGTAACCTCTCTCGCCTATAAAAGGCTGAGGAGTTAACTTGTTTTTCCCGCATTCCTTTCGCCACACAAGGATGATTGCCGGAGTCCGTCGGGTCGATCTGGGAAAGAAGAAGACCATGTTCTTCCAGCATATAAAGAGCCAAAAAAGGCGGCGTCTTCGAGCAAGTGTCTACTGCAACGATGGATCATGGAAGGATATCTTAGCCTCCCTTGCTCGGGATAATCAGCAACTTAATGTGGCGGTTCTTCCGGGAGAAAGGAAGGGTCGCATTGGACCACACAGCTTGCAAGTGGTATCTTCTCCCATTGTACTCTCGGGGATGAGAGAGAAGACAAGCTGTAACAGCCGTCTTCTAGGACTGAGTTGGGTTTAATATACCCCAACCCAATCTGCCATGGCGTACAGAGCATGGGATCTGCATAATTTATGCAAGCCCCAACTCTGTATTCTCCCGCCACTGATCATCTTCTTGGAAGAAGAAGATCTCCACCAATGCGAGAACCTGTCAGAACAGATTCTGGGGGCGGCCTTCAGACGACGATGGGGGAACTCCTTTGTAGACGGAGTTTCCCTCATATGTAATCATGAAAAATAGAGAAAAACCCTTGTAGATTGGATTTCCCTCATATGTAATCATGATTTTAATCTTTAATAAAGTCGTCTTTCTTCTCTGCATATGATCGTTTTGCCATACGTTGCTGGGAAGTCTGAATATGTGTAGCTTCGACACGTCTGATTCTTTACGCCGACTCTGATAAGAATAGTATTAGGCCCTGTCCTTTACGCATAGCGAATAGTCCATGGAACGTTGTTTGAGCATTTTTGAACGTTTAGAACTGTCCTGCTGCTAGGACTGAGGGACCGCGTAGAATTCCGAACTGCTGCTTCTGATGAACAGAATTTTTGTTCAGACTTCGTCTTCAAGAATGATCTCTCGAAACTCCCTTGGAACAGGGTCGAGGATTGGCTGTCAAACTGAGTTGCCATCTTGATAGACGAGATATTCAGACTGGAGTCTAGATGAACCTCCAATTTTGGACCCGATGAGAGTAATTTCTCCATGCTTGAACTCTGTATGCTTCGGGTACTTGGGATATCTTGGGGTCAAGAACGAGTATCTTCTGTGTGAACCCTTTGCAATTGACCGCTTTGGGGACCGTTCAGATGTACGCGTAATCTGGCCGGCGTATCTTTCAGATGTGCGGGAAGTCGTGGAGCGTGAAATCGTTAGTCTGTAGCCTCTGAGCATAAACTAAACACCATCGAGCGTGAAATCATAGGCTTGTGGTTCCTGAGCGTGAAGTCGTAGGTTTGTAGCCTCTCGAGCATAAAAGCTACCGAGCACAAAGGCATCCGGGCGTAAAACCATAGACTTATAGCTGTCGAACGTAAAGCCGTAGATTCGTAGCTGTCGAGCGTAGAAAGCTCCTTTAGCGTAGAATTGTAGATCTGTAGCTTCTGAAAAAAAAATTCTCCGAGCGTAAAGTTTTGCGGATCTGTTGCTTCTGAGCGTAAACTGAGCGCCACCGAGTGTGAGATCATCGATTTGGTATCTGCTGAGCGTAAAGTCGCAGGTTTGTTGCCTCTCGAGCATAAAAGCTACCGAGCACAAGGGCATCCGGGCGTAAAACCATAGACTTGTAGCTTGCGAGCGTAAAACCGTAGATCTGTTGATGTCGAGCGTAGAAAGCTCCTTTAGCGTAGGAACCGCTGAACTGCTTTGCGCGAAGAACTTTTCGAATCGCTGACTGTCTGCCTTCTCTGAATAATAGGCTGATGTAGGACCCAATCATAACCAAATATTAATTTAGGAGATTTGGTTCGGGTTTCGAGGAGTCCGTCCGAGGATTCGAGGCGTCGACCCGAACTCTATATATATCCCAAGCTTTTGAGAGAAAAACTTTTCATCCGTCTTCTGCGAAAGAGAGCCTTCGACTGTTCAAGTTTCTTCCCTCGTTCTTTCTCCGAGCATTCCGAGTCTTCAGAAATGGCGCCGAAACAAATCCCCTCCACTAAGGGAAAGGGTATAGGTTCTTCTTCTCGTTCTTCTGCCCCAGCGCGAGAGTCTTCGGTCGGGCAAGGTGAACTTTCTTCTGAGCGAAGCATCCCGCCGACGAGCAGCGCACCCGGCCTTAGAGGTAGAGCCTTTTGGATGACAAAGAAGGACGAAAAATCCTTCGCACACGTTGAACGTGATCGCGCTAGGTCGTCTTCTGTGCTGATAGCCTCTTTGAGGAAGATGACGCACGGAGACGTTTTCATCTTTTACGCCCACATTTCTAATGTGCCAACGTAAAAACTCCATATTTTTGCAGTTTTGAGCGTAAAAGCTCTGACTGCTGAAAACTTGGTGTATACTATAAAATTTTAGTTTTACGTTTGTGGATGGGACCTCCGGCGTAATAACTAGAATTTTGGCAGTCTGGCGTAAAGCACGGATCGTATACCGCCAATTACGCTTCTGGATGTGACTTCCGGCGTAAAAATGACCAAATTTGTACAGTCTTGGCGTAAAGTACAGACTATCGTTTCTTGGTCTTTATGTTGCAATGATGTGTTTTCTTTGCACTTTTGCAGTTAACTTGCATGAGTCTCCACTGGCCGAGGTGATGGGTTCCGCTGCCGGGATGCTCCACTCAAACTATCTAGAGGATCTGTCTCACGTGACATTTCCTATCTCCGGGCCCTAGTATCCTAAAGGAAGGGAGATCTTGATATCGGCTCAGGGTGAGCGGACATTGCTGAACATGATCAACGGAGAGCCCCTGACGTACATAGACGGGGACCAGTACGTCAAGCCGGCCTTTCTCTTTGGCGATATGATTGACAAACAGTCCCAGACGAAGCCTAAGGGAGAACCCTGGGTTTTTCCGCCGAGAGTGTGGTCTTGTATCTGCCAACGATGCCGAGAGATTACCCCATCTCGGCTTTCTTCCATGCGACACATTTGAGGAGGATGTCGTGGACGCTGACTCCCGATCTTCACGGCAAGCCGGGGAAGATCTTTCATCTGAAAGGAGCTGACCAGGGGTCGTTTGTCAGCCGCCCTTCCGGCGTTGTGACGGTGTTCAGGGGACTGTGCCCGGGCAGCGTCCCAAGTGAAGACAGTTCAGTGATCCAGCCGGTCCAATTGCCGACTTTCTGCAATGACTTCATGGGGCGAGGGGGGTATACCCCAAGGAAAACCCTCGGTGTAATGGGTGGATCACCCCAACAAACCTCCGATGGGCTTGCCTAGTTGACTGGGCCTTGAAGCATTTTCGGAGAGAGCTGGAGGGCATTGGACTGTATGCCGCCGTGAGTGCGGCGAGTGTTGGATTGCCTCCCAACCCTAACCTGTTTCTGGCACTGATGGAGCGATACATTCCGCTCACTGGGACCTTCGCCACTCCACTGGGGGAGTTAGGGTTGGCCCTTCATGAGATGGCAGTGATCTCGAGACTGCCGATGGGTGATACCCCATATGAAGAGTATGTTCCCACCAATCGGGAGTTGGAGGACTCGGACCCTCGGGTTGTGGAGGTGTATCAGGAGCTAATGTGCCACTACTTCGCGTGCACCGCCTTTTACGAAGAGCCTTCTGATTTGGCTCACACCACTAAGTAGACGTCCTATCTCTTCTTCCACCGAGCCAGGGCCGCCAAGTCGGAGAAAGTCTCGGGGGGCAAGAATGAGCCCGTGAATTGTTTGGGCGCGCTTAGTGCCTAGGTCGTCGAGGATCTCATGGAGGATGCTAAGGCTCCAGATCAGATTCTCAATGATGGGGTAGGAAAGTATCCCGAAGGCACTAAGGCCTACAGTTACTTGAGGCACTGCCGCAGGCCTCTGTCTAAGGAAGCCCGGCTGGCTGGCTTTCTCTCCATATGGCTGTGTCGAGTCGTGGTGCCTGGCATCGCGTCCGCGAACCGCATTTACCGGAACATCCTGTGGCCTACCGTTCGTCTGGTGTTCGGGGCAAGACTGGGCTTGCTCCCTGCCATGGTGTGCCGTATTCAGGCTGGCTTGAGGGCCATGACTGATGGGTTGCTCGTTGATGAAGCTCGGCATGATAGCTTTCTCCGGGTAGAATTACCATACCTGTACTTGATGGGATGGTTAATTATCCACAATCCCCGGGTGATGTCTCCCGGCTCTGGCAGTAGTTTGGAGGATAGTTTCTTGCGGAACTACAAGGACTCTCCCTGGAACGTGAACACAGTTTTAGACTGTCGGCTGGTGTTGAACCTCAGCCATGGCTGGAAGCTCCTCTGCATCGTCCCCTCCGTGCATCGCAACCAGTCGGGGATTAGGCTTGAGGATTTAGGTCAAGATAAGACCAATCTTTCTCTGAAAGCCTTTAATTGGTTGGTCTGTATTAGACCCTCCCATTTGCTGTACAGAAGCGAAGATTATTGCTTCTTTGAGCCTTACTTGCCTAGTCAGTTTGCTAGGTAATTTGGGTACGATCAGTTGCACGTGGGCAATGCCGTCACCAGCTTCAGGTCTAGAGGCGGACTCATTGATGGAGCCGGAGGATGGCGGTATTTTATCATGGGTTGCACGGGAGCCATCTTTATCGTGCCGTTTGTTACAACCTCCACGGAGCTGCGCATCCTCCATTCTTACGCCCAGTTCTACGTGGCGATCAACACCTTCCATTGCGATTTTGACATGCGTGGAAGCTTTAGGGTGCCTTCTCCCAAGCCTGGGGGAAGAGTCGAAGTCCCCTCGTTTTCTTCTGACGAGGGTGAGGAGTTCGACACTCCGGATGAGCCTCTGGTGTCGGTGCCGAGGTGTGAAGTGCCTCCGCCTGCGGGGGCTTTGGTAGTCTCTGGGAAGCGAAGGGCTCCTGTTCCCAAGGAGGCTTCTCTTCGTAAGAGGAAGAAGGAGACGGTTGCTCGTCCTCTCCGCGTTCTTGGTATTGAGGCTCCTGGGAGTGAGCCTGCATCTCCCCATATCAGGGATGATTCTTTGGCTGGAGGTTCCTCGCCTTTTAGAGAGGGACCTTCTACAGTTCCGGCTGGCGGCGCCGGAGAATCATTGCTGGAGGCTGTTGTCGCTGCTACTGCTCCAGGTAGTGGAACGAGGTCGCCTGCGTGGCCAAGGCAAATGAGAGAATCTTTCCCTAGATCGGCAACGGATGAAGCTCCTGTCGTGCCTGTGAGCATGCCTAGCGAGATTCCAGCTGACGAACCTCGACTGCATCTTGGTGAAGGCTTGGTAGGGCACCTGGAGATGTCGGTTGGCCCACCTCCTTCTCCAGGTATGACAGTTCGCATTGCGTCATTAAGGCGTGATTTAGCTACATCGGCTGCAGATACGACATATATACCTTTGGCTACGGGTAAATGTCATTTTTTATGTCTCCTCTTAGAAAGATTACCATCATATTGATATCAACTTTCTTGTCCTCTTTTCAGGGGACGGCGCCCACGGAGAGCATAGCGTTGAAGCGCCTTCTGGCTCTGCTTCGGCTCCTGGCGATGAGGAGTGACCAGGACGATTCCTACCCCTGAAACCACGTTTCCCTTGGGACCAGCCCTGGAGGCGCCGTCGAAGAACAGTTGCCATGCGTCAATTTCCATTGCGGAATTACATTCTGCAACTTCATCGGGAATGTCTTCGTATAATTTAGAGGCCTCCGGGATCGGATGAGCGGCTAGGAAGTCGGCCAGCGCTTGGCCTTTGACGGACTTCTGCGGAACGTATACCATGTCATATGGTGTTAACAGCATCGCCCAAGTCGCGAGTCGGGAATTAAGAGCACTTGGCTTGCTCATCAGTACTCAAAGAGGGTTGATCCTGAAGATGATATGAATAGTCTGGCCGGTGACATAGTGCCGCGTCTTCTGGATAGCGAACATCAGAGCCAAGCATTCCTTCTCCACTGGGTTGTACCGGTGTTCGGCTCCGACCATCATCCTCCTGAGGTAGTAGATAGCCTGTTCATGACCCCTATCGTTCTTCTGTGCGAGAAGAGCTCCTAGCGAATGAACCATCGCTCGAACATACAGCAAGAATGGTCTTTCCATGACGGGAGGCACCAGAATTGGCAGACTTGTGAGGTAGCGCTTGATATCTTCGAACGCTTGTTGACAGGTTTCGTCCCATACGAAGGATACTCCTTTCTTCATGAGATGAGAAAAGGGCTGACATCTCCCCGAGAGGTTGGATATGAATCTCCGGATATAGGCCAGACGGCCTTGAAATCCCTGGAGTTCCCTCAGATTACGGGGCGGTCGTATTTCTGCGATGGCCTGTACTTTGTCAGGGTCCACTTGGATGTCTTTGGCGGTAATGACAAATCCCAGGAACTTGCCACTAGATACACCCAGAAAGGACTTCGTAGGATTCATCTTGAGTTGATGTTGGCGCATTAACTCGAATACCGTCCTCAAGTCTTGAATGTGATCATCTTTGAGGCGGCTCTTGACGGCTATGTCGTCCACGTAACATTCTACCGTTTTGCGTAAATGCTTATGGAATATGTTACTCATAGCCCGTTGGTATGTTGCTCCGGCATTCTTCCATCCGAAGGGCATGACCGTATAGCAATATACCCCCAACGGTGTCCAGAAGGCAGTGTGATTCTCGTCCTCAGGGTGCATCTTGATCTGATTGTATCCTGAGAACCCATCCATGAAAGACATGCGTTCAAAACCGCAGGTGTTGTCGATCATGATGTCCGTGATGGGAAGAGGGAACTCATCCTTGGGGCAGGCTGCATTTAGATCTCGGTAATCGATGCAGATACGTATTTTCCCACTTTTCTTCATGATTGGGACAACTTTGGCGACCCAGTCGAGATGTTGTTCTTCCCGGATGAAACCGTAAGCTATCACCTTCTTGACTTCAGCTTCGATGGCGTCCATCATATCCGGGCGAAACCGGCGTTGGTGCTGCTTTACAGGCTTTGCATCGGGCAATATGTTGAGTTTGTGAGTAGCCACTCTTGGGTCAAGGACCGACATGTCCTCATAATCCCATGCGAAGATGTCGATATATTCTTTTATCAGCTGGATAACTTCTTCTCTTTCAGCTGGGGAGAGATTGTTACTGATAAATATCGATTTTGGTGGAAGTTCACCCCCAACATCAACTTGGATAACTTTATCTTTGGTAGGAGGTTCTCCTTGCTCGAAGCAGAATTCTCACTGCGTACCCATTTATTGGGCCCAAGAGTCATCCTCAAACGGCTCAGAATCCTGTTTATCTGCTTTAAAGTGATCTGTCACTACCATATTCACTGATAATGTCTGTTCGAGAGCGTCAGGTGAGTCAGAGGGCGACGAACTGTTCTGAGGAGAGGAAACGGTATCCTCGTCCGACTTAGAGGAGGTGGCATACCCTAACCCGAAATGAGTTCGTTGATAGTAAGGGTTGCCGTGCGGCGGTGTTCGTTTGCCTCTTCCGTAGTTGAGGCCTGGCTTCCACTTCAAGTCGTAGCCCATGTTTTGCATGATCCTCAGCGCTTGCGGGCTGTATCGGTGAACTTGTATTTTTCCAGTATCGTCATCGAAAGGATTTTCCTGGACAGTCGGTTGATTGCGCATGCGACCAAAGAATATTGGACGCTGACTACTGCAGGTAGGCGGAACAATGAAGATAGAATCCTCATGTGGTCTATACGTCGTGACGACGTTGCATGATGGCACGACTTCCCAGGTATACGGACGGTAGGAATTCATAACTTCCAAGAATTCTTGTGCTATGATTTCTACCTCGTCACGGGGAGCGGATTCCTGTTTTGGAATGTGAGCGCCAATATACTGGAAAAGAGGATGTTTATTATCATCTGGAACTCCCTTCCTGGTTGTATTTACATCAGTCGGCTGCCTGTTGCGCCGAAGGTTGATGACCAAATGTGGAGGCTTCTGGTTCAAAGTGATCACTAGAGGATCACTCCCTTTTCCTGACCTGGTCTTGTTCAGGTGAATAGCCATAGGCTCCATGGCTTTTGGACGAGTGGTTCGTCCTTTCACTCTGATTGACAGCGGTAGTGTGGCAGGGGATTTTTCTGGCTCCCGGTGGGATTCCTTCTCTGCCTTGCTTGACACTTCTTCCGTGTGGTCTTGAGAATACAACACGGCATCGGAATAGTAGGATTCTACTCCTTTAAACGGGTTTAGGTCAGCAACCTCCATTTGTACTGTCCCTTGGGGGTCTACATATTTAAGATATTGATGTAGAGTTGAAAGAACGATGTTGTGGTCGTGGATCCACGGTCTTTCCAGCAAAATATTGTAGGACACCTCTGAATCGATCACGTAACATGTGGCCACCGATCTGAGGTTGCCAATCTGGATCCTCAGGCAAATTTTCCCCAACGGCTTACTTTTTCTGGTGTTGAAACCCACGATTGTAGTGGAGGTGTAAGCCAATTCGCTGGTAGGAATCCTCAGCGGTCTGAGCAGACTGTGAGGGATGATGCTGATCGACGACCCCGGATCTATGTGAATCCGATCGACCTCCATGGAACCGACGTAGCCGGTGTAATAGAGGGGCCTGTCATGCCTGTTATGTTTTAACAGCATGTCGTCTTGAGTGAAACTGATATTTGGGACCACTTCCATTACACTGTGGCATTGAGGACACGCCACCGGTTCCTCGTCGGGGGACTTGAGCTGGGTCAAGCATGCCTCCGCCTGTATCAGTGCTTCACTCAGGGCTAGCCGAGTGTCAGGGGAGAGCCTGAGTAGCTCGAAGATGGACAGCCTGGCTGGCGTATTAGCCAGTTGGGCCAGGATGTCGAAGTTGTACGGCTTCTCTAAACCTTTGCTTGGAATATTTTTCACAGGTTTATCAAAGCGCACTTCTCTTTGCTTCCTCTTGTCCGCCGGAGTTGGTTTTAAAGGACCGATATCTGGTACGATGGGGCTTGGCCCTTAAGGTTTGGCTGCTGAAGTGTCCGCCGGTGCATCTTCCTGACTTGCTCCGTAGTCGTTGAGGTAGGATTTCCCTGAACGGGTCGCAGCCAATGCCTCGTCTTCGTCTAATGCCGAAGAAGTTGCGACCATATGGCATAGTTTGCATTTGGAGCTCTTTCTAGACGTAGCTTTAGTAGCTTCGAGCTCTGACACCAAATCTGGATGCACCCACATAATCTCGCCCTGCCGGGTGGTTAGTGGTACGAGGTCATGATTTTGACCCCTGACTGGAGGGAGATTGACGATTTTCATCGTGGTCTAGGAAATGGGTGTGACACCGTCCGAGACTTCGTGGGAAGGCAGATTGCCAAACCGTAGAGAGATCATGTTGGCCGTGACCGTCTTTTCGGTATTGTGCAGAGTGATGGCCTTAGCATCGATTAACCCCTGGATCTTCCTTTTCAGTATGTAACACGCCTTTGTTGGGTGGTGTACGTATCTGTAGAAGATGCAGTATTTGGGGTCGTCAGTACTGCCGACTTCTTGTGGCCGCCTTAGCTCCGGAAGGGTGATCTTGCCACTCTTGACGAGACAGTCGAATATACTTGGGATATCATCGTCGTCGAAAGAGTAGACTTCGACGGGCCTGGAAGTCCCGGGTCTTGCTTGTGCGGTTGCCACAGTCTTTTGCCTGGCCGTATTGATCGCCAGAGCTCCTTTTCCTTTGGAGCTGCGAGGATGGTCGCTGCTGGGAGATGACCTCTTGCCTCTGTCAGAGGCGGAGATCATGATGCCATTATCGCGTGCCTTGCGACTGTTGTCTTCGGCGGCTACGGCCGAGATGATGAACGAGGGCCAATCATGGAACTGATATGGTCCTGTAAACACCGAGACTATGGGAAGGAGGTTCTTCCTACAAATGTCTACCAACGCGGAGTCTGGAACTTCTGGGGGCATCTGTACGGTGACCTGACGAAAACGTTCGATGAAGGCACGAACTTCCTCTTTCTCCCTCTGCTTGACTTCGATGAGAGAGGACATAGACATGTCCATTCCTCCCTCGTAGAATCGCGTGAAGAATAAAGCTTTGAAGTCCTCGAAGGAAGTAATGTAGTTGTCCGCCAAGCTACGGTACCACTGATAGGCTACTCCTGAGAGGCAACCTTTGAACACCTGCGTGAGGAGAGCGTCGTTCCCTTGTAGCAACACCGTCATCATATTGAAATAGTTCATGTACTGACTTGGTGATGTTTTTCCCTCGAACAGAGCCATAGTCTGAGGTTTATACCTCGGAGGGAAAGGGACCTCTTCCTAGATAGCGGGGTAAGGCTGGTTGATTCCCAGTTTCTTGAGCTGATCTTTGTGCTTCAAGGCGTCAAACTGGGCTTTCAACTCCCGTACTGCCTGCATCGGATTTTCAGTTGGAAGCGGGACTACGGTGTAGTGCGGAGTTGGTTGCATCGTGACTCCAACGGAAGGTAATATATTCTCCGAGTGAGGAAGCGGGGGAACTGCTGACTCTTGATCTAGGGCAGGCTCTTGGCTTGGGTTGGATGGTGGTAAGTCCACCCCCACACGTATCTGAGTCGGCGGGATCGACGCTTGAGCCATGGCAGTTGCGTGCTGAGTTAGCATCATCTGGTGCATGTTCTCCATTATGGATTGCATTTGTTTCAGAGATGTCTCCAGTGTAGTGATGCGTTGTTCCGCGTTCCCTGACGGCGAAGCTTCCTCGCGTTCATCTTCAACGGCATAAACTCCTGTTTCCCTGGGCGTCATTGAAGGATTAGTATAGGTCGCTGCAGAAGTTGACTCTATACTCTCGGCATCTGATCTAGGAGACTGGCGACCCCCAGCGTCTGAATCAGATGAGTACGACGCTGGTTGCTGTGACCTTGCACGGGTTCTTTGGAATACCCCAGCTTCAGCGTTCCTGAGGAGGTCATTGAATCTCCTTCGCCTCGGAGGCCTAGAGGGATGACGTCTTGAGCTCGACCCTCCTCTAGGTGCGTGTGAAGCCATGTTCACGGATGCATGCGCGGGCTCTTCTTCCTGAAAAGACAGAGAGTAGCTCAACCGGTCGAAAACTGACCGTTTTGCTTTAGGACAGCAGCAGTCAATCATAATCTTATGACTATTACAACAGTGCTCGCCAGGAGGCGTAATAAACATGTTGGAAGGTTCCCTCTCCTTACGCTTCTGGATTAGATATTTGCGCAGGTCAGGAGAAGTTGCAGAAGTAAAAGATGATGGCTTGTTCCTCCTGTTCCCATTGATGGGCGTGCGGACGGTCTTCCTTGTGCCACCCGTATACAACAGATTGGCCATCCAGGTGGCGGATAACCCCCTGGGAGGGTGTCTTTCCGCAACCTGAGCTTGTTTTACGCCAAGGGGCTTTGCCTGGCGTAACTTGGAGTTTGCTCAGACTGGCGTAAAGCTGAAGAGGTCCTCAGTCGGCCATCGGCTTCTCGCGTAATCCGGAAGGTAGGCAGATTGTTCCCTTGCTGACGTAAAGGCCGAGAAGTTGAGTACTCTGCCGCTTGCTTTCCCTTGCGGAGATCACAACGCTCATCTGGTTTACCGTAGAGGTCAGATGTTGTCCTGCGCGCGGAGCGTGATTTGTACTTCCGATTTGGTGCTGAGGCACCATCAGAAGTTTTGTCTGTGCCGCACGGAGCGGGAGACTAATTTCTACGCGTAGAGCGTAGTGGATGCTTCTGGGTTAGCGCTGAGGCTTTGCCCGAAGTTTCGTCTGTACCGCACGTAGCGGGAGACTGGTTTCTACGCCTAGAGTACAGTGGATACTTCTGGGCTAGCGCTGAGGCTTTGCCAGAAGTTTCGTCTGTACCGCGCGTAGCGGGAGACTGAATTTTACGTGCGGGGCACGGAGGGAGCAATGCTTCAACCTCATTGGTTGGAGAGATCGGAGAGTCCACAGGAATGGTAGAGGATGTCTTGGGCATCCGGACGTTGTGCAGCTTCCTGTTGTCTTGGACGGAGAGAGGGTGAGAGCTACCCCCGGTTCGAAGTATGTCTTCGTAGGCAGACTGGTCGAATTGGACGACCAGTGTCCTCTTCACAGTTCCTACAGATACCGCGTCGTATTGAGCAATTACTTCCTCATTAGAAGAGAAAGACGTCCCCAGCAGAGTCTCCATCTTATTTCTGGTATTAAACAAAAGAATGAAAGTGTATTTCAAGACGGAGTTTATACGAAACCCGTGCCCTTTGGTTTACAAACAAACTTGTACAATTTGATCCTATACGAGGATGTGGGAGTACAATTTATTTAATCTGGGTGAATATTGCTATAGGTGTCTGATCTGTAGTAGATCACTTTAGCCCTTGGACCACACGATGATGAAGAAGTATCGTAGAAGGCAGGAAGCAGCTTCGAAGGTTGCAAAAGAGGGTGGATGCACGATGCCGACGTCGTCGATCCCTACTCTTTGCCTGAGCCCCGGATTCTCCTCTCTCTCTCTCTCTCTCTCTCTTGACCTCTGGTTCGATCTTTCTTGGAAGTTCGACCACGTTCGATCTGATATTGGTTTCCTTGATCAATTTTCGACCTTGTTCGATCTTCAAGTTTGAAGTTTTTTGATCTGTTCCTCTGTTGATAGAGGTCTCTATTTATAGAGTTTTGGTGACAGTGACCACTCCGTCGATGTAAAAACCGAGGAGTGGAAAGTACAGCACCCTTTTACACAACGGTTAAAATAACCAATGCCTACGTATAGATGATCCTTTGAATGAGCGTGTGACGCGGGTCCAACTAAGGGACAAAAAGCGTATAGTCGCTACGAAGATCACGGCGTAGAAGCCACGTAGGTAGGTATCCCTCGTGTAGAAGAGGTGGGCGTAGAAGCCAATGTCTGTCACCCTGGCGTAGAAGTCAAGTAGGCATAGAAGCCGAATAGGCGTAGAAGCCAAGTAAGCATAGAAGCCGAGTAGGCGTAGAAGCCGAATGGTCGTAGAGGCCGAGAGGGCGTTGATGCCGAATGGTCGTAGAGGCCGAGTGGGCGTTGAAGCCGAATGGACGTAGAAGCCGAGTGAGCACAGATCCTGAATGGGCGTAGAAGCCGCTGCGTACCGTGCCAGAGTGTTGCTGTGGACGTCTTTAGCCAGAATTATGGCTTTTGAAGATATAATCAGATCTCTTGCAGAGATTTGCCACCATCCTGTGCATTAAATGCGGAGGCATGTTTTGAAGGTCTGCAGCCCTTCTGTGCCTCCGTCGCAGAGACGTGCCTCGAGAGAAACTGTCACCGCTCTGTGCAATTAGACGTAGAGACGTGCCTCGAGCCCCGTACGAAGTACAGCTTTTGACGTGGCAGGCGGTTTGTCTACTGCGGAGCGTAAACAGCTCACGTCTGCCTGTGTAAAATAAGGCAGCGTATCCCCTTGTATGCGAAAGAGCAGTTTACGCTGAGGGGATGTCAGTAAACGACGGTTCGGTGATATTTAATCAAATCCTCTGCATTAAATGTAGAGATCCGCTATCCTACTGTGGGGTGCATCCCGAGTGGTCTGCCATCGTTTCCAGCCGTCATCTGGGTAGCTGTGCAGCACTTTTTGTCTGGAGTCAGAGGTCAGGTTCACTGCGTGACTTGACAGGTTCATTTCGGGGAAGACGAAGCGTTCCTCGTACGCTTTAACGCTGCTTTGAAAGCGAATGAGTTTTACGCCATGGAGGCGATGAAGAACCCTGTTTACGCTGAAGCGGCCTGGACGTACTGCACTTACGCGGATGGTCCTTTGAGCTTTATACTTCATGCTGTGTTTAGCGGAGAAAGCTCTGTTTGCACGCTTGATGGCTCTGAAGGCCTCTGTTTACGCTGCTCTGCATCAATATGCTGCGTAGATCTTTCCAGCGTATTTTTTATGCTTTTACATCTGCAGAGAGAGATCATCGATATACGTCCCACCAATCGTATGCATTCTGTAAAACCCCTATTCCTAAAAACTGTATATACCCTTTTAATTATTAATTATTAATTTAATTATAGTAATTAGTGGCTAATTAGGAGAAATATATTTTATTATTTTTTATTTTAGGTGTTCGCGTACTTAGCGAATTTATGAGACCATCAGGAATTTTTCCGAATTTATTCCATGTAGGAGACCCTTTGGACAGTTGCTAGCTTAATGGTATGCATTAATATAATTCTAGATTTTCTATGGGTATATACGTATATATATATATATATATATATATATATATATATATATATATATATATATATATATATATATATAAAAGAAAAGAAAGAAAAAGAAAAAGGAAAAAGAGTTAGAAAGAAAAGATTAGAAAGGAAAAAAAAAGAAAACATTATTGGATCCTAACTATTCAAACCCTACCCTAATACTATCTACCTGCCCGCCCCATAAGTGAAAGAAAGCATCAACAACAGCACAATTGAGCCCATGACCGCTGGAATGAGAAACATTAGCAACCACCCTTTAGTTAGCAACAAACCCCAACCCTTAGTTACAACTAGCAGCCGCCCATGCGACCCGACCCCCCCTCTCTCGATTATATATCTATATATATATCACTTATTTTATCCTAAAAATCTAACCCTAGATCATCCAAACTCTTTCTCTTCCCATCTAGACCTAGAGGGTGCCGCCACCGCAGCCGGAGAACCCTGCCAGGCCGTCCAAACCAATCCCGACGACCGCGACCCCGCGCACCCCGCGCACTGCAGATTTTTGCAGCGAGGTACCTGTGTTTCCGCGTTGTTTTCCGTCGTCTCGCTCAACCAAACGCCATCCCGTCTTCACCGGTATGCTCACCCCTTAACCCTCTTCCATATCTGTGTGATAGTAGACCTCGAACAATGCGTAACCATAGGCGAAAACAGCACCAAAGTTGGTGGAAATAGACTAATTTTTGGGATTGCAGAAAACTGCGGTGATCACCTATGTTCCTGAATTCGTATCACTCACCACAGAGATCCGAATTCGATGATTCTTTTTAGTATGCGTAGACCACTTGACCTATTTTAATTTTTGTTAAATAATCTTAGATTATTAACTGCTGTAGGAAGAATTAAATTCGTTGGAAAACTCCGCGAACACACTTTTTCAGAATTCAAAAAGTTGTAAAACGGAGCGCGTCCCGCCAAACGGGACCGCCCGCCGTGTACCAAGTATACCAAATAGTGCGTGCAGCGTAACCGGACATGTGAGAGTTCGCAAAAACTGATTCGGACGGGTGTGCGCGTCGGAATCAGCCCGTATCCGCGGACAAACCCCGTGTCGCAACTTTTGCGAAAGTCGCGCGCATTTTGTACACGCTCATCAGATTATGACGAAATTTGTGCCACTAGACTCATGGTAACGTGCTGGTCCTGTGACCCAATTTTCACATAATTCTGAGACAGTTGACCAAGTCGCCAATTGGCGGGCCCCACGGTTGACTTTTTGGACGAAATTGTGTTCGGCCCATCGGAATCCATTTTTGGACATACCGTTGGCTTCGTATTGATATTTAGAGTTTGTTTGAACTATAATTTATCCCATTTGAGACTGTTATCTTTGGCACGCTTTTCGGTGCAAAGTGGTACACACGTGGACTCCACTTTGACCCAAAATTATCGTTTTGCCCCTGTGTCCAAATTGGACGAAAGGAAAGTGCTTTATAGCTATTTTGCTTATTCTGGGAACGTTGGTGATATCTATTTCAGCATCCGGAGACATTTGTTCTGAGATCATAGCTTCTGATCCTGTGTGTGGACTTTTGGACGTTACACTTTGCAGCTTTCTTACTAGGCAAGATACCTTGCCAAATTGCTTATAGTATTTTGCATGCTTAGTATATTTTTGTATATTTATTGTATTTCTATTTAATCATTGCATGTGTAGTTTTTTTCAGTCATTACTATATATTATATATGTTGACACACATATGGCACTTAGTATCATAGAGGATAATCAGTAGGCGTATGGGCTTTAACCACTCTGGTAAACTGTACTAACTAGCACGCACTATGGTGGTCGTGTCCGATGGTCGCTACTCCCGAGGTATATCGATTGATGGAGTCACGAGGGTCGTTACCCCCGAGGTATGTCGGCTGATGGTGTTCTAGATGGGTGTGTAAGTTGTGAGGCTTAGATCGAGTAGCCTACCCTTGCCCATACGTCGAAATATTATCCTTATTTGTATTCATATAGATTGTCTTGTACATCATACTTATTTATTTTTAAGTATTATGCATGTTTACTGTATTCAAATTGGCTTGCTTCTATGTATCTTGTTATGTCCCTCTGAGGACCTGGTCCCTTTCCAAGCGTATCTGTTCTTGAGTATTCGCAGGAGCGCAGGTTTGGATGGTTACATATATTTCGAGGATGTCTTCTCTTCGAGCCCGTGGTCGTTAGATGGTATTCTTATATTGTGTTTATCGTGTTGTACTTTTTCATTCGAGTTGGTAGTGGATTTGTTTCCATCCAACTATCATCCTTAGATACTTATATTGAGATCTAGTTTCATAGATATTGGTTATTTATTTATATTAATTTTTTGTGGATGAGATTTAGATTGTACCCTGTGACTTGTGATACATTTTAACCACTTGTGGATTTGATATTCATATTACAGCGTATGTATGGGTTTTGGTTTCCATATATTGGAATTGTCATATCCATGCGGCTGACATGCTTACGTGTCCTAGTCCTACGTATTTTTGGGACTGGGGCGTGACATATTTTTGTGCTGGCCCATGCAGGTCGAGAGCATATTGTCTCGGTTACGTTACTGTACCGAGCAAGTCTGCAAATAGGATTAGAGTATAGGATCTCATCCACAATTGACTATGATTCGCTCTCCTTCCAATCCATTCTATTTGAATAATTATATCCTGCTTGATTCATGTGCTTCCCTTATAGTTCCTTGAGTATGGCCACTCCTAGAATATAGAAGTCCCTATTGTTAGATGATAAGTAGGGTAACCTCCTTATTAAGAGTACTACTAGAGTGTTGACACACCATTAAGTTTAAAATATCTAGTGAACCCTAGAATCCCTTATTTATAGATTGGTTTACCATTACCCCTTGATGTATTATGAGGACTTGTGAGTAGTATAGACACTACTAGAGTTAGTTAGAAGTTTTACCATAATGTTTGACCCTAGTATTGAGGAACCAATAGAAAACCAAAATTTAAAATTTGGACTAAACCTAACCTTCATAGTTAGATAGTATTGGAGAACTATAAACTTAGATTATTGTCTTATTATTAGTAGGCAGCACCTTAGGAAGCCTAGAGGAATGTAATCAAACACTTTTTTCTTGATCATACCTCGAACATAGCAACTAGCATACCACTTCCCCTAGAGAACCATGATGCTATCTAGAGTCCTCTATTTTAATTTTGTATATTGTTCCTCTGCAACCTTAACGTTCGCTAATTGTGCGACGACTAAATTTTGTTCTTCTACTCTTCATCTTTCAACTCGTGCCATCTGACACTTCTCATTGTAGGCCAGGTAATTTATTCTGTGTTAAAGATATATAGTTGCTGGGATTATAGTTGTTAATGTTAAATTTTGAAATTGTGTGCTTAGTAGTTAGAACTTGATGGTTTAAGCTATTCTTGTAGATTAAGATCTGGTGCTTATCCCTTAGTTTTAAATTGCGTAATATGTACCCCCACCTCGATACGAGTTATATTCCCTTTCCCTTGAGGCTAGTAACTATTTCATTCTTACTATGGACACTTGTTCCATAAGAACTATGACTAAGACTTAAGATGACCGATACCTATATAATGCAAGAGGATACCTTAATAAGTACCAAGACCCTTTCTCGTAGACCTCAACAGGAGTTTCTACGGTATCATTAAGACAATTACAGTATTAGTTTATTGTTATAAGTTGGGAAGTATACCTTACAACCTAGTATCACATAGTCTTTTGCCCTATTATTGATGTGTAGCTGAATGACATTAATTGTATGCTAGCTTAGGACGACAATGTTTTTCTTTTAGACTGTAGAACTTAGAGGCTATACCCCTACTTTGTCGACTATCGACTTAGACAAGGAATTAGTATGACAACTGTAGAGATTATAGAGTCTTATCTTTTTGTGAACTTGAATTATTATGTACCTTCTTTCATCATAATCCAGCGTATTCATATTTGTTGTACTACCTTGACTTATGCTGCTATTATAGCCTAGTTTTTGCAAGCTTATTCTTTTATCGAGCTTGCTCATGACATATGTATTATTGGGTGCACACAATAATACAATTGCCTAATCAGAATCGGTGTATTAAGGTCTAGCTAACCTTAGTGCGCTTGGTTCGTTCTTCGCATGACTACTTTACGTGGATTGAGATATATGGTAGTAGACGAATATACTTGCCCCTAGATATGTCAGACATATCGTATCGGTTACATAACTGTACTGATACGAGTATGTAAATAGGAAATTACCAAAATAAGATTTTAATCCACAACTGTCCTGATAATTCTCTTTTCGAATTCTTTAATCTCTTTGAACCTCGTACTTGTATTATATCACCTTCACCTTGAATTCTTTATTATTGCTTTTCGTCTTCCCTTATTTCGGAAAGACGAAACCTCGTGCTGGAATAAGTTGACACTGGTAGTACTAGATATACCCCATAAGGCCAATCACATGACTTAGTGACTCTATAATTGATTAAGGGCATATCATAGATGATATGTTTGGTGTTAAAACTTTAAGGATTGAGTAACATGATTAAATAATTTGAGGAATAGTTTTCCTAGATGTATAGCCTTAGGTGATAGATGGATAAATTTTAAGTTTGGTAGATTGTAAAACCCTCACCCAAAATTGGACCTACTTGGCTTAGATAGTGAGACTAAGGCTAGATTGAATCCAGTTAGAAACAGAAAACAGTATTTTTTTATTTAATTTTTGTAATAATTGTACCATTTAGCGTACCTTACCGTGCTCCGATAATTGGAGCACTACACTGGCCACTGCCTTCCTACAAGTTCCACACCCTTATCCTAGACGTGCCCATCATCCAATTCTCATCTTTGTGCAATTTTCTAAATTATTGGGCATTTTTATGCAAAATAGCATTAGGTGTCCACACCATTGGACATGACACATGAAGAAACCTATTTTTCGCTCATGTAGATTTTCCCGTGATTTTTGGGATGTGCAAAGCACAACATCGTCCACCCCTTTAAACCTAGCCTTGCATTTTAAACAATGCAAATCTTATACCACCCTTGACATTCTATCGTGGCTTAGTTTTAATTTCAAGGACGAAATTTTTATAAGTTGGGTAGAATGTAAAACTCTTATTCCTAAAAACCGTATATACCCTTTTTAATTATTAATTATTAATTTAATTGTAGTAATTAGTGGCTAATTAGGAGAAATAGATTTTATTAATTTTTATTTTAGGTGTTCGTGCACTTAGGGGATTTATGGGACCATCAGGAATTTTTCCGAATTTATTCCATGTAGGAGACCCTTTGGGCAGTTGCTAGCTTAATGGTATGCATTAATATAATTCTAGATTTTGTATGGGTATATATATATATATATATATATATATATATATATATATATATATATATATATATATATATATATAAGAAAAAAAAGAAAAAGAAAAAGAGTTAGAAAGAAAAGATTAGAAAGGAAAAAAGAAAAAAAAATATTATTGGATCCTAACTATTCAAACCCTACCCTAATACTATCTACCCGCCCGCCCCTTAAGTGAAAGAAAGCATCAACAGCAGCATAATTGAGCCCATGACCGTTGGAATGAGAAACATTAGCAACCACCATTTAGTTAGCAACAAACCCCAACCCTTAGTTACAACTAGCAGCCGCCCATGCGACCCGACCCCCCCTCTCTCGATTATATATCTATATATATATCACTTATTTTATCCTAAAATCCTAATCCTAGATCATCCAAACTATTCCTCTTTCCATCTAGACCTAGAGGGCGCCGCCACCGCAGCCGTAGAACCCCGCCAGGCCGTCCAAACCAATCCCGACGACCGCGACCCCGAGCACCCCGCGTACTGCAAATTTTCGCAGCGAGGTACCTGTGTTCCCGTATTATTTTCCATCGTCTCGCTCAACCAAACGCCACCCCGTCTTCACTGGTATGCTCATCCCTTAACCCTCTTCCATATCTGTGTGATAGTAGACCTCGAACAACGCGTAACCATAGGCGAAAATAGTGCCAAAGTTGGCGAAAATAGACCAATTTCTGAGATCGCAGAAAACTGCGGTGATCACCTATGTTCCTGGATTCGTATCTCCCACCATAGAGATTCGAATTTGATGATTCTTTTTGGTATGCGTAGACCACTTGACCTAGTTTAATTTCTATTAAATAACCTTAGATTATTAACTGCTGTAGGAAGAATTAAATTCGTTGGAAAACCCCGTGAACACACTTTTTCAAAATTCTAAAAGTTGTTAAACGGAGCGTGCCCCGGCAAATGGGACCGCCCCGCCGTATACCAAGTGTACCAAATGGTGCGCGTAGCGTAACCGGACACGTGAGAATCTGAGCAAACTGATTCAGACGTGTGTGCGCGCCGGAATCAGCCCGTATCCACGGACAAACCCCATGTCGCAACTTTTGCGAAAGTCGCGCGCATTTTGTACACGCTCGTCAGATTGTGACAAAATATGTCCAACTGGACTCGTGGTAATACGCTGGTACTGTGACCCAATTTTCACGCAATTCTGAGACAGTTGACTAAGTCGCCAATTGGCGAACCCCACGGTTGACTTTTTGGGCAAAATTGTGTTCGGTCCATCGGAATTCACATTTGGACATACCGTTGGATTCGTATTGATATTTAGAGTTTGTTTAACCTATAATTTGTTCCATTTAGAGACTGTTACCCTTGGCACACTTTTTGGTGCAAAGTGGGCCACACGTGGACCCCACTTTGACCCAAAATTACCGTTTTGCCCCTGTGTCCAAATTGGACGAAAGCGAAGTGCTTTTTAGCTATTTTACTTATTCTGGAAACGTTGATGACATCTATTTCAGCATCCGGAGACATTTGTTCTGAGGCCATAGCTTCTGATCTTGTGTGTGGACTTCTGGACATTACACTTTGCAGCTTTCTTACCAGGCAAGATACCTTGCCAAATTGCTTACAGTATTTTGCATGCTTAGTATATTTCTGTATATTTATTGCATTTCTATTTAATCATTGCATGTGTAATTTCTTTCAGTCATTACTATATATTATATATGTTGACACACACATGGCACTTAGTATCATAGAGGACAATCAGTAGGCGTATGGGCTTTAACCACTCTGGTAAATCGTACTAACTAGCACACACTATGGTAGTCGTGTCCGATGGTCGCTACTCCCGAGGTATGTCGATTGATGGAGTCACGAGGGTTGCTACCCCCGAGGTATGTCGGCTGATGGTGTTCTAGATGGGTGTGTGAGTTGTGAGGCTTAGATCGAGTAGCCTACCCTTGCCCATACGTCGAAAAGTTGTCCTCATTTGTATTCATATAAATTGTCTTGTACAGCATACTTATTTATTTTCAAGTATTATGCATGTTTACTGTATTCAAATTGGCTTACTTCTATGTATCTTGTTATGTCCCTCTGAGGACCTGGTCCCTTTCCAAGCGTATCTGTTCTTGAGTATTCGTAGGAGCGAAGGTTTGGATGGTTGCATATGTTTCGAGGATGTCTTCTCTTCGAGCCCGTGGTCGTTAGCTGGTATTCTTATATTGTGTTTATTGTGTTATAATTTTCCATTCGAGTTGGTAGTGGATTTGTTTCCATCCAACTATCATCCTTAGATACTTATATTGAGATCTAGTTTCATAGATACTGGTTATTTATTTATATCAATTTTCTGTAGATAAAATTTAGATTGTACCCTGTGACTTGTGATATATTTTATACCACTTGTGGATTTGATATTCATATTACAGCGTACGTATGTGTTTTGGTTTCCATATATTGGAGTTGCCATATCCATGCGGCTGGCATGCTTACGTGTCCTAGTCCTATGTATTTTTGGGACTGGGGCATGACACATTCAAATGGAGATGTAGTTCGGCACACGTAACTCGCTTCTCCTCAGGTACCTCAAGAAGTTTAAAGTGATCCTCAAGCTCTGCTAGCCAATCTAAATCTACGACCGGATCTTCAGTCCCTCGGAAAGACGTGTTGCAGACCTTCTTGAAGTCGGCAAAGTCGAAGGTAGTCAAATCCTTCTTCTTTGGAGTTTGAGGTGTTACGACTTCAGGCGTGGGTCACTCCACCGGTGCTGCTGCTGCCGTTGCGGAATGGTTGGAGGCTAAGGTCTGAACGATCTACTGCAGGGCATCTACCTGCTTCAGTTGGACTGCAAATCGGGCCTCGAGATTTTTTTTCAACTTGCTTTGACGCTCTTCCATCTGCTTCTCGGCTCGCTCATAACGAGCCTCATACCTCTGTTGGCTCGTCTTAAGCATCTGCATCATCCGCTCAATTGGATCGACAGAGGGCATAGCTTGCTGGCTTCCGGAACTACTTTCCTATGCTTGTACATCTCCTTGTGCTAACGCTGATGCCTGCGCTTGAGTTATTCCTTCAAAACAAAGTAACTTGCATCAGTCTCATAACGTATTATGTACTCACTGTATATAACGTATCTCATTTTTGCCGAATGAGTTCAAGAGTTCGCATAGGTAACAGATCGTTAAATGAACTTTTCCGACATGAGGGTTAAAAAAACTTGAAGCCATACTATGATATCAATATGTCATGTCCCGATTTCGTGGAATCGATAGTCATTCCCCGGACGTGATGCCATGCGTGCCTAAGTTGCTACAACGCACAAGGCCATGGTATTTCGATATAACGAGCATATATTCAGAGTACGCAGATAATTAAATAAAATATTGAAATAGAAAATAGTTCTCTTTATTGATATTGAACATCATTTACAAACTCTTGAAAAAGTATAAAAGGTTGCCACATTAGCTTACAAAAGCGGACGCAAAATGAGATAGACATCCGATACATTACCTACTTTTACTAAAACTTCAAAATCTATAGTGTAACCTCCATATCCTGAAATTCTAGCTTAAATGTTGTTATTAGGTTAATTTGGGGCTATTGAGATTTTTTCACAATTTTTGGTTAATTAAGACTAGTAACACTAATTTTCTAAGGCTTTCAAGAATTTATTTTAGTATAAAACATAATTTAAAATATCCCAAACTTTTATTATAATTTCTAAATAATCAAATATATTTTTCAAATTTTTTTGGGAATTTTTTGAGTATTTTTATTATTAATTGAGAGTTATTTAGGCTAATAACTAATTTTCTAGGACTTCTAGAATTTATTGTGCAAGCCAAAGAACTTATAATCGATCCAAGTAATTTTTAGGGTTTATAATATTATTATATATTTTCTGGAATTTTTTCAGAATGTTTAGAATATTTTTAATATTTATTTTTAGTTAAATAGGTAAAACTAATTTTTAGAGCTTCTAGTAATTATAGTAGAAAACCTATGAACATAAAATTGTCCCAAGTATTTTCTTAGGGTTTGTGGGTCCAATTTTTTTTTAAATTTTTCCAGGTTTTATGATTATTTTTAATATTTATTTTGAGTTATTTAGATTTAAAATGACTTAAATAATATTTTGATAAAGGCAAATAAATAATAAATAATATAAACAAACCATCCAACCAGATTCTGACACGTGTCCAGTCTATCCCTTTTCTTTTAGCCGCATATATATATATATATATATATATATATATATATATATATATATATATATATATATATATATATATAATAACCTTAATCAGCCGATTAATTAGAGAGAGAGAGAGGATTCTCATCTAGGGTTCTTCTATCTTCCAGAAGCCATTACTCATAGCTCCGAACTCCAAATGCGTCTTTGTTTCTTGTGTTTGAACCGTATTGAGGTTAGTTTTATGAATATGTAATTTTTTTAAAAAATTATGAATATTATATTCTGAAAAATTCGTAGAGCACAACATGTCCAAAAATAGACGCGTCTAGGTATTTTTGCGATTCAGGGAGAACTAGGAATCAGAATCATGAAACGTTTGAATTTTCGGAAAGATGACATGACAAAGTTTAACATATGTTTTTAGTAGAATTTAATTCGAATTATTTTCTGTACTGTTAATTTTATATAACTTCTAAGTTAGTAATCAATCACCGTTGCATAATACGATTTTGTATGTGCAATAGTTTCCAAATGAATTTGAATCCGGATGAGCCATAAATTCTAGCATGTTTGTGATGCTGAAATCTACAGGAAATCATCCGTGAAAGTTGAGTTTATATCAGTTGACTTTTCGGTCAACAAATTGCCTCGATTTGCGTTCCATGAGTCTCTAGTTGATAAATTTGGGTTCTTTGGACACAATTTAGAAATTAACCTAAAATTCAGAATAATAAAATTAAAATAGGATTTTAGAGTAATTTTTTTAGAATTAAATAAATTAAACAAAATACCTTTTGACATGGTAAATTCGTAATACATAGGCTATTTGGACTTTGACTTGGATTTTGACTCGTACCAGCTAAGGACCACAGGCGAGTACATTCTCTGATAGTTTCTATTATTTGATATTTTCTATGATGCATATTTATAATAGTGTTTTACCTAATTTCTAACACGATGGATACACAGATTGGTATTGTATGGATTCATTTTCGTGAGATACGTATTTTCAGGCCTATTAACTTTTTTTGGACTAATGAATTACTGGACTAATGAATTACTGGACTAATATATTTTTTGTCCTGTTGACATCTTCCGGAATATTGAGATTATTCGTGTTTGAACTTGGATCCATGAGTACTAGTCGGACGGGAAAATACCTAGGAGACGCATGAACATTCCCTTTCTATCCTATGGTCTTACTGGAATAATAGCAGACACACACGACACGTGTGGGTTGCCGGATATTACCCCCTAGTCGTTCACATGTCAACTTAGTATTTCAAAACACTAGTTAGATATAGTCATTCTGGATTAATCTATACTTGCTGATTGTACACTTGTATGACAGGTTTTCAAGTTCACATATATGTATGTCTTTACATGCTTCTCTATTTTTCTTTCTTGTCTTTCATTATTTCTTTATTTAACTTTTCCTCGATGATGTACCCTATTCCATTATTATATGCTCATCAAGTATTTTATAAATATTTACTGTTCATAGTACTTGTCCATTCACTGGAACTGCTATTGGGTTGTACTCGTTCTATCTTGACTGGGTAAACATTTTTAGGTAACTTGCTATCTTGTTCACTGTATTTTGTTGGAGATCGAGATGCTTTTGGAGGCCAATATTAAAGTTTAGATAATTTAGCAACTTCTTTGGATTTGTTATTTAGCGGGTTTGTTCCCGAGTTATGATTTAATTGTAAATTAAGAATCTTGTAAAACTATATAAATATTATGAATGAGCAATAGATTTAAATTTGTGATTAAATATTATCTATTTGGATTGATAGACCATTGTTATCATAGACAGGATACTATCGTCGATGCTGCGGCATAGGCTGGGCTAGGCCACATACTCGTATCCGAAAAGCGGGTGCAGGTCGTGACATATAGACACCTTCGGGCGAAGCTATCGTCTTGCCACGAAACTGCATAAGATATGTGCACGAGCTCCTAAAACTTCAGACATGCTTCAAAAGGGCACGAATAGGGCGCGCCGGTAGGTGGACAGGATTAGGAAGCCGCCTTAACTCCTTGTAGGATCGCTTTGGCGCGGAGAACCTGTTGCAACGAGAGTTAGTACATCAAAATGCACTAGTGAAGGCAAGCTAACCCAACTATACCAATCAATACGTTATTTATATGAAGCATGCAAGTTATTATGTGGTCTTTCTATCTTGCCTTAGTTCAAGTTGCAAGCATACAATAGATAGTAAAATTGATTAAAATAAATATGACACCACTTGGTGACTTTACTTGCCTGTCTGAACCACCTACAAAAAACTTACCACGCCCTTCCCTACCACGAAGACATAGTTAGCATTCACAATTTAAATATACGAGGGGAGTCACTGGAACGATGTCATAGTGGACGAGTTATAGTCTCGATACGAAAATGGTATACAACATAGGTGGCGAGCCCTGTTATACGCAATTTTTGTCCATATCAGACGACTATTCAGAATATTCTGTCCAGATCAGATCGTCCCGGTGCCCTGGCAACCGTCCCTAGGAACCAAAAACCTTGTGCACAAGTTGTCCGTAACCAAATGACGTCTAAAACACAAAATTATCATATGTAGCATGACATCAGAATGAATGAAACTACCTAGCATAGTGCAATGGCATAGTCTTCTTATTCAGTTGATCATATAGTAAAGTGGTCTACTCTTAGCACAATAACAGAAGAATATATTTTAATTAGAGTTGAAGCAAGATAAAAGCATATTCTGAGCGAACTAGCATGCAACAAGGTAACCGTTCACAAGTTGATTGACAAGCATAAAGCAATCCAAGTCAATTCCATTTTATCTTAACATCTTTTAGTTATTATGGTATCGTTTGATCAGAACAATCAAAAGAGCAAGATTATTAGGTGTGAAGACTTGGAAGAAGGATTAACTAATTAAAGTATAGCCACTCACAAGTTGGTGGAGAGAGAAAAGAAAAGAGGTGCTTCAAGACTCCGCTCGCGCGACACCTACTGCACGATATATGCATTGCCACAAACAGATGATCAATACCTCCACTCCTCTTTTCCATGATTGAAATGAAAGCACAGTTCAACAAATGAAAGTAATAGAAACCATCGAAACCGTTCAAGAAAATGCAACTCGAAAATAAACTCGAAAGCACAAAAGCAACAATACGACAGCGAAAACTAGACAAAAAAACTTGGAGCCGAGAGATCCCACTTGACTCTGTCGCTAGTCTGTCCTTGGGACACGGTCCACTGAATATGAGAATCAATTCTGAAGAAGCCAATTCATAACGAGAAAAATATCTTGATTTAGTCTATCCCGATCGAACGATACCGAAAGTATTTCTTTGCCGCGCTCTCCGAATAGGGGGAACGAGGCACCACAAGCGACCCCCCATCTCTCTCCCTATATATATATATATATATATATATATATATATATATATATATATATATATATGTGTGTGTGTGTGTGTGTGTGTGTGTGTGTGTGTGTGTGTGTGTGGCTGAAATCCTAACCCTATACACTAATTCCCTAAACCCTAGACCTACCCGACCCCGGCTCCACTGCAGACACCCCCCGGCCGCCTAACTGTCGCCTTACCCAACCGATCTGCCCTGTACACGCAACAAAAGCAGCAACCCCCAACCGATCCCCCCTCTTCTAGGTACGATATCTCCCTCATCTTCACTTCGTTTTGTGAATCGCTTTTTGTGTTGTATTCAACATAAACCTCTACAATTTTTTTCAAATAGAATATTATTTGTGTCTGGTTTGAGAGAAAAGTCGACTAAAAGTTGACAAAAATTTTGTTTTCATAACTGCACAAAAATAGTCCAAGTACCTATGTTCGTGTCCAATTATCTTCCAACCTATTTAATATTTTTAAAAACCAATTGAAGGAACTTATATACAACATATCCAGGTTAAATCTTTTCTTTTTATTCTAATTAATTTGCTTTATTCGTTAAATTATTTCTATTGGAAGTTGATAAAACCTTTTTTTCCAAAACCTAAAACTTTCCTATACGGAGTCCATCCTGCAAAATGAGATGACTTCATCGCGTACCAGTTGCACCAAAAGGCGCATATGGTATTTCTTGACATGTGGACTTTCACAAAACTTGATTTAGACGTGTGAGCACGCTGGAATTAACCAGTATCAGATGAAAGTCCTCGGTATCGGTGTTATGCAAACTAACCAATTAGTTTATGTACACTCATCGGATCGCAACAAAACTTGTGCCGCTGGACTGGAAGCTTCTAACTTGTCATGTTACCCAAGTTTCGTCCGATTCTGAGTCAATCAATGAATCACCTTTTAACGGGCCCCACGATTCGATTTAACGATCGATTTTGTAATCGGCTCACCTGAATCCAAAATGGGACATACCGTTAAGTTTGTATCATCGATTTGGATTCGTTTGACCTATAATATATCCAATTTAGAGATCTTTAGCCTTGACACATTTTTCAGTGCAAAGTAGGCTACAAATAGACACTATTTTGATCCAAAATTACTGTTTTGCTCTTGTGTACGAAAGGTTAGTGTTTTCTAACTATCTCGCTAATTCTGGAGAAGTTGGTGATGTTTGTTTCAACATCTGGAGACGTTAATTCAGAGTCCCTACTTTCTAATTCATTGTGCTTGTTATCTGGACGTCCTTACTACACTGATTTTTTGTCAGGCAAGTATACATTGCCACAGTACTGTTTATCTACATTCAGTTACAGCATATTTATTTTTTGTTGCTTATTTCTTATTTAAATTGCTATATAAAATTACGCGTCCAAGAAAAACTTGGGTGCAACGACGAATTTTGTCATCTTTTTGTCTCTTATTTTTACTATACATGTTGACCTAGATTTACGAGACCGCCACTTGATTGTGAGGTATTCTTATATCTCTTTGGCCGTGACACATGTGTTACACGAGTTGTGAGTCCCATATAGGACACAAACTTGCGTAATAGGCTGGCCACCTTTACGTATAGGTCGTGCGACGGATAAGGAATAACTACTAATAGAAATATATTGTTTAGCAGACTTAGTAGTTAGTAGAGGTATTTGCGTGTTATGTTATGGATATGACATGATTAGTAGCATTGGGGGGGGGGGACAATGAGTAAGTATATGTAACTCATTTACACTTTTCCTTATTTACCCGTAAGCTCCACTGGAGACGCGAGATGTTATGACTATATATTTACTGGTTGCCTCTGATATCGAAAGACGCTATGTCCGTGGCCCTTGGATCTCCGAGAGAACTATGCACATCCCATATTTTAGCCAGATAGTCCATATACAGGAAAGTTGTTCTTAAAACGGCATATCACATAAATTGGTTAGGTGACCTTATTGGATGATTTATTCAGTACATTATTGGAATATTTTTATTGTATCTTGTTACGTCCCTCTGAGGACCTAGATCCAGATTTTTTTTCAGGTGTAGACGATTAGGACTATCCGTAGGAGTACGGACCGTGACATGATTCTTCATTTTCTGTCGATGGGGTCTTACCTTCGAAGAATCTATGATTATCTCTTAGTTAATGGATCTTTTAGTGATACTCGATTTATTTAGTATTTTATTTTTATATTGGAGTTTCGTCCTCCTCTCTTATTTTAGTTGCTATAGTTGTGGTAGTGGATTTCTCTCCACCCAACTATTAGTTCTTTTGGACCTTTATTCTCGTACTATTCAGATTTGATCATTTTGATCTATTTGGTTTAGTTTATTTCTCTATCCATTGACTTGTGTTGTGGATGAGATTAGTTGCATGTGACTTATGTTGACAATATATATACCACTTCTGAACTGTGTTTCATATTACAGCGTACGAGTGTATTCGTGGATTTCATATATTGGAGTAGTCTACTGATACATACGACTAGCATGCTACGTATTCCTAAAACTTTCTCATGAAGCGGGGGTCTCGGTCGCTGATAATGATTTCTGGGATGTCCCAAAACTTTCTCACATGGAAAATGAACAAGCGTGCAGCATCCTCTGCAGTGCAGTCCATTGATGAAGCTATGAAGGTCCCGTACTTGAAAATAAAAGTCATGCACATTTATTTTCAGCTCCACCAAGGTGGATTAAATGTCCTATAGGCATATTTGTAAATATTTTAAATATTTAGTAGTTAGAATCATAAATGAAATATTCTTAGGTCCTAAAATACTTTCTAAAATATTTTTCGAATTATTCTCATTTCAGAAAGTTCTTGTAAGCCATTGAGGCAATTATAAATAAGGGGAGACTCATTTGCTCCTTATACGAAAACTTGTAATCTTTTCTCATATTAATAAAAGTCTTCAAGTTCCAATCTCGCACCATTTATGTCTCGTCTTAACGATCTAGCTAAGTTCGTTCGAAAAGTCTTACACGAGTCTTCGAAGAAAAAACTTGTGCACTGCAAGAATGGAAATGTCAAAACAAAAACAAAACAAAAAAAAAAAAAAAAATACTAAATCCATGACATGTGGCTTCAGATCCTGAACTGATCTCCATCGTGCAGGTACGTGATAAAGCATGTTTCTTCGAATGAATTGCACACAATAAGAGGGATTGATGCTAGTTAGGTCTGAACATGTTGAGTGGGATCAACTTGGTTTCTTCAAGGAATGTGAAAGTTAGAATTTTTTTTTGATCTTTGTTTTATATTTACAGTTAGAAAGCAATAAGCCCCATTTGGAGGAGGAAGATTTGCACTTTCAATGAAGGTGGATATAAGTCATCTTTTTTGTCTTCTTCAAATTTGATTCTCCACACCCTTTAAAAAAATGTTATGCCAAACCAACATTCTAAAATTATTATTTGAGTCATAAAGATGTCCAGTTAAAAAATTTAGATTCTGAAATAACAGTTAAACCAAGTTGACCATCCAAAATATGTTACTAAGTATTTTAGGATTAATTAGATTTATGATTCCAAAAATATTATTATCTGATTCCGTTTATTTATTAACATATTTTTGATGGTCAACGCAAGTCAATTGTCAGGGCCCAAATCCAATTAGTTTGACATCTTCGTGACCGAAATGCTAATTTTTAAATGTTTTGGGACCCAAAGTCTAATTAACCCTAATATACGTCACTCCATATTTTGTTCTCCAGTTCTTGATATCGTCAAACTCTGAATTATTTGGAGATTTTAATGGGAAGTAAAAACTAGGTATGCAGGCAAATACATCATATTTCTTATTTTATATATGTATTTTGGCAAATATTGTTTCAACCACATGTTAGCATGAAAATTAAGTTATTTGCAGAATAAAATGAATGCAAGTGCACACACACATTATTTTACGAAGTAATAGTAACAAATGTCCTAACCCTGACCAGGGTATTGAAACTAGTATATACGGATTAAAGTTCTTATTGCAAATTGTTAGGAAATCAGACACCAGAACCTGATACAACTTATCGGACGCGCAGAAGCGTTGTCAATCCACATGAGATAACCAACCAATCTAACGAACATCAAGCACAAATCAAAGACAACGTATATGGTTATGACTACGTCACCTGGACAGATTCAGATGAAATTACAAGATTGACAAAAAACAATGTTAAACCCTTTGTCCTAATAGGTTTTACCCTCTCACCACACTCAAGAACAAAATAAAGATATTACAATTGAAATAACTCACAAAATCTCATAGTAATTTTTCTGAAAGAAGGCGACGACTCCTTAATCAGATATACTCTTCCTTCTGTCTTGAATGACGAGCACTAAGATCAAAGCACAAACTTTTTGTTAGAGAATATATCGAATCTCCACCTGTGTACTATATTCTTTGTGCCTCCACCCTCAACCCATATAATGAAAAAAATTCTATTTTATGTCATAATAGGATTTCCTAAATAAAAAACCCTAAAATAGAAATTCTATTATACCTAAAACATCTACAAATATTTCAAACTGGACTCCAACAATAGTTCATAATAGGATTTTCCAAATAGAAAATCCTAAAATAGAAATAATATTATATTTAAAATAGTTACTTCTATTCCAAATTGGACTCCAACACAAATTAAGTTTTGCAGGCCAATCAGGACACTGTAAATCAAGTTCTGATGTCCATAACACCATCAGAAATGGGTCTTAAGTTCACAACAACAGCAAAAATTGACTCATTATTCCAAATCAAGATTGTAAATCAAGGTTTTCTGTCCACTTAGACGAATGAAAGTGGATTTTGCAATAGTCATCCACATACATATTACAAAACAATTCCTTGCTATGTTCTGAGGAAGTCCAAAGACATTGTAAGTTATCCACTCCAAATATACTAAAACTGATCTTCTAAACAAAACTGACCAGTAACAAGAATATTTAAACAAGACTCTATGGAACTGTACACCAACAAATTATTGTAACAAGACACAAAAACCTATTCTCAATACAATAGCCTCCTTTTTATAAACAGAGGAAACGAATGATATCTCCACTTATACAGTAAGCTTCAGCGACAGACCCATAATTCATCACCAGTAACCATTGTGTTCATTGCAGAGAGACAGCTTAGGACTTCAGCACTAGCAAACTTTGCACAAGAGGTCCTATGACACTGAGTTTACAACACTCTGATTTCATAACCATCAGAACAAACAAACTTCTCGGTTGACTATGAATAATTAGAGAGCGAAATTGCTTCAGAAGGTGACATGGTATAAAGTGCATACTCGCTATATTGACTACAATTAGACCAATATGCATTGTACAATGACTCAAGTGTGTCATTTCTGCTCACTCTTTCCTTGAGAAAAATCTGCTAAATCCCCTCCCATGTTTCTCAGGTAATGGGCTCGACATGGATGAAGAGGATGATGAACTGCGCTTTTGTTGTTTTGAATTGAGGGGGGAAGTTGGAAAAGAACCTATGTCTGTGTCAGAGTGGTCGTGGGAGTTATATCCATTTAGAGATGATTTGCTATCTGTTCTTTGTGTTGTATTGGTAGCATTTCCTCTATCAGCCTGATACAGCGGGTGTGGTCTAAGCATGCCATGAGAGGTAATCAGTTCATTCACACTAGGCTCGTCTTCCATAGTTCCATCATTCATCTTCTGCATATTGCTTGGGGAGGAGCTCGCTGTCTCTGCAGGGGGGCGTAAAGTATTCAATTGCTTGCACAGAAGAAATATTGTCTCCTGGCATTCTGCAAGCTTCCCTGCTGCAGCTGCAATCTCCTTTTCCTGTTAATATTATTGTCATAACAGTTAATACAAAAATGAAAATATGTTTTCTTCTTTGGAAGTGCAAGGTATGTACGCAGGAAAGACCACAATATAATCGATTGATCCTAAATTCCAAAAACAAACATACATAGGTATCTTTGTCCATCAATATATATCGACTCCTCACTCATTTCTTTTTCGACTCCCAGTTAAAATTGGATTTAATATACTATTTTCATTATACTGATTTGCAAATTGGCTAAATTACACTTAGATACCCTCAACTATTCAACTTTGGCTAAATCTCCACAATCTCTTGGGCCAAGTCTTGCACTTTAATATTCAATTTTCCCTGGAGTTATTTGGATATACAATAAAGGGTCTACATAAACTATTTTTTTTTAAATTCGTCATGTTCCCCATTAGGACAAAATTTCCTAGACTTGCACTTCATCATGAACTCAACGAAATAACATCTTTAGCAGACACTTCTATATTCTTTACGTTGATTTCTGCTTGAATTTTCGTTTATTAGTTTTCTTAGTAAACTTTTTCTCCTTTACTCACTTCAATCGTCCCATCTTTTCTTGTCTTCATTTTCTTGAACACGGTGAACTATTATTGACCCTTGATGTTGTAGGTTGATGGTTACCACTAGCAGAAATAACATCACAATTCTGTGTTGTATGTTAGTCCCGAGACTTATCAGAAGATGTAGGAATAGAGGCCAGAAACCGAGGTTCAGCAAACTTCACAGTCTACTCTCTGTTGATCCAGCAGTTGTAGTCGAGATCAGAGATTCATACAAGAGTCCTCTCTGATTACCTCGATTCCAACGGATAACTTTTATAAATATCTTGATTCCAATGGATAACTTTTATAAATATCTTGATTACAACTTCTGGATTACATAACTAAAGAATCACAATACGTCCACATGAGAAGGGCTTGCTGGGGTGATGAAAATCACCGTTGTTCAAAACAAGATTCGTCTCACATGGTCTCCTTCCAGGAACCAACAAGTTCTAAAATGAACTTCTGGAACGCTCGCCGTCACCACTGTCCTGACTCGCACGAACTCATGGACTATTACTGGTGGCAGCAGGACGATACTCTCTTCTCTCTTAATTTCGAAGTAAGCTCTCAAAGGGACACGAAGAGAATATTTATAGAGTATAGTGGAAACCCTAATCTTGACCACCAACCAATTACGGAAAGATAGGAATAAATTAAATTCAAATCCCACAAAAATATAATCTAATTAAATGATTCAATCTTTCCATAACTGTTTAAATCCCGCAAACAGGAAAATCATGCGCCAACTAAGCTCTCTACGCATATGCGCACAACAGCACAGTCGCGGCTGCTCCTGGGCATAAGACAGAAGCACAGCAGCTTATGCTTGCATTCGCACAGTAGTGCAGCAGGGCATGCGCGCATACGCGTAGACGTGCATAACCGTGCATAGCTCGCGCATAGGCCTCACATAGCCTACGCATAAGCCCGCTCAGCGTCGGCTCATGCACCCGCACATGCAACCACACTAGCAACCGCGCATGAAACTTGAAAAAAAATTCGAGCATAAAATGAGCACACAAGCGCCATGCGATGATGCTGACGTGCTAAGCGCAAAGTATGCCACCAAAGCGCAACTTTGCGCCCTTGAGCCCGAGTCTGAGCCCGAGTCACTAAGTCCCTTTGGGGCTTAGCTTCTAAGGAAACTTTTTCGAGAGAATGACAAAAAGATAAATGCTTTCTTTGAGGAGTTTAACATTAATCCTACTAGGAGAACACCACATGGAACCCATCTACTTGGGCCACCACTCCATGTGCATCTCTCAACACCAAGCATGATATTATATTGAGATACCCACATGGAGTGTTTTCTAATATGGGACTATCTTTCTAGTCTTGAGGGAAAACTACCCTCAAGCATTGGAAAAACTCTAATAATCAACCACATATCTCAATATATAAGGGCTGAGAGTTCCCCATAGTGACTGTCCATCATGCATTAGGATAGATGTCGCTTATGACTTGAATCTTCCCGCATGGATCAAATAACAGTATGATACAAGTATGGACTAAGCCCTGAAATTTGCACCATAGTTGCTAATCTTCCCATTCACACAATGACATCAGTTGTCTCTGGTGCACGTTAAAGGCCCTGTAGTGACCTGGTGTCTGTGTATATATCTTGGGTATCTACATGTTTACCCTCAAGAGACGACCTACATCTCTTTTCATATACTTAGGCGAGTTCTTTTAGAAAGTTTAAAATTCTCCAGCATTAAGCCTTGCGCTTCCTTGCGGTGTTACGCCGCTATGACATGGCCTAAAGTCAAGGTTCGCAAACCCTTGGTGGTGTCATACTATAGTAACATGAGGTCCCAAGCCTCTTTGTAGTGTTGTACAACCCAGCATGGAGCATTGCACTCCTTTGCGGTGCGACGTTGCTACTATAAGGCCCAAAGCCAAGGTCCGCAACCACTTGGTGGTGTCGCGCCATTGTAGCATGAGGTCATCGGCATTTTTGTAGTGTTGTGCTACTACTCTTCACTTATTCAGCATTAGGCCACCTGCCTATATGCGGTGCTACTGCCTCTATGTCTTTGCTCTCACCGTAGGGATGCTTAGTCGGTTCACGAGCAATCCGGGTGTTGAATAGTGGAAAGCTGTGAAGAGAGTGATGAGATATCTCAAGAGGACTCAGAAGTATGCACTGTAGTACAGCGAGTATCCGACTATAGTAGACGGCTTCAGTGATGCAAGATGGTGTTCAGAAGTAGAGAGAAATATTCACAAGAGGATACGTCTTTTCCATGGGTGGAGCTGCTATATTGTGAAAATCGAAAAAGTAGACAATGCTCTCTCATTTCTCGATGGAATCTGAGTTCTATATACTAGCAGCTGCAACGGAGGAAGCAGAATGGCTTTGGTAGCTCATGCATGATCTTCCATTGGTTGCTATGCAGATTTTAGCAGTACCGATATACTGCGACAACCAGGCAACTGCAGCGGTAGCATCAAATGATATCTTCAATAGTAAGAAGAGGACTGTGCGGCTGAGGCACAGGACAGTGAATGATCTTATTAAGACTGGAGACATTGTTGTGGTTGATGTTCGGAGCCAAGAATGTCTGGCAGATCTGTTCACCAATGGTCTCAGGCGCCAGCTGGTCGAGGATATAGCAATTAAAATAGACTTGAAGACATTATGATATTTTGTCTTTGTAATTCTACCATCAAGTTTTATGTTATTAGTTCAAAGAAAAATCTACTAGGCATCTAGCTTTTGGTTCAAAGAATGATCATTGACTGGAAGAATATCAGAAACAGTGGGTAGTCCTTTGAGACATTGAGGGGTTACGGACACAGAACCACTGTTGTCTACTATCTGTTCTCTGAGTAGAACAACATCCTGTGGGAGGATGACTTAGACGCCTTAATGAGGTCTAGGATATTTGGAATTCCGACGTGCTTTACTGGAAGCACGGTAGCACAACACTACAAAGAAGCAGAGAACTCCATGCTACAGTGGGTGACACCACCATGAGATTCCTCGATAGGGTAATGCCTCGGCTTTCCGAGCCATGTCACAGCAGCATAGCAACGCATATAGGCAGGTGGCCTAGTGGTGTAAAATGAAGAGTGGTAGCAGCACTACAAAGAGGTCGGTGTCCTCATGTTACAGTGGTGTGACACCACCAAAAGGTACCTAGAGAGGTTAAAGCCTCGTCCACGCGAGCCATGTCACAACGACAAAACACCACAAAGAAGCACAGGGCTTCATGCTGGTATTTTGGCACTACAAAGAGACTGGGACCTCATGCTACAGTGGATGACACCACAATAAAGTGGGACCTCGACTTTGGGCCATGTCATAGCGGAGTAGCACCGCAAGGAAGAGCAAGGCTTCATGCCAATAACTCTTTAAAAGAACTCACCTAGAGTGTATGGAAAGAGATATAGGCCGTTTCTTTAGGGTAAATGTGTAGAAGCCCAAGATACATACATCGAAACAAGGTGTGCATAAGGCCTTTAATGTGCAACCGAAAGCACAGCTGATGTCATTGTGTGAGTGAAAAGAATTGCAGCTATGGTGCAGAATTCAAGGCCTAGTACATTCTTGTTTCATACCGTTATTTGACCCATGCGGGAAGATTCAAGTCGAAGCGACATCTATCATAATGCATGATGGGTAGTCACTGTGGGGAACACTCAACCCATATATTGAGATATGTGAAGGATTGTTGGTGTTGTTTCCTTTGGACTAAGAAAAATAGTCCCACATTGGCTACACCACCAAGTGGGTATCTCAATATAATACTTTGTATGAGTTGAGGTGTGCACATGGGGTGTGATAGGGCACATGGGTGCCATGTGGGGGTATTTTATTAGGAAAAAAATGATTAACTCCACAATGAAAGCACTTATGCTTTTTGTCATGCTCTTGGAATTATTTCCATAGGATCTAAGCCCCTTGGGGCTTAGCGACTCAGACTCGGACGCAAAGTGGCGCTTTGTTGGCGTATTATGCACTTAGCACATTAGCATCGGCGCATGGCGCTTGTGCGCATTTGATGCGCTCATGCGCTCGGTTATGCGCGAGTGCATGAACGGCCGCATGAGCGGTTGCTTGCATGGTCGCTACTATCGGATATATTTGAACGGTTATGTAAAGATATGGTCAGTTATTTAGATCCATTTTTTGTGAAATTTGAATTAATTCGTGCCTATCTTTATGGGATTTGTAGTTATTTTATTTCTTTCTTTCCGTAACTAATGGACGGCCTAGCTCCTCTTTAAATATTCTCTTCGTGCCTCCATTGAGGACTAACTTCGAAATAGAGAAAACAAAGAGAGTTGATGTTACCGCCATTAAAGTCCAGGAAGTTCATGCGAGTCCAAGCAGGAGGTCACAGCGAGCGTTCCAGAAGTTCTTCGTGAACTTGCTAGTACCTGAAAGCAGATCGTGTGGGACGAATCTTGCTTTGAGCAATGGTGTTCTTCATCACCCCAGCAAACAGTGTTCTTCTTCTTCCTTTTTTCTTCTGCATATTGTAACTTTGTTCTATCCGTCTGCAACTACGATTGCAAGAAAGAACGAGAAGCTTATTTTTCTGATTCTTTTGTTATATTGTATGCAAGTTATAATCAGAATTCTTATATAGTTGTTTGTTGGATCGAGACAAAATCAATGAGAAAACATTTGTGTGAACTCCTGATCTCGACTTCAACTTCTGGTTCTACCATCTTTGATTAAATCACGAGACTAACAAAGCTACAATGTCAGACTTGAAAGCAAATATCACAGCACCTACAAAGAGGTTCCAAGTCTCCCATAAAGAAAGTCAGGGGCAACAAGTAAACTCAAAAGCGTCTCCATTCACAACGGAATAGCTTGAGCACTTCTACAAGCTTTTACAATCTCCACAAATCTCTGTAAACCCTTCTTGTTGGCTCAAAAAGATTATATAGTTAGTATGCTTTTTAGTGTTAATTTTTTAAAATACTTCTTGGACATTGACTCTGGAGCAACTGATCATATGACAAGCTGCTCTAATTTTTTTCCACTTACAATCCATGTGCTGGAAAAAAAATCAAAATTGCCAATTGCAGCAATCAATGGAGTAGGAATTATTGTTATATCTTCTTTCTTAACCCTGAATATTGTCCTTCGTGTGCCTAAAGTATCTTGTAATCTTTTGTCAATAAGTAAATTAAGAAATGATCTCCAATGTCGTGTTAATTTCTATCACTCTCGGTGTATGTTTTAGGAATTGGTCTCGGGGAGGATGATTTACAGTGCTAGAGAAAGTGGAGGTATTCATGTCTTTGAAGATAGAACATATGTGCGAAAACAAGTTCATAGTACATGTTTTGAATTATATTTTTGTTGATAATAATGTTATGTCATTATAGATTAAGACATCTATGTTTTTATTATTTAAAGCACTTGTTTCCAAATTTATTTACAATATCTTCATTTCAATATGAGTTTTGTGAATTTTTAAAAGATCATCGTTTCTTTTTCCTATAAAACCATACCAAGCATCAAAACTATTTACTTTAATCCTTAGTGATGTATGGGGGCCTTATAGGATTTTAACAAGTTCAAAAAAAATGGTTTGTTACTTTCATTGATGATAACACGAGTAAATTGAGTATATTTGCTGAAGAACAATTATGACATCAAAAAAGTTATCAAATTTTGTTAAAAAATGGTATAAACACAATTTCAAGAAAAGATTAAAAAAAATTCAGGAGTGACAATTGCAAACAATATTATAACAGTCTTAGACGATTTTTTCAATGGTATTGTACATTAAAGTTCTTGCAATGACACCCCAAGAAAATGAAGTGGTTGAGCGGAAAAAACAAACACCTTTTAGAAGTTACTAGGGACCTAATGTTCACCAATAAAGTTTTTAAGTATCTGCGGGGTAATGCAATTCTAACAGCTACAGAACTTATAAATCAAATTCGTAGAAAGATCTTAAAATTTCAAACACCACTAGATACCCTTCAACAAAGTTTCTCATTGTCAAAATTGTCTCATAACCTATCCTTAAAATTGTTTAGAGGCACTGTTTTTGTACACATACATGATCAAAACTAGGAAAAGTTTGATCATATAGCAAGAAAATATGTTTTTATAATGTATGACTCAGAAATGATAGAAATGTTATCATCATATTTCCAGAAAAATGTTTATCCTTTGAGTCCCATTCATTTTTTTAAAAATTCATCTTCAGGAGGTAACACAAAGGGAATATACATGGTACTTAAGTGGAGTCCAACTAGATAATGTCAATGTCAAACTTTCGAATGGACCAAATTTAAAAAATATAGATCCTAGTGTTTTAACTAATGAAAATCAAGGTCCAAATTCTATGGGGCTATTTTATAGTCTTACTACCTCAAATAATGGGACAAAAATGGGTACCAGAGAACATGTCTACTCACGGAGGAAATAAATTCGAGATAATAAGACCCAAACTCCTCAGCATTGTCAAGAATTTGAACCAAAGGTTGGTCAAAACTCTACTGAATCTTCAGGTAACTTCTAAATAGACCAAATTCAAGTTAGTCATTCTAATTCTGAGTCAAATCAAGATGAGTCTGGTTTTCTTGACCTTGATGTTCCTATTGCTAATCGAAAGGGTATCATATCTCGTACCAAACATCCCATGTCAAACTTTGTCTGTTATAAAAAAATTGTGAGGATGCCATACAAGTTCCGAAGTGGCTATTCTTGAGGGAATGATGGCTCTTGAAAAAGAAAAACATAGGAAGTAGCGGATTTGCTAGATGAAATGAAGACGATCAAATGCAAATGGATGTTCACGACCAAATGAAAGTCAGATGGGTCAATGGAATGACACAAGGCTTGCTTGGTTGCTAAATGTTTCTCTTAAACATACATTATTGATTACTTTGAAGCCTTAGCATCTGTAGCAAAGCTAAACAAAGTCAGAGTACTCTTGTCAATTACAACCAATCTTGACTGACCTCTACAACCGCTGGATGTGAAGAATGTATTCCCTAATGGAGAATTGGAGAAAGCAGTCCCAAATGGTGTTAGGTAATAGTTTCTCATAGAAAAACATTTTGAAATTCGAATTTGGGGAAGCTTTTCAAAGCATTTGGGAGGATGATGTCAAAAGCTGCTTATGTTGCCACTTTCTAAAAAGCAACAACAATCCAAAACCAGGCTAATAGATCTTTAATTCTGCTGTGCGACAGCTTAAAGTCCCCCTGTAGTTGATTTCTCCACTAGGAATCATAATTTACGAACTTGTATCTACAAACAACTTTAATCCCACTTGTTGGTATCCCCGTCTCTGCACAGCACCGATGATGAATCACTAGCCGATCCTTGAGAGAGAAAAAGATCAAAAACAAAATGTAGAGTACAGGGAATAAATTGGAAAATCCATATATAAAAAAACTACCGAAAGAGAGAGATCACTACTATAATAGGATTAGAAGGCTTTTCCAATATTACTACAACTTCAAACTTCCTAATACAAGAGAAAGCACACCAAAGTACCGAAGAAAAACCATTTATTTATCTTTAAAATGCTCCAACTCCCAAAAAGCATACTCACTTCTATTATCCAACCTCAATGATCTGACATCTGACTATTGTTTGCCTTACTAGACATCCTAACAAATTGTCTTTGTTGTTTAGTTTGTACACTTGAACCTTCTTCAAGATGGCACTAGTATAGTCGTGAACCTTCTTCGAGGAACCATTTATGTTAGTAACAAAATGAGGAGCTCCTTCAGTCAAGGGAACTGCTACCACTCCCCACATTTCACGCAGATGTTAACCACTCTTTGTAAACTTTATATGGAATTTAGACGTAGAAAGTCACAATTATGTTAGCAAACGCACCACTGAGTGAGATATCATAAAATGAAGTCAAGGAAGAAGACCTGAGAGGGTGAAAACAAACTGATGCTCCAAAATAATTAGAAATTATGACTAGAAGAGAGTAATCACAAGGAAAGTAGACAGACAGTTGCAGTCATTTGTAAAACAGACATAAATCGCACAAAAAATAACCCTAAATATTAAGTTACATGCAAAAAAGGTTAGAAGGCAATCGTCCCCAGTCAACTAATTTAGCCTACGAATTAATCCACTAGAAGAGAACTACGGAATTGTCAATCCTTCACTCTTTGGCTTAACGTGTCATATAGATTAATGCAATTTCCTATAGCAAATTATATCATCTTGCCTCTTCATCTAGACTCTTTATAGACTAGAGAACTTTGAGTGTGCTCCTTGGTTGCATGAGCTTAAACTGCATAACCAAAAGATAGGTCTACCTACCTACCAACTAGCCCTCTGAGGCATGACCTTCTCTCGCACATAGTTACCTTGGGAAGGAATCTAGCACCAACATATATAGAGCATTCATAAACCAACACCTTGCCTCTTCTTTGTTGGTGCAACATATTTACTTCAGTTGCAGCATACCTAACTTTGTCAAATCAGGTATATATTTCTGGTGCAACATACCTAACTTAGTCAAATCTGTTATGGAGATTTCTTATGATCCATAGACGACCATTCTAATTGGAGAAGGCTTCGAAGCGGATGATTATAAGAGAATGTATGTGTATCAATATATCTGAAAGATTATACGACAACTCAGTGAAGAAATTTGTGTCACAAATTTCTCAAAATATTTGCAATATGAGTGATAATATGGTCTACTGAAAAAGAAATCATAATAAATCCATGGAGCAATTATTTTCCATACCTGTTTAGTCTTGGTACCAACATCAGCATCTTCAGGAATTGAGCACTTATTGTTCCTTCATAGACAAGTGAAGCATTTGGAAATCAGAAGAGAAGACTAATATTATACTTAAAGAAAGAAATAAAAGGTATGACAAAACACTGACAAAAGACAGCATAAAATATTCTGTACTGCATAGCAAAAGAGTCTTAGGGAACTTCTTATATTTTTTCCTCAAGCAAACGTTAATTGTACTTTTAACTGCTTACCTTTCAATCTGCTCTTGAAGTTCTTTGTACTTGGCCAAATCAACCTGATGACCAAGTTTTTCTTCTTGAAGCTCATTAACCAACATTTTTTCTTTTGTGTGCAGGATACCTACTTCAGTTTCCAATTCCTGCTTCAGTGATTCCAGTGATTTGTAGGACTCAGCCATACACTTTAATTGTGTCTCAGCCAAGTTGTTTGATTTCTCACTAGCAGAAAGTTGCGATTTGAGCTCTACCAACTGTGACTTTGTAGCAGCTAGTTGCAATTTTAGCTCTGCCAACTGCGACTCTGTCTCCACCAACTGAAGCTTTGTTAGTTCCAGAGTTTCTTGACATCTAGCTAAATCTATCTCCATGTTATTTTTCTCCAATTTCAGTTGATCAAATTCCTCCAAAGAGCATTTCTGTGATGCAATCTTTAAATCAAAGCCTAGTGGAAGGGGCCCTTCAATCTCCGGACCGAATGATGAAGGAGAAGCAAGTGCACTGACTCCCGATAATAAAAATCGTTCAAGAAAATGCAACTCGAAAATAAACTCGAAAGCACAAAAGCAACAATACGACAGCGAAAACTAGACAAAAAAACTTGGAGCCGAGAGATCCCACTTGACTCTGTCGCTAGTCTGTCCTTGGGACACGGTCCACTGAATATGAGAATCAATTCCGAAGAAGCCAATTCATAACGAGAAAAATATCTTGATTTAGTCTATCCCGATCGAACGATACCGAAAGTATTTCTTTGCCGCGCTCTCCGAATAGGGGGAACGAGGCACCACAAGCGACCCCCCATCTCTCTCCCTATATATATATATATATATATATATATATATATATATATGTGTGTGTGTGTGTGTGTGTGTGTGTGTGTGTGGCTGAAATCCTAACCTCCCTAAACCCTAGACCTACCCGACCCCGGCTCCACTGCAGACACCCCCCGGCCGCCTAACTGTCGCCTTACCCAACCGATCTGCCCTGTACGCGCAACAAAAGCAGCAACCCCCAACCGATCCCCCCTCTTCTAGGTACGATATCTCCCTCATCTTCACTTCGTTTTGTGAATCGCTTTTTGTGTTGTATTCAACATAAACCTCTACAATTTTCTTCAAATAGAATATTTTTTGTGTCTGGTTTGAGAGAAAAGTCGACTAAAAGTTGACAAAAATTTTGTTTTCATAACTGCACAAAAATAGTCCAAGTACCTATGTTCGTGTCCAGTTATCTTCCAACCTATTTAATATTTTTAAAAACCAATTGAAGGGACTTATATACAACATATCCAGGTTAAATCTTTTCTTTTTATTCTAATTAATTTGCTTTATTCGTTAAATTATTTCTATTGGAAGTTGATAAAACCATTTTTTCCAAAACCTAAATCTTTCCTATACGGAGTCCATCCTGCAAAATGAGATGACTTCATCGCGTACCAGTTGCACCAAAAGGCGCATATGGTATTTCTTGACATGTGGACTTTCGCAAAACTTGATTTAGACGTGTGAGCACGCTGGAATTAACCAGTATCAGATAAAAGTCCTAGGTATCGGTGTTATGCAAACTAACCAATTAGTTTATGTACACTCATCGGATCGCAACAAAACTTGTGCCGCTGGACTGGAAGCTTCTAACTTGTCATGTTATCCAAGTTTCGTCCGATTCTGAGTCAATCAATGAATCACCTTTTAACGGGCCCCACGATTCGATTTAACGATCGATTTTGTAATCGGCTCACCTGAATCCAAAATGGGACATACCGTTAAGTTTGTATCATCGATTTGGATTCGTTTGACCTATAATATATCCAATTTAGAGATCTTTAGCCTTGACACATTTTTCAGTGCAAAGTAGGCTACAAATAGACACTATTTTGATCCAAAATTACTGTTTTGCCCTTGTGTACGAAAGGTTAGTGTTTTCTAACTATCTCGCTAATTCTGGAGAAGTTGGTGATGTTTGTTTCAACATTTGGAGACGTTAATTCAGAGTCCCTACTTTCTAATTCATTGTGCTTGTTATCTGGACGTCCTTACTACACTGATTTTTTGTCAGGCAAGTATACATTGCCACAGTACTGTTTATCTACATTCAGTTACAGCATATTTATTTTTTGTTGCTTATTTCTTATTTAAATTGCTATATAAAATTACGCGTCCAAGAAAAACTTGGGTGCAACGACGAATTTTGTCATCTTTTTGTCTCTTATTTTTACTATACATGTTGACCTAGATTTACGAGACCGCCACTTGATTGTGAGGTATTCTTATATCTCTTTGGCCGTGACACATGTGTTACACGAGTTGTGAGTCCCATATAGGACACAAACTTGCGTAATAGGCTGGCCACCTTTACGTATAGGTCGTGCGACGGATAAGGAATAACTGCTAATAGAAATATATTGTTTAGCAGACTTAGTAGTTAGTAGAGGTATTTGCGTGTTATGTTATGGATATGACATGATTAGTAGCATTGGGGGGGGGGGGGACAATGAGTTAGTATATGTAACTCATTTACACTTTTCCTTATTTACCCGTAAGCTCCACTGGAGACGCGAGATGTTATGACTATATATTTACTGGTTGCCTCTGATATCGAAAGACGCTATGTCCGTGGCCCTTGGATCTCCGAGAGAACTATGCACATCCCATATTTTAGCCAGATAGTTCATATACAGGAAAGTTGTTCTTAAAACGGCATATCACATAAATTGGTTAGGTGACCTTGTTGGATGATTTATTCAGTACATTATTGGAATATTTTTATTGTATCTTGTTACGTCCCTCTGAGGACCTAGATCCAGATTTTTTTTCAGGTGTAGACGATTAGGACTATCCGTAGGAGTACGGACCGTGACATGATTCTTCATTTTCTGTCGATGAGGTCTTACCTTCGAAGAATCTATGATTATCTCTTAGTTAATGGATCTTTTAGTGATACTCGATTTATTTAGTATTTTATTTTTATATTGGAGTTTCGTCCTCCTCTCTTATTTTAGTTGCTATAGTTGTGGTAGTGGATTTCTCTCCACCCAACTATTAGTTCTTTTGGACCTTTATTCTCGTACTATTCAGATTTGATCATTTTGATCTATTTGGTTTAGTTTATTTCTCTATCCATTGACTTGTGTTGTGGATGAGATTAGTTGCATGTGACTTATGATGACAATATATATACCACTTCTGAACTGTGTTTCATATTACAGCGTACGAGTGTATTCGTGGGTTTCATATATTGGAGTAGTCTACTGATACATACGACTAGCATGCTACGTATTCCTAAAACTTTCTCATGAAGCGGGGGTCTCGGTCGCTGATAATGATTTCTGGGATGTCCCAAAACTTTCTCACATGGAAAATGAACAAGCGTGCAGCATCCTCTGCAGTGCAGTCCATTGATGAAGCTATGAAGGTCCCGTACTTGAAAATAAAAGTCATGCACATTTATTTTCAGCTCCACCAAGGTGGATTAAATGTCCTATAGGCATATTTGTAAATATTTTAAATATTTAGTAGTTAGAATCATAAATGAAATATTCTTAGGTCCTAAAATACTTTCTAAAATATTTTTCGAATTATTCTCATTTTAGAAAGTTCTTGTAAGCCATTGAGGCAATTATAAATAAGGGGAGACTCATTTGCTCCTTATACGAAAACTTGTAATCTTTTCTCATATTAATAAAAGTCTTCAAGTTCCAATCTCGCACCATTTATGTCTCGTCTTAACGATCTAGCTAAGTTCGTTCGAAAAGTCTTACACGAGTCCTCGAAGAAAAAACTTGTGCACTGCAAGAATGGAAATGTCAAAACAAAAAAAAAAAAAAAAAAAAAATACTAAATCCATGACATGTGGCTTCAGATCCTGAACTGATCTCCATCGTGCAGGTACGTGATAAAGCATGTTTCTTCGAATGAATTGCACACAATAAGAGGGATTGATGCTAGTTAGGTCTGAACATGTTGAGTGGGATCAACTTGGTTTCTTCAAGGAATGTGAAAGTTAGAATTTTTTTTTAATCTTTGTTTTATATTTACAGTTAGAAAGCAATAAGCCCCATTTGGAGGAGGAAGATTTGCACTTTCAATGAAGGTGGATATAAGTCATCTTTTTTGTCTTCTTCAAATTTGATTCTCCACACCCTTTAAAAAAATGTTGTGCCAAACCAACATTCTAAAATTATTATTTGAGTCATAAAGATGTCCAGTTAAAAAATTTAGATTCTGAAATAACAGTTAAACCAAGTTGACCATCCAAAATATGTTACTAAGTATTTTAGGATTAATTAGATTTAGGATTCCAAAAATATTATTATCTGATTCCGTTTATTTATTAACATATTTTTGATGGTCAACGCAAGTCAATTGTCAGGACCCAAATCCAATTAGTTTGACATCTTCGTGACCGAAATACTAATTTTTAAATGTTTTGGGACCCAAAGTCTAATTAACCCTAATATACGTCACTCCATATTTTGTTCTCCAGTTCTTGATATCGTCAAACTCTGAATTATTTGGAGATTTTAATGGGAAGTAAAAACTAGGTATGCAGGCAAATACATCATATTTCTTATTTTATATATGTATTTTGGCAAATATTGTTTCAACCACATGTTAGCATGAAAATTAAGTTATTTGCAGAATAAAATGAATGCAAGTGCACACACACATTATTTTACGAAGTAATAGTAACAAATGTCCTAACCCTGACCAGGGTATTGAAACTAGTATATACGGATTAAAGTTCTTATTGCAAATTGTTAGGAAATCAGACACCAGAACCTGATACCACTTATCGGACGCGCAGAAGCGTTGTCAATCCACATGAGATAACCAACCAATCTAACGAACATCAAGCACAAATCAAAGACAACGTATATGGTTATGACTACGTCACCTGGACAGATTCAGATGAAATTACAAGATTGACAAAAAACAATGTTAAACCCTTTGTCCTAATAGGTTTTACCCTCTCACCACACTCAAGAACAAAATAAAGATATTACAATTGAAATAACTCACAAAATCTCATAGTAATTTTTCTGAAAGAAGGCGACGACTCCTTGATCAGATATACTCTTCCTTCTGTCTTGAATGGCGAGCACTAAGATCAAAGCACAAACTTTTTGTTAGATTTTCTATGTACGAATATATCGAATCTCCACCTGTGTACTATATTCTTTGTGCCTCCACCCTCAACCCATATAATGAAAAAAATTCTATTTTATGTCATAATAGGATTTCCTAAATAAAAAACCCTAAAATAGAAATTCTATTATACCTAAAACATCTACAAATATTTCAAACTGGACTCCAACAATAGTTCATAATAGGATTTTCCAAATAGAAAATCCTAAAATAGAAATAATATTATATTTAAAATAGTTACTTCTATTCCAAATTGGACTCCAACACAAATTAAGTTTTGCAGGCCAATCAGGACACTGTAAATCAAGTTCTGATGTCCATAACACCATCAGAAATGGGTCTTAAGTTCACAACAACAGCAAAAATTGACTCATTATTCCAAATCAAGATTGTAAATCAAGGTTTTCTGTCCACTTAGACGAATGAAAGTGGATTTTGCAATAGTCATCCACATACATATTACAAAACAATTCCTTGCTATGTTCTGAGGAAGTCCAAAGACATTGTAAGTTATCCACTCCAAATATACTAAAACTGATCTTCTAAACAAAACTGACCAGTAACAAGAATATTTAAACAAGACTCTATGGAACTGTACACCAACAAATTATTGTAACAAGACACAAAAACCTATTCTCAATACAATAGCCTCCTTTTTATAAACAGAGGAAACGAATGATATCTCCACTTATACAGTAAGCTTCAGCGACAGACCCATAATTCATCACCAGTAACCATTGTGTTCATTGCAGAGAGACAGCTTAGGACTTCAGCACTAGCAAACTTTGCACAAGAGGTCCTATGACACTGAGTTTACAACACTCTGATTTCATAACCATCAGAACAAACAAACTTCTCGGTTGACTATGAATAATTAGAGAGCGAAATTGCTTCAGAAGGTGACATGGTATAAAGTGCATACTCGCTATATTGACTACAATTAGACCAATATGCATTGTACAATGACTCAAGTGTGTCATTTCTGCTCACTCTTTCCTTGAGAAAAATCTGCTAAATCCCCTCCCATGTTTCTCAGGTAATGGGCTCGACATGGATGAAGAGGATGATGAACTGCGCTTTTGTTGTTTTGAATTGAGGGGGGAAGTTGGAAAAGAACCTATGTCTGTGTCAGAGTGGTCGTGGGAGTTATATCCATTTAGAGATGATTTGCTATCTGTTCTTTGTGTTGTATTGGTAGCATTTCCTCTATCAGCCTGATACAGCGGGTGTGGTCTAAGCATGCCATGAGAGGTAATCAGTTCATTCACACTAGGCTCGTCTTCCATAGTTCCATCATTCATCTTCTGCATATTGCTTGGGGAGGAGCTCGCTGTCTCTGCAGGGGGGCGTAAAGTATTCAATTGCTTGCACAGAAGAAATATTGTCTCCTGGCATTCTGCAAGCTTCCCTGCTGCAGCTGCAATCTCCTTTTCCTGTTAATATTATTGTCATAACAGTTAATACAAAAATGAAAATATGTTTTCTTCTTTGGAAGTGCAAGGTATGTACGCAGGAAAGACCACAATATAATCGATTGATCCTAAATTCCAAAAACAAACATACATAGGTATCTTTGTCCATCAATATATATCGACTCCTCACTCATTTCTTTTTCGACTCCCAGTTAAAATTGGATTTAATATACTATTTTCATTATACTGATTTGCAAATTGGCTAATTTACACTTAGATACCCTCAACTATTCAACTTTGGCTAAATCTCCACAATCTCTTGGGCCAAGTCTTGCACTTTAATATTCAATTTTCCCTGGAGTTATTTGGATATACAATAAAGGGTCTACATAAACTATTTTTTTTTAAATTCGTCATGTTCCCCATTAGGACAAAATTTCCTAGACTTGCACTTCATCATGAACTCAACGAAATAACATCTTTAGCAGACACTTCTATATTCTTTACGTTGATTTCTGCTTGAATTTTCGTTTATTAGTTTTCTTAGTAAACTTTTTCTCCTTTACTCACTTCAATCGTCCCATCTTTTCTTGTCTTCATTTTCTTGAACACGGTGAACTATTATTGACCCTTGATGTTGTAGGTTGATGGTTACCACTAGCAGAAATAACATCACAATTCTGTGTTGTATGTTAGTCCCGAGACTTATCAGAAGATGTAGGAATAGAGGCCAGAAACCGAGGTTCAGCAAACTTCACAGTCTACTCTCTGTTGATCCAGCAGTTGTAGTCGAGATCAGAGATTCATACAAGAGTCCTCTCTGATTACCTCGATTCCAACGGATAACTTTTATAAATATCTTGATTCCAATGGATAACTTTTATAAATATCTTGATTACAACTTCTGGATTACATAACTAAAGAATCACAATACGTCCACATGAGAAGGGCTTGCTGGGGTGATGAAAATCACCGTTGTTCAAAACAAGATTCGTCTCACATGGTCTCCTTCCAGGAACCAACAAGTTCTAAAATGAACTTCTGGAACGCTCGCCGTCACCACTGTCCTGACTCGCACGAACTCATGGACTATTACTGGTGGCAGCAGGACGATACTCTCTTCTCTCTTAATTTCGAAGTAAGCTCTCAAAGGGACACGAAGAGAATATTTATAGAGTATAGTGGAAACCCTAATCTTGACCACCAACCAATTACGGAAAGATAGGAATAAATTAAATTCAAATCCCACAAAAATATAATCTAATTAAATGATTCAATCTTTCCATAACTGTTTAAATCCCGCAAACAGGAAAATCATGCGCCAACTAAGCTCTCTACGCATATGCGCACAACAGCACAGTCGCGGCTGCTCCTGGGCATAAGACAGAAGCACAGCAGCTTATGCTTGCATTCGCACAGTAGTGCAGCAGGGCATGCGCGCATACGCGTAGACGTGCATAACCGTGCATAGCTCGCGCATAGGCCTCACATAGCCTACGCATAAGCCCGCTCAGCGTCGGCTCATGCACCCGCACATGCAACCACACTAGCAACCGCGCATGAAACTTGAAAAAAAATTCGAGCATAAAATGAGCACACAAGCGCCATGCGATGATGCTGACGTGCTAAGCGCAAAGTATGCCACCAAAGCGCAACTTTGCGCCCTTGAGCCCGAGTCTGAGCCCGAGTCACTAAGTCCCTTTGGGGCTTAGCTTCTAAGGAAACTTTTTCGAGAGAATGACAAAAAGATAAATGCTTTCTTTGAGGAGTTTAACATTAATCCTACTAGGAGAACACCACATGGAACCCATCTACTTGGGCCACCACTCCATGTGCATCTCTCAACACCAAGCATGATATTATATTGAGATACCCACATGGAGTGTTTTCTAATATGGGACTATCTTTCTAGTCTTGAGGGAAAACTACCCTCAAGCATTGGAAAAACTCTAATAATCAACCACATATCTCAATATATAAGGGCTGAGAGTTCCCCATAGTGACTGTCCATCATGCATTAGGATAGATGTCGCTTATGACTTGAATCTTCCCGCATGGATCAAATAACAGTATGATACAAGTATGGACTAAGCCCTGAAATTTGCACCATAGTTGCTAATCTTCCCATTCACACAATGACATCAGTTGTCTCTGGTGCACGTTAAAGGCCCTGTAGTGACCTGGTGTCTGTGTATATATCTTGGGTATCTACATGTTTACGCTCAAGAGACGACCTACATCTCTTTTCATATACTTAGGCGAGTTCTTTTAGAAAGTTTAAAATTCTCCAGCATTAAGCCTTGCGCTTCCTTGCGGTGTTACGCCGCTATGACATGGCCTAAAGTCAAGGTCCGCAAACCCTTGGTGGTGTCATACTATAGTAACATGAGGTCCCAAGCCTCTTTGTAGTGTTGTACAACCCAGCATGGAGCATTGCACTCCTTTGCGGTGCGACGTTGCTACTATAAGGCCCAAAGCCAAGGTCCGCAACCACTTGGTGGTGTTGCGCCATTGTAGCATGAGGTCATCGGCATTTTTGTAGTGTTGTGCTACTACTCTTCACTTATTCAGCATTAGGCCACCTGCCTATATGCGGTGCTACTGCCGCTATGTCTTTGCTCTCACCGTAGGGATGCTTAGTCGGTTCACGAGCAATCCGGGTGTTGAATACTGGAAAGCTGTGAAGAGAGTGATGAGATATCTCAAGAGGACTCAGAAGTATGCACTGCAGTACAGCGAGTATCCGACTGTAGTAGACGGCTTCAGTGATGCAAGATGGTGTTCAGAAGTAGAGAGAAATATCCACAAGAGGATACGTCTTTTCCATGGGTGGAGCTGCTATATTGTGAAAATCGAAAAAGTAGACAATGCTCTCTCATTTCTCGATGGAATCTGAGTTCTATATACTAGCAGCTGCAACGGAGGAAGCAGAATGGCTTTGGGAGCTCATGCATGATCTTCCATTGGTTGCTATGCAGATTTTAGCAGTACCGATATACTGCGACAACCAGGCAACTGCAGCGGTAGCATCAAATGACATCTTCAATAGTAAGAAGAGGACTGTGCGGCTGAGGCACAGGACAGTGAATGATCTTATTAAGACTGGAGACATTGTTGTGGTTGATGTTCGGAGCCAAGAATGTCTGGCAGATCTGTTCACCAATGGTCTCAGGCGCCAGCTGGTCGAGGATATAGCAATTAAAATAGACTTGAAGACATTATGATATTTTGTCTTTGTAATTCTACCATCAAGTTTTATGTTATTAGTTCAAAGAAAAATCTACTAGGCATCTAGCTTTTGGTTCAAAGAATGATCATTGACTGGAAGAATATCAGAAACAGTGGGTAGTCCTTTGAGACATTGAGGGGTTACGGACACAGAACCACTGTTGTCTACTATCTGTTCTCTGAGTAGAACAACATCCTGTGGGAGGATGACTTAGACGCCTTAATGAGGTCTAGGATATTTGGAATTCCGACGTGCTTTACTGGAAGCACGGTAGCACAACACTACAAAGAAGCAGAGAACTCCATGCTACAGTGGGTGACACCACCATGAGATTCCTCGATAGGGTAATGCCTCGGCTTTCCGAGCCATGTCACAGCAGCATAGCAACGCATATAGGCAGGTGGCCTAGTGGTGTAAAATGAAGAGTGGTAGCAGCACTACAAAGAGGTCGGTGTCCTCATGTTACAGTGGTGTGACACCACCAAAAGGTACCTAGAGAGGTTAAAGCCTCGTCCACGCGAGCCATGTCACAACGACAAAACACCACAAAGAAGCACAGGGCTTCATGCTGGTATTTTGGCACTACAAAGAGACTGGGACCTCATGCTACAGTGGATGACACCACAATGAAGTGGGACCTCGACTTTGGGCCATGTCATAGCGGAGTAGCACCGCAAGGAAGAGCAAGGCTTCATGCCAATAACTCTTTAAAAGAACTCACCTAGAGTGTATGGAAAGAGATATAGGCCGTTTCTTTAGGGTAAATGTGTAGAAGCCCAAGATACATACATCGAAACAAGGTGTGCATAAGGCCTTTAATGTGCAACCGAAAGCACAGCTGATGTCATTGTGTGAGTGAAAAGAATTGCAGCTATGGTGCAGAATTCAAGGCCTAGTACATTCTTGTTTCATACCGTTATTTGACCCATGCGGGAAGATTCAAGTCGAAGCGACATCTATCATAATGCATGATGGGTAGTCACTGTGGGGAACACTCAACCCATATATTGAGATATGTGAAGGATTGTTGGTGTTGTTTCCTTTGGACTAAGAAAAATAGTCCCACATTGGCTACACCACCAAGTGGGTATCTCAATATAATACTTTGTATGAGTTGAGGTGTGCACATGGGGTGTGATAGGGCACATGGGTGCCATGTGGGGGTATTTTATTAGGAAAAAAATGATTAACTCCACAATGAAAGCATTTATGCTTTTTGTCATGCTCTTGGAATTATTTCCATAGGATCTAAGCCCCTTGGGGCTTAGCGACTCAGACTCGGACGCAAAGTGGCGCTTTGTTGGCGTATTATGCACTTAGCACATTAGCATCGGCGCATGGCGCTTGTGCGCATTTGATGCGCTCATGCGCTCGGTTATGCGCGAGTGCATGAACGGCCGCATGAGCGGTTGCTTGCATGGTCGCTACTATCGGATATATTTGAACGGTTATGTAAAGATATGGTCAGTTATTTAGATCCATTTTTTGTGAAATTTGAATTAATTCGTGCCTATCTTTATGGGATTTGTAGTTATTTTATTTCTATCTTTCCGTAACTAATGGACGGCCTAGCTCCTCTTTAAATATTCTCTTCGTGCCTCCATTGAGGACTAACTTCGAAATAGAGAAAACAAAGAGAGTTGATGTTACCGCCATTAAAGTCCAGGAAGTTCATGCGAGTCCAAGCAGGAGGTCACAGCGAGCGTTCCAGAAGTTCTTCGTGAACTTGCTAGTACCTGAAAGCAGATCGTGTGGGACGAATCTTGCTTTGAGCAATGGTGTTCTTCATCACCCCAGCAAACAGTGTTCTTCTTCTTCCTTTTTTCTTCTGCATATTGTAACTTTGTTCTATCCGTCTGCAACTACGATTGCAAGAAAGAACGAGAAGCTTATTTTTCTGATTCTTTTGTTATATTGTATGCAAGTTATAATCAGAATTCTTATATAGTTGTTTGTTGGATCGAGACAAAATCAATGAGAAAACATTTGTGTGAACTCCTGATCTCGACTTCAACTTCTGGTTCTACCATCTTTGATTAAATCACGAGACTAACAAAGCTACAATGTCAGACTTGAAAGCAAATATCACAGCACCTACAAAGAGGTTCCAAGTCTCCCATAAAGAAAGTCAGGGGCAACAAGTAAACTCAAAAGCGTCTCCATTCACAACGGAATAGCTTGAGCACTTCTACAAGCTTTTACAATCTCCACAAATCTCTGTAAACCCTTCTTGTTGGCTCAAAAAGATTATATAGTTAGTATGCTTTTTAGTGTTAATTTTTTAAAATACTTCTTGGACATTGACTCTGGAGCAACTGATCATATGACAAGCTGCTCTAATTTTTTTCCACTTACAATCCATGTGCTGGAAAAAAAATCAAAATTGCCAATTGCAGCAATCAATGGAGTAGGAATTATTGTTATATCTTCTTTCTTAACCCTGAATATTGTCCTTCGTGTGCCTAAAGTATCTTGTAATCTTTTGTCAATAAGTAAATTAAGAAATGATCTCCAATGTCGTGTTAATTTCTATCACTCTCGGTGTATGTTTTAGGAATTGGTCTCGGGGAGGATGATTTACAGTGCTAGAGAAAGTGGAGGTATTCATGTCTTTGAAGATAGAACATATGTGCGAAAACAAGTTCATAGTACATGTTTTGAATTATATTTTTGTTGATAATAATGTTATGTCATTATAGATTAAGACATCTATGTTTTTATTATTTAAAGCACTTGTTTCCAAATTTATTTACAATATCTTCATTTCAATATGAGTTTTGTGAATTTTTAAAAGATCATCGTTTCTTTTTCCTATAAAACCATACCAAGCATCAAAACTATTTACTTTAATCCTTAGTGATGTATGGGGGCCTTATAGGATTTTAACAAGTTCAAAAAAAATGGTTTGTTACTTTCATTGATGATAACACGAGTAAATTGAGTATATTTGCTGAAGAACAATTATGACATCAAAAAAGTTATCAAATTTTGTTAAAAAATGGTATAAACACAATTTCAAGAAAAGATTAAAAAAAATTCAGGAGTGACAATTGCAAACAATATTATAACAGTCTTAGACGATTTTTTCAATGGTATTGTACATTAAAGTTCTTGCAATGACACCCCAAGAAAATGAAGTGGTTGAGCGGAAAAAACAAACACCTTTTAGAAGTTACTAGGGACCTAATGTTCACCAATAAAGTTTTTAAGTATCTGCGGGGTAATGCAATTCTAACAGCTACAGAACTTATAAATCAAATTCGTAGAAAGATCTTAAAATTTCAAACACCACTAGATACCCTTCAACAAAGTTTCTCATTGTCAAAATTGTCTCATAACCTATCCTTAAAATTGTTTAGAGGCACTGTTTTTGTACACATACATGATCAAAACTAGGAAAAGTTTGATCATATAGCAAGAAAATATGTTTTTATAATGTATGACTCAGAAATGATAGAAATGTTATCATCATATTTCCAGAAAAATGTTTATCCTTTGAGTCCCATCCATTTTTTTAAAAATTCATCTTCAGGAGGTAACACAAAGGGAATATACATGGTACTTAAGTGGAGTCCAACTAGATAATGTCAATGTCAAACTTTCGAATGGACCAAATTTAAAAAATATAGATCCTAGTGTTTTAACTAATGAAAATCAAGGTCCAAATTCTATGGGGCTATTTTATAGTCTTACTACCTCAAATAATGGGACAAAAATGGGTACCAGAGAACATGTCTACTCACGGAGGAAATAAATTCGAGATAATAAGACCCAAACTCCTCAGCATTGTCAAGAATTTGAACCAAAGGTTGGTCAAAACTCTACTGAATCTTCAGGTAACTTCTAAATAGACCAAATTCAAGTTAGTCATTCTAATTCTGAGTCAAATCAAGATGAGTCTGGTTTTCTTGACCTTGATGTTCCTATTGCTAATCGAAAGGGTATCATATCTCGTACCAAACATCCCATGTCAAACTTTGTCTGTTATAAAAAAATTGTGAGGATGCCATACAAGTTCCGAAGTGGCTATTCTTGAGGGAATGATGGCTCTTGAAAAAGAAAAACATAGGAAGTAGCGGATTTGCTAGATGAAATGAAGACGATCAAATGCAAATGGATGTTCACGACCAAATGAAAGTCAGATGGGTCAATGGAATGACACAAGGCTTGCTTGGTTGCTAAATGTTTCTCTTAAACATACATTATTGATTACTTTGAAGCCTTAGCATCTGTAGCAAAGCTAAACAAAGTCAGAGTACTCTTGTCAATTACAACCAATCTTGACTGACCTCTACAACCGCTGGATGTGAAGAATGTATTCCCTAATGGAGAATTGGAGAAAGCAGTCCCAAATGGTGTTAGGTAATAGTTTCTCATAGAAAAACATTTTGAAATTCGAATTTGGGGAAGCTTTTCAAAGCATTTGGGAGGATGATGTCAAAAGCTGCTTATGTTGCCACTTTCTAAAAAGCAACAACAATCCAAAACCAGGCTAATAGATCTTTAATTCTGCTGTGCGACAGCTTAAAGTCCCCCTGTAGTTGATTTCTCCACTAGGAATCATAATTTACGAACTTGTATCTACAAACAACTTTAATCCCACTTGTTGGTATCCCCGTCTCTGCACAGCACCGATGATGAATCACTAGCCGATCCTTGAGAGAGAAAAAGATCAAAAACAAAATGTAGAGTACAGGGAATAAATTGGAAAATCCATATATAAAAAAACTACCGAAAGAGAGAGATCACTACTATAATAGGATTAGAAGGCTTTTCCAATATTACTACAACTTCAAACTTCCTAATACAAGAGAAAGCACACCAAAGTACCGAAGAAAAACCATTTATTTATCTTTAAAATGCTCCAACTCCCAAAAAGCATACTCACTTCTATTATCCAACCTCAATGATCTGACATCTGACTATTGTTTGCCTTACTAGACATCCTAACAAATTGTCTTTGTTGTTTAGTTTGTACACTTGAACCTTCTTCAAGATGGCACTAGTATAGTCGTGAACCTTCTTCGAGGAACCATTTATGTTAGTAACAAAATGAGGAGCTCCTTCAGTCAAGGGAACTGCTACCACTCCCCACATTTCACGCAGATGTTAACCACTCTTTGTAAACTTTATATGGAATTTAGACGTAGAAAGTCACAATTATGTTAGCAAACGCACCACTGAGTGAGATATCATAAAATGAAGTCAAGGAAGAAGACCTGAGAGGGTGAAAACAAACTGATGCTCCAAAATAATTAGAAATTATGACTAGAAGAGAGTAATCACAAGGAAAGTAGACAGACAGTTGCAGTCATTTGTAAAACAGACATAAATCGCACAAAAAATAACCCTAAATATTAAGTTACATGCAAAAAAGGTTAGAAGGCAATCGTCCCCAGTCAACTAATTTAGCCTACGAATTAATCCACTAGAAGAGAACTACGGAATTGTCAATCCTTCACTCTTTGGCTTAACGTGTCATATAGATTAATGCAATTTCCTATAGCAAATTATATCATCTTGCCTCTTCATCTAGACTCTTTATAGACTAGAGAACTTTGAGTGTGCTCCTTGGTTGCATGAGCTTAAACTGCATAACCAAAAGATAGGTCTACCTACCTACCAACTAGCCCTCTGAGGCATGACCTTCTCTCGCACATAGTTACCTTGGGAAGGAATCTAGCACCAACATATATAGAGCATTCATAAACCAACACCTTGCCTCTTCTTTGTTGGTGCAACATATTTACTTCAGTTGCAGCATACCTAACTTTGTCAAATCAGGTATATATTTCTGGTGCAACATACCTAACTTAGTCAAATCTGTTATGGAGATTTCTTATGATCCATAGACGACCATTCTAATTGGAGAAGGCTTCGAAGCGGATGATTATAAGAGAATGTATGTGTATCAATATATCTGAAAGATTATACGACAACTCAGTGAAGAAATTTGTGTCACAAATTTCTCAAAATATTTGCAATATGAGTGATAATATGGTCTACTGAAAAAGAAATCATAATAAATCCATGGAGCAATTATTTTCCATACCTGTTTAGTCTTGGTACCAACATCAGCATCTTCAGGAATTGAGCACTTATTGTTCCTTCATAGACAAGTGAAGCATTTGGAAATCAGAAGAGAAGACTAATATTATACTTAAAGAAAGAAATAAAAGGTATGACAAAACACTGACAAAAGACAGCATAAAATATTCTGTACTGCATAGCAAAAGAGTCTTAGGGAACTTCTTATATTTTTTCCTCAAGCAAACGTTAATTGTACTTTTAACTGCTTACCTTTCAATCTGCTCTTGAAGTTCTTTGTACTTGGCCAAATCAACCTGATGACCAAGTTTTTCTTCTTGAAGCTCATTAACCAACATTTTTTCTTTTGTGTGCAGGATACCTACTTCAGTTTCCAATTCCTGCTTCAGTGATTCCAGTGATTTGTAGGACTCAGCCATACACTTTAATTGTGTCTCAGCCAAGTTGTTTGATTTCTCACTAGCAGAAAGTTGCGATTTGAGCTCTACCAACTGTGACTTTGTAGCAGCTAGTTGCAATTTTAGCTCTGCCAACTGCGACTCTGTCTCCACCAACTGAAGCTTTGTTAGTTCCAGAGTTTCTTGACATCTAGCTAAATCTATCTCCATGTTATTTTTCTCCAATTTCAGTTGATCAAATTCCTCCAAAGAGCATTTCTGTGATGCAATCTTTAAATCAAAGCCTAGTGGAAGGGGCCCTTCAATCTCCGGACCGAATGATGAAGGAGAAGCAAGTGCACTGACTCCCGATAATCTCTCTTTTGCATGTTCATTGGGAGAAACTTTATTTTCCAACAATGTCACCTTGTCTATGTAATCAGAATTGTAGCTTTTCCCTTCATTCCCCTTGCCTCTCAATATATTTGAACTGATAAAAGTGATATCAGACAATAGATGGGACAATGCGCCAATGAAATCATGCAGACTTACTTCATTACAAAGAACCTTGTCAACAGAGGAAGAAAACTCCTCAATTTTCTCAGTTAGTCCAGGATCATTAGAAAACCTGTCTTGACATTCTGCAGGTCCTTCACCAATGGATGAAACAAAATCAAGAATTTGCGAAATGGCATCCTTCAATTCTTGATCCATGATATGCTCAGAATTTGGTTTGGAAGAGTTCCTGCTAACTTCTCCCATGTCTTCATGGCATTCTTTCTCCGTACAATTATCATTTGTGGAATTTGATTCATCAACAATATGATCTACAGAATGCTGAGGCAACTCTTGTTGTACATCCTGCATAATTTGACGGATATCCTCTAAAAGCTTTCTGATATTGTTGTCACCGGTCTGTTCAAATAAGCAAATTAATCTTGATTTAAGATTTGATGCTGGTGTATCATTTTCATTTGAGGCAAAATCTACAATTGGCTGATCCACATTAGTAGAGTCTAAAGTTGTCAGCGGCAACAAAATTGGTCCATGTTCATTACCACCCACGTCATTTTGAGCATTGGGCGGTGAAGTAGAATTAACATTTTCAGTTTTCAGATTATCCACTGTTCCACTTAAAATAATGTTGCTCTCATTGGCTTCTGTTGATAAGCATGCTAACTTCTCCATCTCTAAAAAGTCGTCCATAAGTTCCAAATGATTTGCACTGTCTGCCTTTTTAGCCTTGTGGCAATTTTTCTCTTTCTTAATATGTGAGCTTTCAGACATTAATGCTGTATCCAAAGATTCATAACAACTTCCTTCCTCATCAATACCATCTTCAGAGATGGAGGTCAAGCTTGCTGGGTTGCTTTCATTTTCAAAGTGGGTGTCAGTAATTGTTTTCCTCGGACTTTTTTTTTGGTTCATGAAAAGGACATGTGCTTCAACACTGTGAAGCTCGCTAGCAGTCTTAGCACACATGTTTCTTGAAGCTTGTAGCTCGCTGTTGCGCATTGACAAGGCTTCCTTTAGCATCTTCATGTCTTCCTCCATTGTTAATAAACGTGCTTTGAGAAATTCATTCTCTTTATGGCATTGCTGTAAGTTTTCAAGGGAAAACTCAGAGGGTGCTGATATATGATGTGGGCTTGAACTTCTAGCAGGTGACCATCGTCGTTTGGTTTCCCCATAATCTCGGCCTAAACTCTCTACTTCTAGTTTCATTTGAGCTAATGCAGCAGGCCCAGGTAACTTTTTCCGAACAAGACCTCGCAATCTTTGGCATTCAGCTTCCAATTTTGCTATTTTTTTGACATCCTCCAAGTGTTGCTTGTTTGCTACTTCAGCAGATCTCATGCTCATGTTTTTCTCTTCGTTGCGAATCTCAAGCTCCTTGGAGACAACATGCAGTTCATATTTCAAAGAACTAATTTCCCTCTCACATGTTTGTATATCAGTCTTCATCATTTCAATCTCAGCATCCGCCTGAGATTTCTCATCACTGATCATCATCAGCAAGTTGCAATGTTCTTGAAGAGATCTTGAGAGAGCAGCATTTTCAGTAGAGGACCTTAGCATTTCTTGTTCAAAGTCCATGATTTTTGCTTCCAGCTGAGCCTTCACATTTTCCCACTGCTTAGTTTTTGCAAAAACCACATCATGTAGCTTTTGCTCACCCTCTTCTTTCACATTCTGTATCTTCTTCATGCATTCCTTTAGAGCATCATCAAGATGAGATGCTCGGTCTTCAGCAGTAAGCTTCAGCAACATAACGGATTCCAGTTGATTTTTTAAAGCTAATGCTTCTGCTTCAGCCTTTTCCCAACCTAAAATAATTCAAGGAAATTCAGAGAAAACATTAGCAGCTAGAATGAACATCCTTTTTGGATATAGAAGGCTTGTGGCTAACTAGGGAATCATTGGTTTTAAAATTTTGCTTACAGAATATCAATGTCAAAAATTTGGTGGACTAACAAAATAAGGTTTAAAGGACAAGATATGACACCTGAGACTGCTTCATCTGCAACTTTAGCATGCTGTTTCACCAGAGCATCTTTAGTGGTCATCTCTGATTGGGCTGACAATAACTTACCATTTAAATCCAATATTTTGCTATTTAAGTCTATCACTTGGCCCTCCAGTTCAGTTAGCTGTACATAAGACTCCATAGAAATTTGCACATATTTTACAATTTTGTTATCTTCCTGGCAAAAAAAGAAAAAGGAAATGGATTGAGAAGAGAAAACAATTAGTTTGGCCAAATCTACGAGGGATGGAATCAATGGAAAATGTTTGAAGATAGAATCAACATCATATACTATGCAAATGCACATTATGATAAGAGGAAATATGCAGTAAATTTCTTCTAAAAAAGTTAGTCAGCTTCACAGTTAATAATAGACATATATATGGAAGAGAACATAGATAATGCATATAATAAACTAAGGCAAACTCTATAGGCACTACATAGATTGCTTAGGACAGCCCATTACTTCAAGACAATCCAGATTTTTGTAACTTTTACTTAAGACATCCCAAAATTTACTCAAGACAGCCAACTCCCCACCCCCCACCCCACCAAATCATCCCAAAATCCTTCCTTCTAAATTTCTACTCTCTTCAAATTTTCAAATCCCCAAACCCTAACCCCAACCCCAAACTAAACTGCCGGAGAAGGAGGAGGCGGAGGTCGGAGGAGGAGGAGGAGGTGGAGGCGGCAACGTGGGGTAGACGGCGGCGGCTGGGTGCGGGCGGAGGAGGCCGAGGTGGAGGAGGAAGGAGGAGGAGGGTGCGGCGTGGGGCGGAGGTGCGGGCAAACGACAGTGGCGGCACGGGACTGCTTCTTCTTCTTTTTCCTTGACACGACGAGCTGGGTGGGGGCGTTGCGGGGCTGTGGCAAGCGGGGGCGGCGTGGGGCGGACGGTGGCAGGGGGTGCGGGGCAGACGGCGGTGACGGCACAGGACTGCTACTTCTTCTTCTTCTTCTTCTTCTTCTTCCTTGACAATCCTTCCAATTGGAATGACTGTCAACATTGTTACAGTTCTTAATAATTAGGACTATAACTGTTGATATGGTATGTTGGGTGTCATATTTAAGTATAGTATAAGCACATGGAAATATCCTGAGGACATATTTGGGATGCCAGAATATGTCACAGGATATTCCATTATGAGATTATTGTCATAATGATTGAGATCATTGTATTAATGACTGCAAGGCTATATAATGCCAATGAGACAATCAATAATATTATCAACTAATTACAACATGGTATCGGAGCCAAGTTTCCACAAACCCTAGCCGTCACCAAGCTTCCACAAACCCACAGGAGGATTTCCTAGATCTCCTCCACCGAACTCTTCCACGCCCCCCACCCCTTCTTCCCTTCTCCGCCCTTCGCAGGCCGCCCTTCGCTGTTGCTGCCCCGTCCCACTACTGTTGCGGCTACTACTACTGCTACTGCTGCTGCGACGGCGGCTGTGACATGCGTGTCGCCGCCTCTTCCGCACCAGCACGAGACAACGCCTAATAGGGATGCCTAGATCTGAAAAAAGGGGGGATATGTTCGGATCTAGGAGCGGACGATGAGGACGAGCGTGAGTCTTGGAGCGGACGTGACGTGATTGGATAGACGACGCATCGATGGAGGAGATCATCAAGAAGCTAGATTCTGCAGAGGTGGCGACGTTGATGAAGTTGTTGACGATGTCGGCTGGTGAGAACACGACACGAACGTCGCCGGAGTTGAAGCTTCCCTCCATCGATCTGAAATTAGATGGACCAGCCACCTATCTGAGTTGGTCACGGCGGGTGAGAAGAACCCTCGCAGGAAAAAACATGGAGGGGTTCCTGACGGGCGAGACGACAGAGCCGGACGAGGGCTCGACAGGACGCGATGAGTGGAAATCCACTCATATGGTGATCTACATCTGGCTTCTCAACTCCTTAGTCCAGTCTATTGCCGCCACAGTAGACGGCATTGAGATGGTGAAAGATGTGTGGAAGAAGTTGAGAAGGACCTATGATGGTGTGGGGAACAACTTACGTGTCTTCCAGATAAAGGGGAAGATTGATGACACCGTACAGGGAGAGAAGACGGTGCAGGAGTATGCTACGGAGTTGGAGCGTCTGTGGTTGGATTATGATCACTCCTCAGATCGGACAAGTTGCGGGGACCCTAAGTGTAAGGAGAGACAGGTGTGTCTGCGGGAGAGGACGATGAAGTTCCTCAAAGGGATGACTGCAGCTTTCGCACAGAGGACGACCCTACTTCTAGCCCAACCAAAGATCCCTAGCCTTGAGGAGGCTATCTCAGCCATGGTCCAGGAGGAGACACGCATCAGGCTGCAAGCTGGAACAGGTGGTCCCCCCGAAGCAAAGTCAGCACTAGCGATCACCAGCTCAGGTAACACAGGATCTAAGGGAGAGCCCTGGCAGCATAACCGGCAGTGCTACAACTGTGGGGAGATGGGTCATCATCGGTATGCTTGTACCAAACCACCTAGGAAGGGAGATTCAGGTGGTGGACGAGGACCGTTCGGCGGACGAGGATATAATGGAGGACGTGGTCGTGGTCGAGGGGGTAGACGAGGCGGCCGAGGAGGTTATCGGGCGAACCTCCTGATATCAGAAGGGAACGGAGAAGCTGATGGCACCTTTACTGTGGAGGACCAGGCACTGGGAGACATGAGGAGTAGAACAGAGGAGACGTCCACCTCATTCTTTGTTAGGGGCAACGCTGCCATGTATGCCCATCCATCAGAAGGTACTGACGAATCACTTGCCCTTGCATCTATTTCTTCCCTTAAATCATCAGACTGGATTATCGACTCGGGAGCATCTCGGCATGTGACGGAGAATGCTAGTGAGTTTTCTTCCTACACTCACCTAGCATCAGCAGACAGCATTTAGACAGCTGATGGCACTTTCCAGCCAGTGGTCGGTAAAGGTACTGTTAATTGTACAGGTTCAGTAAGATTATCCAATGTTTTATATGCTCCATCCTTTCCAGTCAGTCTCTTGTCCAATAGTTCTATAATCCTCCAACTTAAATGCATTGTTTCTTTTGATATTCCTAAGGTAACCTTCCAGGAGAAAGGGACAGGACGAAGACTTGGGACTGGCACTTGGCATGAGGGACTGTGGTACCTAGATCGAGAAGGACTGGACTCAGCATTGGTATCTATGGAAGAGAAGGCTGGCATGGAAGGACTGCAGCAGAGGACTGAGGATACCTTGATACTCCATCATCGGAGGATGGGACATTCTTCCTTTGATACTTTAAGTAAGTTGTATCTAGAGATTTATGCAAAAAACAAATAAAGAGAAATTAGTATGTGATGCGTGCGAGTTAGGAAAACTTACTAGGAGCTCATATGTTGGCACGGGTCATAGGAGCACATTTGCTTTTGAGGTAGTACATTCTGATGTTTGCGGTCCATGTGCTACTAACACTATGAATGGTTATAAGTACTTTGTTTCTTTCATTAAGTGTGCCTCTCGTGTTACCTGGTTATATTTGATAAAAAATAAGAATGATGTACCTGCTTGTTTTCGGGATTTCCATAAGCATGTCCAGACTCAGTACAAAGCAGTTGTGAAGGTACTGAGGTCTGACAATGGAACGGAGTATACCAACAGGACGCTTGCAGAATACTTGTCAGCACAGGAATACAGCATCAGACCACCTGTGCATACACACCAGCACAAAATGGAGTTGCAGAAAGAAAAAACAGACACCTTCTGGAGGTCGCAAGAAGTATGATGATCGACATGAATGTCCCACAGAGTCTGTGGGGGCATGCAGTGTTGACAGCAGCTCAACTCATCAACAGGATGCCATCGAAGGTCCTCGGATGGAAGTCCCCATGTGAGGTATTGCAAGGCAATAATAGTGGGATACTCCCACTGAAGGTGTTTGGGTGTGTGTGTTTTGTGAAGGACAACAGGCCATCAGTTGGGAAACTTGACCCTAGAGCGGTCAAATGCATCTTCGTAGGCTACTCGGCGACCCAGAAGGGGTATGTGTGCTGGAGTCCAGTAGAGAAGAAGAAGTTTGTCAGTATGGATGTCCACTTTCGGGAGCATGAGCCATACTACCACCAGGACGGAACTTCACACAACACGCCTAATACTGCCAGTACTAGGCGAGAGGGGGGGAGGGAGAACTTGGTGGTAACCGATTTAGAAGTTTGGCATAGAGGCACGAAGAAGGGACAAGAAGGTGAAGGTGTTAGGCCTACGGCTCAGGGAGAGTTACTTACCTACAGCAGGAGAGAGAAGCAAACTGCAGGACCAGTACCGACAGTGTCAGTGCCAAGTCCCTTGCATGCGTTCGTCCCAACTCCTGAGGCACCGACACCAACCCCCCTTCAGGTGATACCCCCTCCTTCACAAGATATCATTCCTCCTACTTCTACTCCTCCCACACCACTATCTGTACGGAGGACCACTCGCAGCAATGCAGGAAATCCTCCAAACAGATATGGTTGGGATATTGCTCAGTTTGTTTCTTATGACCATATCCCTTCTTCTCATGGAGCATTTATAGCATCTTTGGATAGTATTACTGTACCTAACAATTGGCAGGTTGCCAAGAACGATCAAAAGTGGAAAGCGGCAATGCACAAGGAGTTGGGAGCTCTGGAGAAGAACCACACTTGGGAGCTTGTGAGACTGCCAGAGGGGAAGAGAACAGTTGGATGCAAGTGGGTCTTTACCGTGAAGCAGAACCCAGATGGACAGATTGAGCGCTACAAAGCTCGACTAGTAGCCAAAGGATACAGTTAGACGTACGGCATCGACTATGACGAGACCTTTGCACTAGTTGCAAAGATAAGCACTGTCAGGACTCTGATTTCTCTGGCAGCGAATGGTGGATGGAAGCTACACCAACTAGATGTGAAGAATGCATTTCTTCACGGAGATCTAGTTGAGGAGGTGTACATGGAGATACTACCAGGATTTGGCACCAATCAGACAGTAGGCAAGGTCTGCAGGTTGAAGAAGTCCCTTTATGGACTGAAGCAGTCTCCTCGAGCGTGGTTTGACAGATTCAGAAGGGCGATGATAGGGATGGGATATCAGCAGATCAATGTTGATCATACTGTGTTCTTTTGTCGGAGTGGAGGCCACATCAACATGCTTGCGGTGTATGTGGACGATATGATTATCACAGGAGATGATGAGCAGGAGATCGCCCAACTCAAAGGAAAGCTTGGCAAGGAATTCGAGGTGAAGGATCTCGGTCTTCTTCGGTACTTCCTTGGGATTGAGATTGCTCGAGAAGCAGAGGGGATTGTTCTCTCTCAAAGAAAGTATGCACTGGACCTTCTCACAAAAACTGGGATGTTGGGGTGCAAACCTGCAGCGACACCAATAGATCAGAGGTTCAAGATTGATGCTGAGGCTGGAGAACCAGTTGATCGGGACAGATACCAGAGACTGGTTGGCAAGTTGATCTATTTGAGCCACACACGTCCTGATATCTGCTTTGCAGTAAGTGTAGTGAGCCGCTACATGCATGACCCACAGAAGGATCATATGGATGCAGTGTACCAGATTCTGAGGTACTTGAAAGGTGCTCCCGGGAAGGGACTAATATTCAGGAAGAACAATCACGTGAGCATCGAGGGCTACTGTGATTCTGACTGGACTAGTTGTGCTGATGACAGGAGGTCTACCTCGGGATATTGCATATTTGTAGGAGGTAACTTGGTCTCCTGGAGGAGTAAGAAGCAGTCTGTGGTGGCCAGATCGACAGCTGAAGCAGAGTACAGAGCTATGGCCTTGGGAGTTGCAGAGCTGCTATGGTTGAAGAATATGCTGGTGGAGCTGAAGCTGGATCAAGGAGCCAAGATGAAGCTGTGGTGTGACAATCAGTCAGCTATTAGTATCGCCAACAATCCAGTACAGCATGACAGGACCAAACACATCGAGATTGATAGATTTTTCATCAAAGAGAAGTTGGATAGTGGATTACTGGAGCTTGGCCATGTTCCAACTAGGGATCAAGTAGCAGATGGACTAACCAAGGGACTCGCCTCAGTGAGCATGATTAGAGGATGTGACAAGATGGGCTTAGTGAATATCTTTCACCCATCTTGAGGGGGAGTATTGATATGGTATGTTGGGTGTCATATTTAAGTATAGTATAAGCACATGGGAATATCCTGAGGACATATTTGGAATGCCAGAATATGTCACAGGATATTCCATTATGAGATTATTGTCATAATGATTGAGATTATTGTATTAATGACTGCAAGGCTATATAATGCCAATGAGACAATCAATAATATTATCAACTAATTACAACAATAACAATGTTGACAGTCTTTCCAATTGGAAGGACTGTCAATTTTTTTTACCGTCCTAATTATTTAGGACTGTAACAATGGAAGGACTATCAACATTGTAACATTCCTGCAAAAATAAATGTGGGCTGAAAAATAGAAGTCATTGACTTTTATATGAGGATTTGGGCTGCCCTCAAGTAAAAAAAAATTAAGGTAAACTTATAAATAAACAGAAAAAAAATTTGGACTGTCTTAAGCAATTTATGTAGTGCCTATAGAATTTGCCTAAACTAACTAGCTGATAACAAATGAACCCTAACCAATGTCTTGAATCTACATGCAAAATGAAATGATTATGCAGCCATGTCATGCTTTTATATTCTTATGTATTTGTCTGACATACATATTTTTTTCACCAAGAAGTTGAAGAATGTCGTTAATGACAACATCAGTAAAATGGAGACATTAAAATCAGCTTCGTTAACAAGTTGGCATCTCATCCGAATCGGACCAGTAGTTCCAGTCCGGTCCAGACCAGGTTCGATTCGCAAGGGTGGTTGGCCCACATGGGGCCAAAAGTATTATGGTAAGTGCGCCCACGTGGGATGTAGTAGTAGGGTTTCCTAGTTGCCTATATATATAAGACTCCTCTCATATGGAAAGCTCTAAGATCAAACCTAGAAGCTTGCCTTAGTAAGTTGATAAATTTTTGTGTGTATTCTTTAACCAGAGGCCTCAATATATAGAGATTACAAAGAGTATAAAAGGAAACAAGGATTCATAAAATCACTCCTAATAAATCTAACTAAATAATATCAAATCTTGGCATATTCTGCAAAACTATATATAGTAAGAAATAGTTATGGTAAGAAATCACGAAGGTTTTACACTCCCCCGCAAACTCGACAGTCCAGGAGAGCAACATAGTAAACTGGTGTTTGTGAAGCCCTTTGGTAAAAATATAAGCAAGTTGATATAGATATGATACAAAGAGCACACGATGAGAATCACAGAGAAGTTTTTTCATGATGAAGCGGTAGTCAAGCTCAAAATGTTTAGTATGAGCATGGAAGACATGATTTGAGGATATGTACATCGTATTGAGGTTGTCACAGAACATAGTGATAGGTTTGAGTAGAAGGAAGTTAAGTTCTCCAAGGAGATGCGATATCCAAGTAGTCTCTGCACGAACATAGGTAAGTGAGAAGTATTCAGTTTCGAGCACCGAAGCAGGAGATTGTAGGTTGTTTCTTCACAGTCCAAGAGATGAGATTAGACCCTAAGAAGACGCATAAACCAGTAGTGGAGAGGTGAGAATCGAGGCGACTTGACCAGTCTGCGTCTGAGTAGGTTGCATCGGAGTAGACAGTAACTGTGAACTGTCCAGCTAAGCGACGGAAGATAGCCAAAATCAAGAGATCCTTTGCGATACCGAAGGATCCAGTGGCAGCAATGAGGTAGGAAGAGCGGGGTTGGCTCATGAATTGAGCCACATAATGAACGGCATAAGAAATGTTCGAGAGAGTAAAAGTAAGCGAGTGTAGAAAATAATACTCAGTGGCATCTGAAAGAAGATCACCAGTATTGGTTGAGAGCTGCGATTTGGCACAAACTAGGGAGGAGCATGGCTTATACTCTATCATGGAGAATATATGAAAGAGGTTAAGGGTTTATATAATTTGGAAAGGTGTAGAGAGTTCTGAGAATGGGTTGTCTCGAGACCGAAAAAGAAGGACAAAGAGTCAAGATGATTAAGCTCAAATTAATCTCCAAGAGTGATGATGAAGGAGGTGAGGAGTATTACCCGTCAGAATGATGTCATTTACATAGAGTAGAAGTAGAATCCAAGAGTTTGAACGGTAGATGAATAGAGAGTGATATGCTTTGCTTTGCATAAACCCAAACTGGAGAAGAAAATTGTTGAGGCGCTGAAACAAGGCTCGAGAAGCTTGTTTGAGACCATAGATGGATTTTCATAGAAGACAGAGACGATAAGGATGAGCAAAATCTATGAAACCATATGATCAACTCATGTAGACTATTTTATCTATAATACCATGAAGAAAGGTATTCTTGACATCAAGTTGGCGTAAGAGCCATCCTATGGGGACAACAATGCTAAGCAGAGTGCGGAGAGTAGTTGGCTTGATTAGTGGACTAAAGTTCTCATTAAAATTAATGCCAGCATGTTGATAAAATTCTTTGGCAATTAGACAAGTTTTATGATGTTCAATGGACCCATCAATATGTCATTTGAGTTTGAAGGCCTATTTGCAACCAACAACATGCACTAGAGGAGCAGGAGGAACAACAATCTATGTACCATTTTTAAGTATGGTATTGAATTCAAAAGTCATGGCCTGACGTCATTCAAGAATCTGCGCAGCATAAGAGTAACATATATAGGCTCTATAGTAGCAAAAAGAGGGCATAGGCCAATAAGGCAGTAGGGAGGGAATACTTGTTTGTGCCATATGTACGGTTATGAGGATTGATGGACCCATCTCGCTGCCAGTTTATTATTGGATGTCTGGAGGAAGTGGTTAGGGGAGGTTCAGGTATAGTAGAGGTGGGTTGTAGGGGAGGGGTAAGTGGTAGTTGAGGTTGAGGGCATTGAAAGTAGCATGGATGGAGACGTGGCACAGGTGTGAAAGAAGGTGCCTCTGTGGAGGATGAGGATGAGGATAGGGGATGAGTTGGAGATATAACTATGATAGATATCAATGTGGATTGAGGAGGGGGGCTTGTGGTTTTAGAGAATGGAAAGGCTTGTTCGTTAAACCGAACATAGAGGAAAATATCGACGTGGCCAGTTCTTTTATCCAGACAATGATACCTCTTATGTTGCAAGTTGTGACCTACAAACACATTCAATAGTTCTTGGTAACAACTTGTTAGTGAAATAAACATTAAATGCGGGTAACAGACACACCCAAAGACTCGAAAAACGGTGTAGGAAGGAGACGTTCCATAAATGCGAGAGAAGGGTGAAGACCAATTAGGATGAGAAAAGGAAGGCGATTAATAAGATGGACAATAGTAGATACAACTTCAGGGCAATGGCATGGAGAAACATAACTAAAGACAATGAGAGACGTCAATGAATTCTAAGAGAAGTAGAAAGATCTTCGAATGGAACACCGTCGTATTCACCGCTGCCGCCACTTTGAAACTGTTTGACATTAGTGGAAAATTGAGTGCGGATAGGAAAATTGAGTGCGGATACAAGTGACAAAGTTCTAGAAATATATAATTACTTCTAAAGCCATAAATAACGAGTATAGTCATCAAGAAATAACACATAATACTCATAGTCCAAAATAGAAAGAACAAAGAATTATCATACATTATCATACACTAAATGAAAAGGAGAACTTTTTATTTAATTTGACAGGAAAAATGGAGATATGTGGATTTGCCTAATGCACACACTTGGCATAAGGAAGAACTATTCATTAAAGAGAATGACAAATATTTATTAGATCCTAGATAAGAGACGACTTTGGCAGATTGATGAGTCGTTAATGCCACAAGAATGAGAAGTTGTGTAAAGCGGAGAATGCCTCAAACTAGATGGAAGGGCAGGAATTTTGTTGAGACCGTCTTTACATAGGCCTTAATAAAGAAGAGACCCATTGGTTAGGTCAAAGATGTAAAATTAATGGTATCAAAGGCACACAAACTTTATTATCGTGACAGAACTGGACAATAAATAATAAGTTCTTGCGCATAAAGAGAACAACATAAATATTATTGAGGAGAAAGGAAGAGAAGCCTAGAGAGTGTGTCGTGTTACTAGTATAGGCGATAGGAAGGTCACCATTGCCAAGTTGAATAGTATTAGGACCTTGGTATGGAGTTTGATGTTGTAGAAGAGTAGGATTTCCAGCCATGTGAGTAGAGGCACCTATGTCAGGGTACCAACTGGAGTCATAGTCAAGACTGTAGCTAGAAGTCCAACAAAAGGCAAAGTGGAGAGGCCGGGTATTGAAGAATGGTGAGGAGCACTGAACTTAGAGGAGTTATGAGAGGAATAGACAAACCCAAAACAGATTTGACATTGGGTCATAGATGATGATGGAGGCCCAGGTTTAAGGAGACTAGCATTGTGGTGACGGTTATTATTAAAAGCTTGCACTCCTTAGTACAAGAAGATATTGGAGGAGTAGAATTAGTGGAAGATGATGATTAGGTAATGGTAGACATGATGAGATTTAGGATTAGGGTTGGTACGAATGGAAAAGTTAGGGTGGAGGAGTTTTCTGGGAGGAAGAGGAGAGAGGAGAGTTGTCATGAGGAAGAAAGAGGGAAGGCAATGAGAGAGAGAGAGAGATCTGGTGGGGAGATAGAGGATCGGTTAGGCCGATACCATGTAAGTTGATAAATTTTTATGTGTATTATTCTCCAACTAGAGGCCTCAATATATAAGGATTACAAAGAGTGTAAGAGGAAACAAGGATTCATAAAATCACTAATAACAAATATATCTAAATCAAATCAAATCAAATTTTGACATATACTACAAAATTATATATAGCAGAAAATAATTATGGTAAGAAATCATGAAGGTTAACAGCCTCCACCTCCAGAATAAACTTGATTCCTAATTTATTCTCTTCTTCTCTCCTTGTGGGAGATCAGTTGCAGGGTGAACCAATGAGCTTCCTCGTTTGTAGGAGGTTTCACGACTATAATCTAGAAAGTGTACATGAGTCCGGTTCAAAGGTACTGAAGATATAGTTTCTATTGATTCCGCTTAAACCCCCTTCATTGGCATGACTATGTTTTTGTTACATATGGTATAAAATTTAGATTGGCTTGTTCTCTCTTCTAGGGAATCCTAAAAAGTTAGGTTCTAGATTTCTTTTTTATTCTCATATTGCATATGACTTTAAGGTTTATTAGATCATATTTAAGAGCCCCGTCTAAAGACTTTATTTCATAGTGGAACTCTTAGACGTGGTTCATTCTCTTCTCTATCCACATGGACGGGTTGTAAGTTGGCAAAACACTTAACCCTATCGTATGCGTCACCGTTCCGATCTTCCTACTATTTATAGGACGTTTACTAATATGATTGACACTCAATTCAATGTTAGGATTACAAACTTTTGCTCTGATTGTGCTCGTGATTCTCTCTCCACTATAATGAGATCTATCTTGCAATCTCACGGTACGCTTTTTCAGCAGTCATTCCCTTACACTCATGAACATAATGGGGTAGCCGAGCGCAAACATCGTCTATTCGTGAGACAACTCGTTCTCTCTTGTTATCCTCTTATGTTCCTCAAAAGTTTTGACAGAGACCATTCTTACATCTGTAATCTTATCAATATAATTTCTTCCTCTGTTTTGTCTGGTCGGACACCTCATGAGAGTTTTTTTTAATGTACTCCTGATTATAGTAGGCTTCGCACTTTTTTATGCACTTTTTTTGTTCTTCTTTCTGAGACAGAATGCACGAAGCTGACAGCCCGATCAGCCAAGTGTGTCATACTCGGTTTTAGTTCCGAGCACAAGGGATACCGTTGTTATGATCTCGTGGCCCGTCGTCTTCCGAGCCAAGTGTCTTACTCGGCTATAGACTATATGAAAACTCTATACAAGGTTTGACGAAGTTTGGACTATAAGAAAACTCCATACAAGATTTGACGATGTTTTATGACGACTGTCAAACATCAATCCTCTATTATGGTGTCATATTCCTAACCAAGGTAGCTATAAGCATAAGAGGGTCATGTCAAAAAACTTATGTGACCAATTGGTAGATAGGTCACCTACCTTTTGGATTCTTCAAGTCCCCTAGATTATAAAGAGTCTAGGCGAAGAGGTAAGATGATACAATTTGCTACAGGAAATAACATTCATGTTTATGACACATTACGCCAAATAAGAGTGAAAGAATGACGCTCCCAAATGTTTTCAAAAATATGGTCATAATTACTTTCAAGGAATTTCCATGATTTTCTACTTAATTTGAATGGAAACTAGAATGTGGAGAATTATCCACATTAGTGGTGTCCTAGCAGTTTCTTAACTTACTTTCCAACTACTTAACAAGTAACAAATGGAATGTAGTCATAGTTTCCACACTTTTCTACTTTCCTCTTAACCTTTAATTTGCCTAACAAACCCTTAAAGTCACATATCAGCAAATGGAAGGCTGACCCAACAAGTCCATTAATCTGTCACTGATGCCTATGTGCTTACTCTTCGAAAAAACTTCCAGTACCAGCACTCCAGACCAAGAGGATAATGATGGCTATGAAAAAACTTCACAAAATTGACGAATTGGCTCTTTGATCCCAAGTATGTAGAACATCGGAAAAAAATAAGAAAATTCTTATGTTCCCTAAAATTTTGAAATATATATATATATATATATATATATATATATATATATAGAGAGAGAGAGAGAGAGAGAGAGAGAGGAAAGGAAGGATAGGGATCCCCACACTAACGCATTCATGTATGTTCTCCGAAAATAGAAGTCATTGGATTACCTTTATTTACCGTTCATATTAGATCATTAAATTCTCCAATTGTTTGCGAGATTTTGATCTAATCTGAATAGTCAAAAAATAAAATCCAACGGTTGCTATTTCGAATAACATGTAGGGATCTTTAAGCATGAATATCCTCATCCCTATATATATATATGGAGAGAAGAGAAAGACGAGAAGAAGAAGAGAGAAAATGAGAAAAGAAAGTGCATAGACTTAATTGCTAGGTTGCACCTCATGAGTATTTATATTAATATGCATAATGATAAATACACCCACAATTACTTCATTGTACAAACATAAGATAAATAACAATAATAACTGTAACTCTCCATAAATATGGAGAATAGAGATCAGACATACCTAACCTGCTACATAAATCAAAAAATGGACACAAGCAAGTGGTTTGATGAGAATATCACCTAACTCATCCTCTGACCGTATATATGGAGTAACAATTTATTTTTTCAGCAACAAATCACAAACAAAATGATAATCTAACTCGATATACTTAGTGCGCTCATAAAATACTAGGTTACTTGAGATAAAAATTGGCGATTGGTTGTCACAATACATCTCCATAGAGATGGAAACCATAATCTCTATTTCATGAAGAATAGACTGACCACACCATCTCAGAAGTTGTATGAATCATCGCACGGTACTCGAACTCTGTACTACAACATTTTGCTTCTAATTATGGCATATCACAATATTGCCACCCAGAAACGTACAATAGCCATAAATAGAACTATTACTGCAACTGTCTTCCCAATTAGCATCATTAAACCTAATCACTGTAAGCAACTAGAAAGGTTTGTACAACAAACACTTTCTAGATGAACCCTTCAAGTATTGTATAATATAAGAGATACCTCCTAACATGGTTGTCGAGGGACATGTATAAATTGACTAACTACTCTAACTGCATATGTGATGTCTGGTCATGTAATAGTAAGATATATAAGTTTTCTAAAAAATCGTCTATAATGTCCAACATCTTTAAATAACTCTCCCCTGTCAGCATCAAACTTACCATGATAATCAATAGGAGTCTCAATTGGCTGACACTCCAATATCCTAGTCTCTGAGAGAAAGTCTAGAACATATTTAGCTTATAACAGATGCACACCCTTATTTGATCGACCAGCCTCGATTCCAAGAAAATTCATAGAAAGCCAAATCCTTAGTATGAAACTGACCACTAAGGTAGGCTTTAAGTCTACAATCCCAGCATGATCGCGTCCAAATATAATGATATCATCAATATAAATAATCAATATAATAACACCTAATGAAAAAGAATGGTAAAATACTGAATGATCAGATGTAGTGCACCAAAACCCATATCATCCAAGCTTGAGATGACTATAAATAATCAATATAATAACACCTAATGAAAAAGAATGGTAAAATACTGAATGATCAGATGTAGTGCACCAATACTGAATGATCAGATGTAGTGCACCAAAGAATGGTAAAATACTGAATGATCAGTTGATTCATATAAAACCTCCTAATGTAAGTCACTATACAAGAAAGTATTTTTTGTCCATTTGTTACATAGGGCATTGAAAATTAACCGCCATAAAGATAAGAATACGAAATAAATTTAGCCGAGCCACTGGATTGAAAATCTCCATATAATCCATACCTTATATCTATGTATACCCTTTTGCAATCAAGCACTTCTTGAGGTGATCAACTGAACCATCCAGATAATATTTAACAACATATACCTATCTACAACATACTGTTTGTTTTCCAACAAGAAGCAATGTAAGTCCTACGTCTGGTTTTGATGTAAAGCACACATATCCGCATATATTGTACTTTTTCAGCCAGAAGATGACATAGTCTGCTTATAAATTTTGGAAATGGAAATAAAAATTGAAATGGAAGACAATAAAATATCAAATTCATGAAAAGATGAAGTACGGTACAAGAAAACATAATTAAAGAGGAGATTTTTTCTTTGTGGTACAAAGACGTTTTTTTCTGAGAGCAATAGAAATATCAACTGGATCTGTGGTAATGGGAGCAGAAACCAAAAGTATGGAAGCTGATTCGTTAAGAGCTGAATTATGCAGAACTACATGCATATTATTGGTTCTCTGATAAACATGTAAAAGAGAAATGGAGACAAACTGATTCAAGAATGATAGAAAGTAGTATGGAAGATACCACATCTGATGAGAATGAAATAAGATGGCATCATGAGGAAAAATGAGTAGCCTCAAAGAAGGTAACATATGGACTGACATATACTTACATGACTGTAGATTGTAACAACGATAACCTTTTTGAGTATAAGTATAACCAGGAAAACAAACCTCAGAGATCGAGAAGCCAACTTGTCTCAGTTAGGTTCCTAGTTGTGAACAAAAATGACACACCCAAGCACTTGAGGAGGTAAAAAAGGAAACCTATATGGATATAACATGGAGAATGGGACTTGATTATTCAATACAGATATGGATATAACATGGAGAATTGGGTGTGGGTCATGACACCTGTCACTACCACATTTTCTAGGAAATAATATTTTAATAATTTTATATTTAATTAAATATTATGCATGATAAATAATTATTTATTGTATTATTTAATTGTTGTTAGATGTTAGTTATTTATTTTGGACTTGTATTAATGGACCTAACTAGTTTAGTTTAGACTCATAGAGCAACATGTATTAATTGTTAGATTTGAGCCCATTTAGAAAGCTCATTTTTAAGGAGATAGATTAAATAAATTAAACCATTAGACTAGAAGTTTCCCTCCTTAATTATTTCATCATGAGAGGCCCCAAGGGGTATATTGGACAATTCATAGTAGCTTGAGGAAGGGGAAAGGGGGCCGGCTTATATAGAGGGGGGGGGATTTATTTCTCTCTCCTCTTTTGTTTTGGAAATTAGATGTAGAATTTTTCTCAACCAAATTCCTTCATTTCCACTTCATTTCCCTACCAAATTTCATCCCAATTCCTTCCCAAATCACCATTGGAGGCTAGTGGAGCAAGGATCTAGAAGGAGGAAGCAAGGATCTACAAAGAGGAGCAGGGATCTACAAGTTGGAGGCCAATTTCATCATATTTGGATGTATTGGGAATCCATCTCCCAATAGGTACAATTCAGTTTTTTTCCTTAAATTAGGTTCTAAATATGAGATTTAAACATGAGAAATTAACCCATATGCATAGGCTACTCATAGGATTTGGTTTTGTGTTCATAGGAGGCCTATTGAGAAAGTTATGGTGCTTTTGTGTCAATTTTGGGGGAATTCCGAGATTGACATTTGTTGTGTGTGTCAATTGGTCCTATAGATCAATTTGGCATGTGCTTGTGTTTGGGGCTAGTGTCGTGTCCACAATTGGGTACGTGTAGGTCGTATCCCAACATTTTGGTGATATGTGTTGATTTAGGGGTTTTTCCTCCGACACGGGACTTTGTACATGTCACATTTTGACATAGACACGTAGATTTGTATTTGACTCTTCGTATTGTTCATAAATAATATATATGACTTGTTCGTGTCCTTCGGGGTACGTTTGGATGTGTGGTGGACTCGTGTCGCAAGCGTATCGTAGATCTAGTGGGATATGGAGTGATACGATCTATGTATTGGTATAATTTAAATCTTAGATCTATTTCTCTTGTCATTGTGATGTATATATATATATATATATATATATATATATATATATATATATATATATATATATATATATATTTGTGACAATATTTATGTATTATTGTATCTTAGATCTATGTATCTATTATATCTAGGTGTGGATATATTTTTATGTAGCTATTATTATACATGTGTAAGAAATATATATATATTGTAGCATGTATATATATATATATATATATATATATATATATATATATATGGTTATATGCCTACTTATATGATATATGCATTCATTTTGTGAATAATTATATATACGTATACATATATATGTTGTTATATATATATTACTATACATATGTATGTTATTGTAATATGTATATATATATATATATATATATGTGGAGGTATATGTATGTTATATATATGTTATATAGTCATAGTGTTATATATTGTAGTTATGTATATAGTAGTATCTATTTATATATTGTGTTATATATTATATATATATAGTGTTATATTTATATAAGTTTTGAGCAACAGCGACAGCAGCTATTGTGACAATCCAGCATGACAAATAGCACGCAGCAGCAGCAAAGGCAGTAGCAGCAACAGCAGAGAAATAGCGACAGCAGTCCAGCAGCAATAACAACAGAAGCAGCAGTAGCGACAACAACAGCTCAGCAACGGCAACAGCAGCAGGTCATCAACGGCGACAGCTGCAAGAAAGTGTCACTATAACAACAGTACAGCAGCAGTATCAGCAGTGTATCCGGGGTTATAGCGACAGCAGCCAGGTGTTTTAGTGACACATATGCGGTTATTTAGCTTTTATGTATATATATATATATATATATATATGTGTGTGTGTATATAGGATATAATATATACGTATGTATGTTCCTAATGTGCTAATAGTATTTATTGTATACTATATGTATAATAACTAGTATAGCAGGTATATATTTACGGGTAGTTAGTATAAACAAGTTGGGGTATTACCTTGAGATACCAAGGTAATTGAGGATACCCAAGGTATTGGATTTGGGTATCAAGAATTTGGGTTTATGTTGTGATACCAAATTGGTTCAAAACCAAGGTACCTATTTGATGTTTGTCTTTAAGATTTTATTTAATAATATTGTTTTGGCTTTTGTATATGATATTTTACCTATGGATTTATGTATCTTAAGATACGGTATCCTAGTATTTTAAGATATGGTTTTGTGACCTAGACTTTAGTTTTTGAACCAATATTTTTGGTTTAGACTTATGCAACCTAGTTGACCATAGTTTGACTTTTGACTTAGAATTGACTTTTGATCTACAAGTTGACTAGTTTACCTTATTCTCTTTCCGGAACCTTGTATTGATGTTGTATTCCATATCTAGGTCTTCGAGGCACTGTATCAGACATTTGTGAGACTATTCTTTGGACTTCAGGCGAGTACATTCTCTGATAGTTTCTCATTTATGATATCCTCTATGTTCATTGTATCTAGTGTAGATATCCATGTTCTCTTGACACTATGGTTACACTGATTGGTATATCCGGATCTCGTTATAAGATGTTATTCCTTGGTATATGGTGTATATGGTGCAAGTATTGTTCATTGGTTATCTTGTACATGTACAGACACTGATTCTTGGGAAGACTAGCTATCTTCTTGGGGGAATCTCGTGCCATAGCGTACCATGGTTGGATCTATTATACCAATCAAGGGTGGGGAGTACTTTAGTGTAGATATGTGATCAATACCCCTATTGTATCAAGTACTGTTATTGAATAGTGTTAATCATACACCGCACGTATGATTAGCCAGGCTATATATATTGTATCATGTTCCCAAGCCGATCACATGTTAAAGCTAGTACTCACACACTTAGTCATTAGTATTCTTGTTTATTGGCATATTGTTCATTATTGTATTTATTCCAGTATTTCCTTATTTTAGATATCTCATTGTATCTATTATGCATCTTGTATATTCACATCTATTTACTATTACATAGTTTTTATCATTGATTAGAACTGCTGTTAGAGATGTATTCTGCTCCTTTCCTGACTGGATATATTTTTTCAGATGACACTGAGGACTGGTACCCTACACATTATGGACCTCAGGATATTGTGGGTCTAGAGTCTGAGACCCTGGCTCAGGAGGGACTTATCCCAACTGAGACAGTTGACCCGAGTTTAGTAGCTTCTTAGCATTTTTTTTGCACTGGATTTGTCTCCAGCTTATTTGTTAGCATTCTTTCAGACTCATTGATGTATTATTTTAGACTCATGAGTTGTATATGACTATTTTATTCCTTATCTGATTTGTGCTCGTTTCTATCATTAGTTCTGTGATTGAGTATATTGTGATTGTTGGTGGTTCATTACATTGTTAGATAGATTTCCCAACAACATTCTACCGTCGATTCTGCGGCGTAGGCTGGGCGTTGTTTCCGACTTGTACCCTTACACCGGGTGCGGGTCGTAACACGTTTTTTTGTAGTGGCCCACGCAGGTCTAGCTTCGCAAGTATGCGATGTCGTGGTAGTGCGACAATTTAGTTGTAATACTGCGAGCCTGCGATAGAATATAGGATATAGGCTATAGGCTGAGAATACTCAATCACATCTAGGAAAATTCTTTTAATTCAACTGTTCTCCTTTGATATTGATACTTGATCTCTTAAACTGTCCTTTCCTTGAGTGTCTTACATCATGTGCCATATTGATTCTATTCCAAATTTAGCTTTGTTTGATAGTGGTTATTTCCATAGTTTTGTATCTGTTTCTTTTGCTCTGAAGCATGGTGTGGTAGCTGAGTCTTTGCTTAGGACTTGCAAGATCATGACCGGGGGAGGCATTATCCTGGTTAATGATATTTGCAAGGATCGGAGAGTTACTCTAGGAGGCCGGGAGTTGAGTGCGTGTCTACTTGTAATGCCACTTCCGAGCTACGACATTGTACTCGGGATGGATTGGTTGAGTAGGCACCGTGCTAGCATAGATTGTAGAGGAGGCAGAGTTTTGTTTGGGCCGCCAGAAGAGCCAGAGTTCGAGTTTGCTAGAGGAGCTGTAGAGCAGGGAGAAGGCATTATTTGTAGAGCTATGGTAGAAGACAAGGAGTTGCCGCATCCGTTGATAAAAGAGTTCTTGGATGTATTTCCTGAGGAATTGCCAGAATTGCCGCCAGATCGAGATGTTAAATTCTCTATAGACTTGGTGCCAGGTGCAGAACCAATTTCGCAACATGTCTGTAGAGTAAACAACAGCGAGCTGGTCGAGCTGAAGAAGCAGGTGGACGAATTGCAGGATAAGGGGTTTATCAGATCGAGTTCTTCACCGTGGGGAGCCCCGGTAATGATGCATCAGGGAAAGGTTTCACTATTTATAGTGATGCATCAGGGAAAGGTTTGGGTTGTGTTCTTCAGCAGAATAGAAAAGTGATTGTCTATGCATCCAGGCAATTGCATCATCATGAAAAGAACTATCCTACCCATGATTTGGAGTTAGCAGCAATCATCTTCGCTCTGAAGTTGTGGAAATATTATTTGTACGGAGAGCGTGTGGAGATCTTCACAGACCACAAGAGCTTGAAGTACGTTTTCACGCAGAAGGAGTTGAACATGAGGCAGCGTCGGTGGTTGGAACTGATGAAGGATTTTGATATATCTTTGCAATATCATCCTGGGAAAGCTAATGTAGTTGCCGATGCTTTGAGCAGGTATCCGGTAGCTATGTTCTTGACGCATGATCGATATTTGCTGGAGGACTTGGAGAGCTTGGGCATCGAGGTGATAGTTCCTGGTTGTGCTATGCAGATGTGGGGATTGCAAATACATTCAGATTTGATGGACAGGATCAAGGCAGCACAGTATGAGGATGTATCTCTGAGGAGCATCAGAGCTCAGATGAGAGCAGGATTGGAGGATGATTTCACCATTGCTGAAGATGGATCTTTGAGGCATGGAATTAGTATGTGTGTGCCTAGTGGGAGCTGCGTGAGGAGGTGCCAACAAGCTGTATCGAGATATTAAGAGAGTGTGTGGTGGTATGGCATGAAGAGGGAAATGGCACAGTTTGTATCCAGATGCTTAGTGTGCCAGCAAGTGAAAGCCGAGAGGCAGAGGCCAGGCGGTTTACTTCAGCCATTACCTATTCCAGAGTGGAAGTGGGAGAACATTACTATGGATTTTGTGTCTGGACTTCTATGATCTTCAGGAGGAAAAGATGCGATTTGGATCATCGTTGATAGGTTGACCAAGTCAGCCCACTTTTTGCTTTTCAAGGTGGGTTTGTCTACGGAGAAGCTGGCAGAGATGTATGTGAGACAGATCGTTAGGATACATGGAGTTTCCGTCAACATAGTCTCGAATCGGGATAGTCGTTTCACTTCTCATTTCTGGAGGAGTTTGCAGGAGAGTTTGGGCACTCAGCTCAAGTTCAGTACTGTATATCATCACCAGACAGATGGGCAGTCAGAGAGGACTATTCAGACTCTCGAGGATATGTTGCGCACTTGTGTATTAGATTTTGGGGGTTCTTGGGAGAACCATCTCCATTTGGTAGAGTTTGCTTACAACAACAGCTACCAGGCTAGTATAGAGATGTCACCTTTTGAAGCTCTGTACGGTCGGAGGTGTCGTACTCCCTTGTCATGGGACGATGTTGGAGAGAGAGTTTTGCTTGGGCCAGAGATGGTTGTAGATGCAACAGAGAAGGTTCAGTTGATCAGAGACAGACTTCGTGTGGCGCAGGACAGATAGCGGCATTGGGCCGATAGCTACTGGAGACCTTTGGAGTTCGAGGTATAGTTTAGATTTTTGTTTTGTGCTTGTTATTGGTTGTTTGTTATAGATTAAGTTCTTAAGGTTGTGTTTTATTCTAGGTGGGTGGTTTGGTGTTTCTGAGGATTTCTCCGACACGAGGCACGATTCGCTTCGGTGGAGGCGGGAAGCTTAGTCCGCGATTCATCGGACCTTTCACTATTCTAGAGAGGGTCGATGCAATTGCTTATAGACTAGACTTGCCACCTGCATTGGAGGGAGTGCACAACGTGTTTCACGTGTCACAGTTGAGACGATACGTGACATATCCTAGTCATGTATTGGATCACTCGGAGATAGATCTGGGCCCTACTCTTAGCTATCCAGAGCAGTGAGTTGAGATTCTGGATCGGAGAGAGAAGGTGTTGAGGAACCAGACTATTCCTTTGGTGCGCGTCGCATGGAGGCATCACTCTCCGGGGAAGTCTACCTAGGAGAGAGAGGATGAAATGCGAGAGCGTTACCATATTTGTTTGTGCCTTGAGGTATGTTCTTTCCTAATTATGTTATGTTCTTTCATAGCTAGTTATGTTCTTTTGCTATGTTCTGTTATTTCTGGGGGTAGTTTTCGTCTTTGAATTTCGAGGAAAAAATTATTTTAAGGAGGGTAGACTTGTCACTACCACATTTTCTAGGAAAGAATATTTTAGTAATTTAATATTTAATTAAATATTGTGCATGATAAATAATTATTTATTGTATTATTTAATTGTTGTTAGATGTTAGTTATTTATTTTGGACTTGTATTAATGGACCTAACTACTATAGTTTAGATTCATGGACCAACATGTATTAATTGTTAGATTGGAGCCCATTTAGAAAGCCCATTGTTAAGGAGATAGATTAAATAAATTAAACCATTAGACTAGAAGCTTCCCTCCTTAATTATTTCTTCATGAGAGGTCCCAAGGGGTATATTGGACAATTCATAGTAGCTTGAGGAAAGGAAAAGGGGGCCGGCCTATATAGAGGGGGGGGGGGGGGAATTTATTTCTGTCTCCTCTTTTCATTTGGAAATTTGATCTAGAATTTCCCAAAACCAAATTCTTTCATTTCCACTTCATTTTCCTACCAAATTTTATCCCAATTCCTTTCCAAATCACCATTGGAGGCTAGTGGAGCAAGAATCTAGAAGGAGGAAGCAAGGATCTACAAAGAGGAGCAAGGATCTACAAGTTGGAGGCCAATTTTATCATATTTGGAGGTTGCATTGGGAATCCATCTCCCAATAGGTAAAATTCAGTTTTTTTCCCTTAAATTAAGTTCTAAATCTGAGATTTAACCATGAGAAATCAACCCATATACATAGGCTACCCATAGGATTTGGTTTTGTGTTCATAGGAGGCCTATTGAGAAAGTTATGGTGCTTTTGTGTCAATTTTTGGGGAATTCCGAGATTGATATTTGTTGTGTGTATCAATTGGTCCTATAGATCAATTTGGCATGTGCTTGTGTGTTTGGGACTAGTGTCGTATCCACAATTGGGTACGTGTAGGTCGTATCGCAACATTTTCGTGATATGTGTTGATTTTGGGGTTTTTCCTCCGACACGGGACTTTGTACATGTCACATTTTGACACGGACACGTAGATTTGTATTTGACTCTTCGTATTGTTCATAAATAATATATATGACTTGTTCGTGTCCTTCGGGGTACGTTTGGATGTGTGGTGGACTCGTGTCGCAAGCGTATCCTAGATCTAGTGGGATACGGAGTGATACGATCTATGTATTGGTATAATTTAAATCTTAGATCTATTTCTCTTGTCATTGTGATGTAATTTTATATATATATATATATATATATATATATATATATATATATTGTTGTGACAATATTTATGTATTATTGTATCTTAGATCTATGTATCTATTATATCTAGGTGTGGATATATTTTTATGTAGCTATTATTCTACATTTATAAGAACTATATATATAACTTAGCATGTATATATATATGTATGTGTAGATATATATATATGTAGTTATATGCCTACTTATATGATATATGCATTCATTTTGTGAATAATTATATATACGTATACATATATGTGTTGTTATATATATATTACTATACATATGTATGTTATTGTAATATGTATTTAATATGTGTATATATATATATATATATATATATATATATATATATATATATATATATATGGAGGTGTATATATGTTATATATGTTATATAGTCATAGTGTTATATATTGTAGTTATGTATATCGTAGTATCTATTTATATATTGTGTTATATTATATATTTATATGGTGTTATATTTATATAAGTTTTGAGCAACAACAACAGCAGCTATTGTGACAATTCAGCATCACAAATAGCACGTAGCAGCAACAAAGGCAGTAGTAGCAGCAGCAGCAGAGAAATAGCGATAGCAGCCCAGCAGCAATAACAGAAGCAGCAGTAGCGACAGCAGCAACTCAGCAACGGCAACAGCAGCAGCTCAGCAACGGCGATAGCTGCAGGAAAGTGTCACTATAACAACAGTACAGCAGCAGTATCAGCAGTGTATTCGGGGTTATAGCGACAGCAGCCAGGTGTTTTAGTGACACATGCGGTTATTTAGATATTATGTATATAATTATATAGATATATATATGTGTATATATATGATATAATATATACGTATTTATGTTCCTAATGTGCTAATAGTATTTATTGTATACTATATGTATAATAACTAGTATAGCAGGTATATATTTACGGGTAGTTAGTATAAACAAGTTGGGGTATTACCTTGAGATACCAAGGTAATTGAGGATACCCAAGGTATTAGATTTGGGTATCAAGAATTTGGGTTTATGTTGTGATACCAAGTTGGTTCAAAACCAAGGTACCTATTTGATGTTTGTCTTTAAGATTTTATTTAATAATATTGTTTTGGCTTTTATATGTGATATTTTACCAATGGATTTACGTATCCGGAGATACGATATCCTAGTATTTTAAGATATGGTTTTGTGGCCTAGACTTTAGTTTTTGAACCAATATTTTTGGGTTAGACTTATGCAACCTAGAAATAGGTAGTTGACCAAAGTTGACAATAGTTGACCATAGTTTGACCATAGTTGACCATAGTTGACCATAGTTTGACTTTTGACTTAGAATTGACTTTTGACCTAGAAGTTGACTAGTTTAACTTTTCTCTTTCCGGAACCTTGTATTGATGTTGTATTCCATATCTAGGTCTTCGAGGCACTGTACCAGACATCTGTGAGACTATTATTTGGACTTCAGGCGAGTACATTCTCTGATAGTTTCTCATTTATGATATCCTCTATGTTCATTGTATTTAGTGTAGATATCCATGTTCTCTTGACACTATGGTTACACGGATTGGTATATCCGGATCTCGTCATGAGATGTTATTCCTTGGTATATGGTATATATGGTGCAAGTATTGTTCATTGGTTATCTTGTACATGTACAGACACTGATTCTCGGGAAGACTAGCTATCTTCTTGGGGGAATCTCGTGCCATAGCGTACCATAGTTGGATCTATTATACCAATCGAGGGTGGGGAGTACTTTAGTGTAGATATGTGATCAATACCCCTATTGTATCAAGTACTGTTATTGAATAGTGTTAATCATACACCGCACGTATGATTAGCCAGGCCATATATATTGTATCATGTTCCCAAGCCGATCACATGTTAAAGCTAGTACTCATACACTTAGTCATTAGTATTCTTGTTCATTGGCATATTGTTCATTATTGTATTTATTCCAGTATTTCCTTATTTTAGATATCTCATTGTATCTATTATGCATCTTGTATATTCACATCTATTTACTGTTACATAGTTTTTATCATTGATTAGAACTGCTGTTAGAGATATATTCTGCTCCTTTCCTGACTGGATATATTTTTTCCAGATGACACTGAGGACTGGTAGCCTACACATTATGGACTTCAGGATGTTGTGGGTCTAGAGTCTGAGACCCTGGCTCAGGAGGGACTTATCCCAACTGAGACAGTTGACCCGGGTTTAGTAGCTTCTTAGCATTTTTTTTGCACTGGATTTATCTCCAGCTTATTTGTTAACATTCTTTCAGACTCATTGATGTATTATTTTAGACTCATGAGTTGTATATGACTATTTTATTCCTTATCTGATTTGTGCTCGTTTCTATCATTAGTTCTGTGATTGAGTATATTGTGATTGTTGGTGGTTCATTACATTGTTAGATAGATTACCCAACAGCGTTCTACCGCCGATTCTACGGCGTAGGCTGGACGTTGTTTCCGACTTATACCCTTACACCGGGTGCGGGTCGTGACAACACCAGTCCTCAACGCATCACTATCTCCCGCGATGCTCAACCTCCCTGCCCATCTCCTTCCTTGGCAGTATCTGTCTGCTGCATCGCCCCCTGTCCCTCAGTTTTTTTTTCCTTTAGGGGACCACCGCCTCCTCTCTTCTATGCACGATGGACTAGAATCCAGCCCCGAGCCATGACATCCTCTTCTGGAACCTAATCAAGGAGAGAAGCCACATCTGCGTTCGATCCTGCCGTCTCCCGCATAAAGCAGTCGTCAAGCCTTACCATCCTAGGGTTCTTTATATTATATATTATTATTTTCTTTATATTATATATATATATATATATATATATATTGAAGAACGTAAATTTTAATCCGGCCCGAAGGCCTAGAAACGCAGTCCAAAGGTCTACAAACACTATACAAAGACCTACAAACTCAGCCCGAACGTCCCACACATCCTGGCCCGAAGGTCCACACCTGTATCACAACAACATTGAACCACATTCGCAGTGCACGTCGCCTGCTCCAGCTCCTGGCATGAACCACACCAGCCCGAACCTCCTATGAAGTAATTCCCCAGCAACGGATTTAATATGCGTCTCTTGTTGCTCAAATTAGCAATCTTTTGGGAGGATATGACTCACTTTAACCACTTAAGCTAGAGGTCCTTAGAAATATCTCTACTATTATAATGTCGCTTGAAAACGGCTCAAAATTGAGTCGTCTAAGCTGTATGTATAGCATCAATTATTTTAAAAAAATTAAAAATTTCTTTACTACCGTATACATTCTCTCCTAAAGTAGTTGAATTTTAAAAAAAAAACTAAAATCCTTCTACCTACCTAAACATATAACAAATTCAAGAATATATTTAATATTTAAACTAATTATATGGTATTATCTAACTAAACACATATCCAAAATTCTAAAAACATATTTATAATAAATTATAATTAACATATATTCAAATAATATTTAAAATATTCTAATATAATTTAAATTTTTATCTAATTTTTCAATAATACCATTTTTTTTTCTTTTTGTTACGTAACTAGTATATATATATATATATATATATATATATATATATAGTCCCCTTCCTATACAGAAATAACTTACGAAAATAGTTACGGGATGATTTACAGAAGCCAAATCTTTACGGAGAGAAAAGAAAAAAAAATCCAAAATAATGACATATCATATAATAGTTACGGAACTTTAAGATGATACATATGTTTCTCTTCTAATTTTGTTTTCTTTATAAAAATTAAACATCTTCTTTTAAAAAATATATTTATCTCTACATTAAAAAAACAAAAAATAAATCTATCTATATTTAAAAAAACAAATATATCTCTATTTTTAATAATATTAAAATTAACAATAACGTAAAAATTAACCCTAAAATTAACATTAAAATTAAAATTAATGCTAAATTTAAAATTAACATTAAAAGTAATATTAACATTAAAACTAATATTAAAACTAACATTAAAATTAATATTAACATTAAAGGAAAAAAAATTATCATTAATATTAAAATTAACATTAATATTAATATTAATATTAATATTTTAAAATATTCTTTTGAAGATATATTTATTTTTAAAGATTGATTGTTTTTTATATATGTTTTGAAAGATAAATTATTTTTTAGATCTATTTTAAAAAACAAAAAAATAGATTTATGTATCTCTATTTTTAAAAAGAGTTAATTGCCAAAATGGTACCCGAGGAATGTCTTGGTCGCCATTTTGATGATTGAAACTTTTTTTTTGGTTAATTTGAAACCCAAGCTTTACATTTTGGTTTAAAGCATGTCTGAACTAGGTTTTGTTGGTACTTTTGGATGAAAATCGTTAAAAATAGATATGTGATGGTCACGTGCTTTATTTTTAGAGTTATTTTTATCATGACGAGCTGATACGTCAGCTATGATTGATTATATAGCCATCATTTTTTACTCGATAAAAGCTATTTGTTTATGTAGAATTTTCTTCAAACACAATTTTTTTTTTAAAATGATAGTCCAAACACAAAAACTTGACAAAAAGAACCACAAAAAAATAAGGAATAAGGCCATCACATGTCAATTTTTATCCAAAAACACGAACCGAATCTAGTTCAGGCACTAATTAAACTAAAATGTAAAGCTTGCTTAGGTAGCAAATTAACAAAAAAAAAATGTTCGGTCACCAAAACGGCAACCACTACATTCCTCATACACCATTTGAGTAATTAACCCTTTCAAAAATAAATAAATAAATCTATCTCTGTTTAAAATTTTGATAGATAAGACTTTTTTTAAAGATAGACAGATTTGTTTTTAAAATGAGAGATTTAAATATTTTTTAAGAGAAAAAAATTTAGAAGAGAAACATAGGTAAGTTTTCTAATCCAGCAAGTTATTCCAGCAGAAAAATGGATACATATATATATATATATATATATATATATATATATATATATATATTGGAACAGGTAATTATCAATGATCACTCCCACCGGGATTCGAACACCGCTCTAGTTTGCTCCATATAGATTTTAATTGCTAAGTTGCATCATTAAATAATAATGACTAAGTTCTGGAGATGGGGAGAGCAGAAACTTAGTCAACAGAAAATTAAAAAGAGTGAGCAAAGAAACTAGGCCTTTCAATTTGCATTTTCTTACAGTATTACTTGTAGAATGTTAAACATTTCCCCTATTTATATTTAAAAAAAATCTATCATCAATTTTAGTTAATAATAGTTACAGTTATATTCACAATAGTTCCTTGTTAATTCATTTTGTTTTGCCAGACACAATTCATGCTTTAGAGACAGAAGAGAGAGAAACCTGATTTGTTTGAGTGTCGCCTGAATTTGGCAGAGAAGCGCTCTTGGTATCTTTTGCTGCTTCTGCTTTGTCAGAACTTTTCTTCTTCCAAGGCCAACTTCTTTTGTCCATTTTCAATTATGTGACCTACAAAATAGAAGAGAAAAGTCACACGATCAGTATGAATTATCTGAAGTAAAGATTACAAAGAAAACTTATAATCTTGAACAAAACCCCAGACAGCCTAGGATATGCAAATGAGAAAGCAAATTTGAAAAAGTGTAAGACACTTGTACAAAAATCACATTGGAAGAAGCGGAAGAATTGTATTACACATAAATCCATATACAAATAGACCGACAAGGAAAAGCTAGAAAAATAACGGAGAGATGCATTATCAGAAGAGAGAAGACAAAATGTTCCAACATATTAAGGATGCTCCCACAAGGACATGTCTGACAGATCAAATCCATCCAATACTTTGCAAACCCTCATCAAACAGCTATGATCATAATGGCCATTTGATGTACAACTAAGGAAGAAACATCAATGGCAGAGGTTGGAATTCTCTACCAATTAGCTTTTCTAGGTCATTGAATAACAGTATATTTAGATTCAGCTGGTTCATTATTGGTTAAACTTTGTGCTCATCACAGACCAAGTCATGTGGAGCAACTTTGAACGTGTGTTTTTAGTAGTCCTATTCTAAAGGGGAAACTCTTGGCTTTCCATGCTTGTAGGCATTGTAGTTATGTTTTAGTATGCTTATAAAAGCAAATGCATAAATGTAGAAACTTAAAACCAAGCTAATAAACTCCTCTCTCCCTTTGTGTGCTACTTGAACTTCCCGGCACGTTCTTTTACGTAGTTTGCAGCACAGAGACTATCAAGTGGTATCAGAGCCATGTCGTCTGATGCGGACGGGAATCCACTCACACCTCCATCAGTGTCGGCGTCGAGTCCAGCGAGCGGCTCGAGCATGGCAGGCACCCTGGTGATCCCGAAGGTATTTCAGGAGTCCGGCGGGACGCAGTATCCGCAACTCACGCGTGCAAATTACGATGAATGGGCCCTGGTGATGCAATGTATGCTGGAGGCAAGAGATCTCTGGGCGGCGGTGCACACCGGGACGACGGAGCGGGAGCTGGATAGGAAAGCGATGGAGGCTCTCCTACGTTCTGTCCCCCCAGCGATGATCTCATCACTGGCGATCAAGGCGACAGCGCGGGAGGCATGGCAGTCTTTGAAGACGGTGCACGTCGGCAGCAATCACGTCAAGAAAGCGAAGGCGCAGTCGCTGCGCAAACAGTACGAACAGCTCACATTCTGGGACGGTGAGGGCGTGGACTCTTTCGCCATGCATCTCACTACTCTGTCGAGCGCTCTCGCCGCACTCGGCGACACGATCTCCGAGGACAAGCTCATCCTCAAGATGCTGGCGGCGGTTCCCAAGAAGTACAGCCAGATCGCCCTGGCTATCGAGACCCTTTTGGATCTCGATGGAGGCTTAAAGCAGCGGAGATCAGGGACGAGATCGAGAGTGGCAATACCTCGGGCGGTAAGTTACTGCTTACAGAGGAGTGGGCTGCTCGCAAGAAACAGCAGAGAGGCGGCTCGTCCAGCAGGGGCGCCGGAAACGGAGGCCAGAAGAAGAAGTGGCGCGTCCCGGAGAGGGACTCGGGAGCGCGCGATCCCAAGCCGAGCGGTGAAAGAAGCAGCTCCAGTGCAACTCGCGACAAAAAGTGCCGTTATTGCGGAAAACTGGGCCACTGGGCTCGTGAATGCCGCAAGAAGAAGAAGGACGAGGCCCTTTTGGCGCAGGTGGAGGAGGACGAACCGGCGCTTCTGATGGCGCAGGTATGCACAATCGCCGAAACGCCCTACACCCACGTCGAGGCGACCGAGCAGGTGATGCTCAACGAGTGCACCATGGTAAAGCTTGGGGAGCGGGAGGACACCGACAATGCGACCTGGTACTGCGACACGAGAGCGTCTAACCATATGACGGACGTGCGGGCAGTCTTCTCCGAACTCGACACCGGCGTGCGGGACAGCGTCAAATTTGGCGATGGCTCCGTTGTGGACATCCAAGGCCGGGGCACGGTGGTGTTCACGGGCCAAGGAAGAGAACATCGAGCCCTCACCAACGTCTACTACATTCCCCGGTTGCGTAGCAACATCGTCAGCATCGGGCAATTGGACGAGACCGGCTGCTCCACGCTAATCGAGGATGGAATGCTTCGAATCCGCGACAAACAACGCCGCCTCCTTGCTAAGGTATCACGCACTTCAAATCGTCTATATATCCTTCCATTACGGATCGCATAGCCGGTATGCCTCGCGGCACAGTGCTCGGACATTGCGTGGCGCTGGCATGCGCGCTACGGCCATCTATACTTCGACGCCCTTCGTCGCCTGAGCAGGAAAAAAATGGTGGACGGCCTTCCGCACATTGATCATGTCGATCAGTTGTACGACAGCTGTCTGGCCGGGAAGCAGCGACGCACTTCATTTCCCCGGCACGCCAACTATCGCGCCACCGACCCTCTCGACTTGGTGCACGCGGACTTGTGTGGTCCTATCTCACCGGCGACACCTGGCGGGAAGCGCTACTTCCTTCTCCTCGTCGACGACTACAGCAGGTTCATGTGGATCAAGCTGCTGAGATCCAAGGACGAGGCGAGCGAGGTGATCAAACGCATTCAGGTTGCGGCGGAGGTCGAGTCGAAGTGCAAGCTTCGTGTACTACGCATAGACCGTGGCGGCGAGTTCACGTCGAACGATTTCAACGACTACTGCGAGCGCCACGGCATCAAGCGCCCCCTCACCGCGCCTTACTCGCCTCAGCAAAATGGCGTCGTCGAGCGCCGGAACTTGTAATCACCCTAAAATTTTTGTAATTTAAAAAAAAAAAAATAATAATAATAATAATTTCTGGGATTTTTTCAAGAATTAAAACAAGGTGTTTTGGTCATTAAATGATTTTTTATTGCTAATAACTAATATTAAAATATTATGAAAATAATATTTTTGGGTGTAAAATGAAAAACTGGACTTAGGGTAATTTTTCTGGAATTTATTGGGCCCCGGACATATTATAAAACACCTAAAAGCATTTATTTATTTAACTATTTAATTATTTATTTATTTAGTTAATTATTAATCCTAAAATCTAACCCGAGCCCGGCCCAATTGGGCCCAGCCCAGAACCCAGCCCACCTTGACTATTGGGTCGGGTCGGGTCCGCCCGACCGAACCCGACCCGCTAGCGACCCGCCCGGACCCGCCAGCACCCTTCTCCCCCACGACCCCGTCCCCCGCTTTTCCCGGCGACGGCTCCGGCCACGTCGCCGGAGCCCGCGTCAGCCCCCGCGCCCCGCGCGGCACGACCCTCCCCTCGATCCGCCATTTCCGGCCAGCCCCTCCCCGCGGTTTCCCCTATAAAACCCATTTCCTCCCTCTTCCTCCCTCATCTTCCCCAAACCCTAGCCTAACCCTTACGCCGGCCACCTACTCCGGCCATCCCCCCGCCTGATCCGCACCGCCTGGCTTCACCGCCTAGCCCCTCCGCCAGCCGACCTCGCCCCCGCGTCCCTCTCCTCTCATCTTCCTTCTCCTCCACCCCCTCAGCCGCGCGGACCTGCTCCGGCAGCCGCCGACCTCGCCGCGAGCCGCCGCAGCAGCGGGGACCCAGCCACCGGCCACAGCGAGCCGCTCCACCTCCCCCAGCCATGCCAAGCTCCTCTCCGGCGAACCGAACCCGTGCCCTAGCTCGGACACGTGTCGGACACGATAAACCATCGTTCTCGGAGCCCTGTTCAGGTACTCATAACTTTCGTAGCCTGCATGACCCCCTCGGTTCCCGTGCAACCCGCTCGGGGCATCGCGTCCTGTGGTGATCGCGAACCGCGATCCAAAAACAGAAAAAATGCCCCGATTTACCCCGGAACTGGGTACGCCCCGCCAAACGGGACGACTTGGTCGTGTGCGGTCTTCACAGATACGTGCGCGTCGTTGATACGGACGTGTGGGATTTCGCAGAAGTCGATTCGGGTGTGCGTGCACACCCGAATCAACGCGTATCCATGGACACCGTCCCGTATCCGCACTTTCTGGAACACGTCCTAACTTTGTGTACACTCGTCGGATTGAAGCGAAACTTGAGCCATCGGACTCGTAGCGATACGCTGGTCCTGTGACCCAAGTTTGGTTCGATTCCGAGAAAGTTGACGAAATCGCGTGTCGTGGGTCCCACAGGCCCCACTCGACGGGCGATTTTGTGATCGGCTCATCGGAATCCAATTCTGAAAGTTCCGTTGGGTTCGTATCATCGTTCCTGACCTATTGACACTAAATTTGGCGAATTTAGAGACCTTTGACCCTGACACATTTTTCGGTGCAAAGCGGGCCCACATGCGGACCCCGTTTTGACCCGAAATGGTCATTTTTGCTCCTGCGTCCAAATTGGACTCAAGGACAGGCGTTTCTAGCTGATTGATATCTTCTAAGCATGATCGTAATATTTATTTCAGCATCCGGAGACATTTCTGGAAATTTCCCGAGTAACAGAACAGTAGTTGGAATTCAAACATCAGGCAAGTACCTGCACTTCAAGTTTATTCTTTATATTATGATAATTAGTTCCTTGCTCTACTAGCACCATTGGATGATTACACTTAGTGTTAGGATTTGGATTTCATGTTTTGCTTTTCATGTCGGGAGGGAGAATACTAGGAGGCATGTAGTTTACCCTTCCCCCTGTCCTGACTGATAGCTGTTGAGTACGCTGTAAACCCCCATAAATTTTCAAATTATTAAATCTTGGATTTTTCACAATTTTCTGGAATTTTCTGGGAATTTTCTGTAATCAAAATCAAGGTTTTCAATTAATAAATAATTTTTAATTGGCAATAAATAATATTAAAATATCATGAAAATAATATTTTTTGGTGTAAAATGGAGAATTGGACTTAGGGTAATTTTTCTGGATTTTTCTGGGCCTCAGACCTATTTTTAAATACCTAAAAACTAATTTTAATTAATTATTTAATTTACTGTTTTATTATTATTATTTATTATTTATTATTTTTATTTTATTTTTTCCGCGGGCCGCCCTGGCCCATTGGGCCGCGGCCCAGCCCGTTAGCCCAGACCCAACCCTATCGGGTCGGGTCGGGTCGGGCGCACCCGAACCCGACCCGCCAGCCCGTCACCCCGACCCGGTCTCCCCCAGCCCCCCACGACCCCGCGTCCAGCGCCGGCCGCCGCGCGCAGCGCCGCGCGTTCCGCTCCCACGTCGCCCCCGCGCTCCGCCTCTCCCGGCCAACCCCCCTCCTCCTCCTCCTTTATAAACCCCCGACGCTCCGTCTTCCTCCTCCAGCCTCCACCCTAACCCTCGCCCCGCTCCGCCGCTACTCTCCTCCACTCGCCACCGCCTCGCCGACCGCCTCGCCGACCGCCCAGCTCCTCCACCCGCACCGCCAGCGCCTCCCTCCTCCCTCGGCGCCGCCCTCCGGTCGACCCCGCAGCTCGAGCAGCAACAGCCACCAGCCGCAGCAAGCCGTAGCCGCCGCCTCCGGCCGCCCTGAGCCGCCGCCGACGCGTCCCCAGCCACGCCGCGCCGCCCTCCGCCGCGTGCCCCCGAGCCCGGCCGCCCAGCAGCCGCCCTCCGCCGGATTCCGACGAGAACCCTAACCCTTACCCTAATTCCCAATTTCCGTGTCCGACACGAGTCGGACACGACTCGACCCTGAATTTTTGGGTCCCCTTCAGGTGCGTGTAACTTTCGCCTCGTAGCTCTGTTTCCAATTCCGCAAATTGCGTTGTGAAGCCTGTATGACCCTCTCGGTGTCCGGACAAACTGTTCGGGGCATCGCGTCCTGTGGTGATCGCACACCGCGATCCAAAAACAGAAAAAACCAGACCCTGTTTCACCCCGGAACTGAGTACGCCCCGCCAAACGGGACGACTTGGTCGCGTGCGGTCTTCACAGATACGTACGCATCGTCGATATGGACGTGTGAGTTTTCGTGGAAGCTGATTCGGGTGTGCGTGCACACCGGAATCAACGCGTATCCGCGGACATCGCCCCGTATCCGCCTTTTCTGTAATTCACCCTAACTTCGTGCACACACGTCGGATCGAGACGAAACTTGCGCCATCGGACTCGTAGCGATACGCTGGTCCTGTGGGTCAAGTTTGGTTCGATTCTGACAACATTGACGAAATCGCGTGTCGTGGGCCCCACAGGCCCCGCTCGACGGACGATTTTGTGTTCGGCTCATCGGAATCCAAATCTGGAAGTTCCGTTGGGTTCGTATCAGCGTTCCTGACCTGTTGACACTAAGTTTGGTAAATTTGGAGACCTTTGACCCGGACACGTTTTTCGGTGCAAAGCGGGCCCACCGGCGGACCCCATTTTGACCCGAAACTGCCATTTTTGCCCTTGTCTCCAAATTGGACCCAAGGACAGGCGTTTCTAGCTATTTGACATCTTCTGAGCGTGATGGTAATGTCTATTTCAGCTTTTGGACTCATCTCTGGAATTTTTCCCCAAGAGCCAATATTAATCAGATCCAAACAACAGGCAAGTACCTGCACCTCAAGTTAATCTTTATATATTGTGATAATTAATTCCTTGCCTTACATGTACCCTTGATGATTACATATAGTGTTAGAAAAGCTGGATTTTATGTCTTGAATATTGGAGTTCCTGTCTTGTTTTTCATGTCGGGTGGGAGAATACCTAGAAGGCATGTAGTTTACCCTTCCCCTTGTCATGTTTAATAGTTGTTGGTACACGACTGTACCTCAGCCGGATCTCGATTTCCCCTGTTTAATAGCCGTTCATGACGGCCGGATTAGCCTTATAAACCCCTACATGCCAACTATGTATTCTAAATACACAATCACACACATATAGTTTCTTTATCTTGTTGCAGTTCCATTTTCTTGTCTCAATATAATCCTGTTTTACTCATGCCTCTGGCTTATAGCATTTAACCCTTAGTTAATTTTACTACTTATTATGCATATTCTTATCATGATACTTAGTCAGTTTTTACTACTTGTCATAATTATTTAGTTTAAGCTTTGTTGTGTGTTGGTATTTTGCTCCTTTCCTGACTGGATCAGTTGATATTAGGCGATGATGAGGACTATGCCCCCACGTTTTATGGCCCATATGACGTAGCAGATGATACTATTGAGGAGCCGGTTCCTACTCAGGAGACTACTTTTGAGGAGTAGTTAGCTAGTATTTTCTTTCAGCATAGTACTCGGGTTTGTCCCCGATTTATCTTCTGGTTCTGTAATAAACTGTGGATTTGTTTGTCACATTTGGTCTTATGAAATCTTAGCATTCCTATTTCCTGTTATTATCCTTGCCTAGTTATTTATTGTGAATGAGCTAGATTTTAATTTACCTGTGGATATGATCTAGACAGCGTACTACCGCCGACACTGTGGCGTAGGCTGGACGTACTCACGAACCGGTGCCCGATTTATCGGGTGCGGGTCGTGACAGAACTAGACTGTGGTAGCTATGGCCCGAAGCTTGCTCAAGGCGAAGAGCATGCCGGCAGCATTCTGGGACGAGGCGGTGACCACGGCGGTATACCTGCTAAACATGGCGCCAACAGCCGCAGTGAAGGGAAAGACGCCATATGAGGCGTGGCATGATAAGCGCCCCGATGTAAGTTTCTTACGTACTTTCGGTTGCATTGCTCATGTGAAGATGGTGCAGCCAAACTTGAAGAAACTTGACGATCGGAGCAAGCAAAAGGTGTTTGTTGGCTACGAGGCGGGGTCCAAGGCTTACAGGGCCTACGATCCAGTCGGTCGTCGCTTGTATGTCACTCGCGACATCATCTTTGACGAGGCGGGACAGTGGGACTGGACGCACACCGACATCGACGCCAGCCTCGTCGGGATCGGCGAGGCATTCACTGTTGAATTTCCCCACGAGCTCATTCCCGGCACGTTCATTTCGGCCGGGAACGGAGGTCCACCGCCAGAGGCTGAGGGCGCAGCCACACCCGCATCGACGCAAACGCTGCCTCCACCCGAGCAGGCGGGAGCCGGTCACGCGTCCCCACCACCGGCCGTGACGCCCGCTCGCACAACCGCGACATCAGCCGCGACGACGCCAGCAGTTTCGGCGCCTGAGACGACGGGTACGGCTCCGATCCGATTCGTCTCACCGCCGTCAGGAGCGACGCCCGATCCGCCAAACGAACCGCCGCGCCGATACCGCTATCTGCAAGACATCTATGAAGTTGAGTCGGTGCACCACCACGACTCTGAGGACCTCCTCGCAATGGATGACGAACCCTCTGTTTTTTCAGAAGCGGAGCAACACTAGTGCTGGTGCCGAGCGATGCTGGATGAACTCGCATCCATTAAGGAGAACGACACCTGGCGGCTCGTGGACCTGCCCGCTGGTCACCGCCCCATTGGACTCAAATGGGTCTACAAGGCGAAGAAGGATGAGCACGGCGTCGTCATCAAGCACAAAGCCCGGCTCGTAGCGAAGGGGTACGTGCAGAGGCACGAGATCGACTACGATGAGGTTTTCGCGCCAGTAGCCAGACTTGAGTCCGTCAGGTTGTTACTGGCGTTTGCCGGTCATGCAGGTTGGGTTGTCCATCACATGGATGTGAAAACGGCATTCTTGAACGGGGAGCTCGACGAAGAGGTCTACGTCACGCAACCACCCGGTTTTGCAGCCGCCGGCGAGGAGCAGAAAGTTTTTCGCCTACACAAGGCACTCTACGGCCTGAAGCAAGCGCCGAGGGCCTGGAACGCGAAGCTGGACAAGTGCATGTCCACACTCAGATCCAGCCGGAGTCCCTCGGAGCACACCATCTACGTGCGTGGCCATGGCGAGGCAAGGCTGCTCGTGGGTGTCTACGTCGACGACCTCATCATCACGGGAAACAATGCGGGCGAGAACGACAAGTTCAAGCGCGAGATGAGCAGCTCATTTAAGATGAGCGATCTCGGCTTGCTTTCTTTCTACCTTGGCATCAATGTACAGTAGAACACAGACGGTATCACAGTGAACCAGTCTGCGTACGCAGCCAAGATACTGGAGAAGAGTGGCATGGGCGACTGCAACCCTTGCCATGTACCTATGGAGCCACGTTTGAAGCTCAGCAAGGATAGTGCTGCACCGCCGGCAGATGCCACGGAGTACCAGAGCATAGTAGGAAGCTTGCAGTACCTCGTGCACACCCGGCCGGACTTGTCATTCGCAGTCGGGTATGTGAGCCGCTTCATGGAGAAGCCAACGGCTGAGCACCTAGCGGCGGTCAAACACATACTCCGGTACGTTGCTGGTACGCGGGGTTACGGCTGCCGCTACGAATGAGGAACAGAGGAGCCCTGGCTGGTCGGCTACTGCGACAGCGACATGGTCGGGGATGTTGACGACCGCAAGAGCACAACAGGCGTACTATTCTTCCTCGGCAACAGCGCTATAAGTTGGCAATCACAGAAGCAGAAGGTGTTGGCATTGTCATCCTGCGAAGCCGAGTATGTCGCAGCAACCACTGCCGCCTGCCAAGGCATCTGGCTCGCACGGCTGCTGGCGGACATGAAGGGCGACGATATCAGATGTGTAAAACTGCGCATCGACAACAAATCAGCAATCTCTCTCAGCAAAAATCCGGTGTTTCATGATCGCAGCAAACACATCCAGACGAGGTACCACTTCATTCGTGACTGCATCAAGGACGGGACAGCTGAGTTAGAGTATGTCCGAACAGATGAGCAGCTCGCCGACATACTGACCAAGGCCCTGGGCCGGGTCAGGTTCCAGGAGCTTCGCTCCAAGATCGAGATGATCGTCATCAAGTAATCGCAAAAGTTTATGGAGCGATTATTGGTTAAACTTTGTGCTCATCACAGACCAAGTCATGTGGAGCAACTTTGAACGTGTGTTGTTAGTAGTCCTATTCTAAAGGGGAAACTCTTGGCTTTCCATGCTTGTAGGCATTGTAGTTATGCTTTAGTATGCTTATAAAAGCAAATGCATAAATGTAGAAACTTAAAACCAAGCTAATAAACTCTTCTCTCCCTTTGTGTGCTACTTCATCTTTCCGGCACGTTCTTTTACGTAGTTTGCAGCACAGAGACTATCATTCATATGGTGTAAAGGATGAAAGGAATATTTGTACAAACCATAGAACGTAAGAAGACACTTCCATGACCATAATACTAAACAATGGAACATATCTAACTATAGACTTCAGCATAATTAATTGCAAATTGATTGGTCTCCTAAGCAAAGTGGAGCATGAAGGGTGGCAGAAGAAAAATGGGGAATTATGGGAATATCAGACAGAATTACTGGCAGCTAGTCATGGATATATGCACTTGATTAAATCAAAGAACACAATAGAAAGTTATTTCACTAATGAGGTGATTGAATTATAAGTCTTTACTCGCAAAATTGCCATTGGGGATGCCATACCTAGGCTTATCGTGCTATGGAGATGACTTATTACCTATTTGTCTAGATTCTTTTCTAGTTAGAATTGTGTTGAGCTTAAATTGCATACTCAAAATGTAGGTCTACCGTCCAGCTAGCCAACAATTGGCCTATTCTTATCTAGGAATTTGACAGCTACATAGAAGGTTTGACGTTCGGTTAACATATACTCATAAAATTACTTCCTCAATTCTTTTTTATAGAACTTCTTTGTAGGGGTGAGCATTCGGTTAATTCAGTTCAAACCGAACCGAATAATCGAAAACCGAATTGGACCGAAAATGACCCATAATCGAGCCAAACCGAACTGAATTAAATCGGTTCAATTTTCGGTTTATTCAATTTTTCGGTTAATTTTTGCTTTTTTTTTTAATATATATAGTAACTAAATATACCTAGATATATTTAGTATATACCTATAGTTTATACCTATATATATATATATATATATATATATATATATATAAACTAAATTTCTTATTCGGCTTTGGATTTTGGACCGAAACCGAAACCCAAAACCGAAACCGAACCGAATTTTTTTTTAAACCGAACCAAATCTTTTATTCGGTTTGGTTCGATTTTCAGTCCAAACCCGAATAATGCTCCCCCCTACTTCCTTGCTCCATAGCCGACCCGGAGAAGGCTTGAATGATGTCATAAAAGTTCATTAAAGCAACTTGTGAGATTAAATGTTTTAAGTAAAGATCGAAATCTTTTGAGATATCAGCAGTTTAGATTCAAATGAGAAAGAATAGCAGCCAAAAGTCTAAGAACTTGAGAAAACTTTAAAATTAGTAAAAAAATTGCATTTATCAAAAAACACCAATCTTTTGATGCTTATTCATTGGAAAGATAAGAGATGAGAAAAAACAGCATCAATTATACAAAACAATGCCTCCATAAAACAAGAAAAAAAAAGTCAGATCATGGGTCAGCAAATTTTCAATAATTCAGAAGACCAAAAAAATAAAAATAAAAATAAAAATAAAAATAAAAATAAAAAAAACCTTAGCCAATATCTTGGTATTCCAAACTCCACTACAATCTCACCAAAAAAACAATCTAAGCGTCAACTACACCTGCAAACTCTATCACAATACAACGCGAATCGATGCGACGATACTCCAATAGAAATCACCACCGCCACACCAATAACTTGCAAAAAAAAAGGAAAAAAAATATAGAGTCAACAAACAATTGCAAGCTTTGAAGAAGCAGCAGCAGCAAATCCTTAAATGATGTGTGGGGGCAACTGCACATGATCAATTTACTCATCCCAGCCAACCCAGGCCACTGTACTTCCTCTCATCCGGGAAAAACTTTGATACAGCCCATGTATGACAAGTGGGCCCCCCTCTCTTCTCTTTTCGTACAGAGGGGCCCACTAGTCATACACCGGCTGTATCAAAAAAAATCATACAGCCGGCTGTATCAAAATCAAATTTCCTCTCCACTATCATCCAAGCTAGTCCAATGACCTTCACATTTGTCCCCACATTGTAAAAAAAAAAAAAAATGAAACAACAAACAGATGGGACTTACCAAGTGCAATGTGAACTGCTGCAGATCTGCTGAAGAAGAAGAAGAAGAAGAAGAAGAAGAAGAAAGTTTAGAGAGAGTGGGCTTGTGCTTGTTTTTGTTGTTTCTGTTGCTTTAGTTGTTATCGCTTGGATGAGAAGCACTAGAAGTGGCTATCATTTTTGGGTTCGTTGAGCTCCTTGACAGTCCTGGCTGTCTATTTCTGGCTGGTGGGGGTTGGGGAATGGAATGGAGAGCAGGAGAGAGGAAAGGGCTAAAATATTATTCAGGTTAGGTGACACGTAAAAGGGAATACGTCGGGAAGGATCCAAAGATGTGCTTACCTTTTTTTCTTTTCAACACCGGCTTTGGGGTGATTAGTGACACGTACTTGTTTTTTAGCTACATTTAATTAGCTTATCTTCATTATTTACTTAACTATTGGGTTCATGCAAAATAAAAAATAATAATATATAATAATAATAATAATAATAACTATTGGGTAAGGGTAGGGTTTTAACGTTTACCCTACCTAATCTATCTAGGTGGTCCAACCCCTTAAGTACATACGTAAGTCAAAACGGGTACAATGCAGGAACACATTGATCATCCAAAGCTTCCGACCTACAAGTTCAGAGACGGGATAAGAAATTATGAAATATCAGTACTATTTTGTATAATATATCCCCGGGAAAAAAAAATTCTAGATATTTATGTTAAAATGTGAACAATGGCGTAGCCAGAATTTGAATGCAGCATGGTCAAAAGCGATTAATAAATTTTAATCTAAAAAATTATAAAATTATAAAAAAAAATTGCATAAATTATTGATAAAATTCTATTTTCAAATTATCAATGGCATAATAAATTGCACATTTCTAAACCAATATAATAAGTACCTTAAACTTCAGTGTCATTCCAGTCAAGTCATACAAGGTATTTTTGATCAATTTTGACCATTTGATCGAAAAAATTCAGTGTATCTTGAAATCCATACTTGGATCCTACAATTTTAATCATGAAACTTACCATCCTCGGGTTTTGTGATGATTGAATATTATTTTTTTACCTCAATAAAAAATAAGATTAAAAATATTTTACTTCCAACCACTAGTTTACTTTGACTTAATATTTTTCATATTTTCTTAATTAAAGAATGTTATACTAGAAAACAATTTTATTCCATCTAAAAGAAAATTAAATCTTGTCATCTAAGAGCAAGTAAGGGCAAAATTAATTAGGATATGAATTAATTAGGGGATGAATCATTTAGGAATCATTTAAAAAATAACATAAATCAAATATATTTAGATATGTTACTTGATGAATAAGGGAAAGAGATGTGCACACACACACACACACACACACACACACACACACACACACACACACACACACAGAGAGAGAGAGAGAGATGCGGCGTGACAGGAAAGAGGGAGAGAGAGATAGACGCACGACCGATGGAGACTCGTAGAGGAGCAGCATGAAAAGGGTCTCTTTTTTTGCTGTCTAATATATATATATATATATATATATATATATATATATATATATATATATATATATATATATATATATATATACACACACACACACATGCGAATTAGGGTTAGAGGCGCATGGGACCCGGGTTCGAATCAAGAGTCTCACAGCAAGGGGGCGAGTGGTCCACTGGAAGAATAAGAAGAGGGTAAAGGGGTCCATAACACGGGAGGTCAAGAACAGGTCGTTATTGTTGTTGGCAGACAACCATGAAGGCAACTCTAGGGGGGAGGTGAATAATGTGTGTCAATATTACCCAATAAAAATAAGGCTAATTACCAACTAAAAATATAAAAAGTATATGGAAAGTAAATATAATTCAGAAATCACAAACACTAACACCACGATGTATACAGGTTTCTCTCGTGGAGGACTAATTCAGTCCCGAGAGCTCCTACTCGGAGTTAAATCTACTATTATTATAAATAGCGTACAACACAAGCTTTGATCCGATATGCTTGTCGAATTCTAACAACCACGTGCTTTGATCCGAAGAGTACGACCAAGATAGTACAACTCGAAACAACTTCTAATAGAAACCGAACTGGCACTTAGAAGTCTTAGGAGTTGTAATCTTGGGGATGAAGAAGATTGAAGCTCGAATTGTATCTCAAATGAATAGATGAAAGTAAGAATGAGTGAGTGAGAATGGTATGGATTTCAAGACTATTTATAGTATTTTTGTATACCTAGTTCGGGCAGGGTTCGTACTACTAAAATACAGAGAATTAGTGACGGAATATAGGCAACGGACAACATCCATCGCCAATTAGCGGCGGCCCAATATCGCCTGGACGACCAACAACCACAATTTGCAAATTAGACAATTATTCATTGCCAGGTCATCGCCAAGTAGTCGCTAGGTTGTCACCAATTTGTGCGATCAACCGCAGAAACAATGCCGAAAAATACGACGACGGTTATGCGACGTTGATTCTCTAATTGGCGACGAATAATGAGTCGCAGATCCGCCGCCTAGTACTGTGTCAGATAGTTTAAACTTGGCTATGGATCTGGAGCCGCAGGTCCATCGCCCAGTATTGTGCCCTAGTTAAATGAATTAGGTGGCCGATCAGAAATTTTATTTCGATCGATCGTCTCTCACCTTTCTCACTCGACCCTATCTCCCCTCTCCTCCGGCCCGTGCTCCCCTCTCCTCCGGCTCCATTTCGCCGAAGTTCCCTTCTTCGGCTGCTAACCTCTCCGACGTGCTCTTCAGCTTCTCTCCTCTCCTTCCGTGCTCCATTGTAAGTAGCTTCTTGTCACTACCACATTTTCTAAGAAAGGATATTTTAGTAATTTTATATTTAATTAAATATTGTACATGATAAATAATTATTTGTTGTATTATTAATTATTGTTAGATGTTATTTATTTATTTTGGACTTGTATTAGTGGACCTAACTAGTTTAGTTTAGACTCATGGACCAACATATATTAATTGTTAGAATTTAGCCAATTTAGAAAGCCCATTGGTTAGGAGGATGCTTAAATTAATTAAACCATTAGACTAGAAGCTTTCCTCCTTAATTATTTTTTTATGAGAGGCCCCAAGGGGTATATTGGACAATTCATAGTGACTTGAGGAAGGTGAAAGGGGGACCGGCCTATATAGAGGGGGGGAAATTATTTCTCTCTACTCTTTTCATTTGAAAGCTAGATCTAGAATTTCTCTCAACCAAATTCCTTCATTCCCACTTCATTTCTCTACCAAATTTTATCCCAATTCCTTCCCAAATCACCATTGGAGACTAGTGGAGCAAGGATCTAGAAGGAGGAAGCAAGGATCTATAAAGAGGAGCAAGGATCTACAAGTTGGAGGCCAATTTTATCATATTTGGAGGTTGCATTAGAAATCCATCTCCCAATGTAAAAGCATAAAAAATACGCCGGATGACTATACGCAACCTATTGGTACGGGGCAGCGTAAAGAGATGACCTCAGAGCCGCCAAGCAGGCAAGACAAGAGCTTCTCAGGACCATCCGCGTAAGTGCAGTATGTCCAGGCCGCCTCAGAGCGTAAAGCAGAGGGCTTCGTCGCCTATATGGCATAAAACACATCCGCTTTCAAATGCGGTATTAAAGCATACGAGGAACGCTTCGTGTTCTCCGAGACGAACCTGTCAGACCCTGCAATGAACCTGACGTCTGAACTTCTGACAAAGGAATACGGCTCGGCTACCCAGACGACGGCTATAATGATGGCACGGCACTACGACCCAGGCTGTCAGTTACCGCCATCTCCCTCGCGTAAACTGCTTTTACGTGAACGAGGGGATATGCTGCCTTATTTTATACAGGCAGACATGAGCTGTTTACTCTCCGCGGTAGACAAACCGTCTGCCATATCAAAAGCTGCACTTTGCACAGGGCTCGAGGCACGTCTCTGCGATTGGTGCACAAGACGGTGACAGCCTTCTCGAGGCACGTCTCTGCGACGAATGCACAGAAGAGCAGCAGACCTTCAAAAAACACGCCTCCGTATTTAATGCGCAGAATGATGGCGGATCTCTGCATTTAATGCAGGGGATTTGATTAAGAATCACCGAACCATCATGTGGTGGCACCCCCTTGCGTAAACTGCTTTTTCGCATACAAGGGGATACGCTGCCTTGTTCTACACAGGCAAACGTGAAACCGTCTACACATCGCAGAAGACAAACAGACTGCCACGTCAAAAGCTGCGCTTTGAACAAAGCTCGAGGCACGTCTCTTCGCCTGATGCTCAGAACGGGGGCAGGCCTTCAGAACACGCCTTCGCAATTAATGCACAGGATGGTGGCAGATCTCTGCATTTAATGCGAGAGATTTGATTATATCTTCAAAAAGCCGTGATTCCGGCTAAAGACGTCCACGTCAGCACTCAGCATTGTGCAGTGGCTTTTACGCCCCCTCAGCGGTTGTGCTCTTAGGGCTTCTACGCCCCCTCAGCTGTTATGCTCTCAGGGCTTCTACGCCCCCTCAGCTGTTATGCTCTCAGGGCTTCTACGCCCCCTCAGCTGTTATGCTCTCAGGGCTTCCACGCCTCCTCAGCTTCCATGCTCTCTCGGCTTCTACGCCTCCTCAGCTTCTATACTCACTCGCCTTCTATGCCATCAGGCTTCTATGCCTACCTGGCTTCTATGCCTATTTTGGCTTTTATGCCATGGTGACAGACATTGGCTTTTACGCCTACCTCTTCTACACGGAGGATACCTACCTACGTGGCTTTTACGTCGTGATCTTCGTAGCAACAATACGCGTTGTGTCCCTTAGTTGGACCCGCGTTATACGCTTATTCAAAAGATCATCTATACGTAGGCATTGGTTATTTTAACCGTCATGTAAAAGGGTGCTCTGATTCTACTCCTCGGTTTTTATACCAACTGAGTGGTCACTGTCACTAAAACTCTATAAATAGAGACCTCTATCAACAGAGGACAAGGTCGACAAATTAAAAGATCGAACAATTGAAGACTCAGAGAAGAGGTTAAACAATTGAAGATCGAGCAAGGAGAGAGGAGATCGAGAGAGAGAGAGAGGAACCCGGAGCTCAGGCAAAGGATAGGGATCGGCGACCAGGGCATCGTGCATCCACCCTTTTCTGCAACCTCCGAGGCTGCTTCCTGTCTTCTACGACACTTCTTCACCATCGTGTGGTCCAAGGGCTAAAGTGATCGACTGCAGATCAGATACCTATAGCAATTTATACCCAGATTAAATAAATTGTACTCCCACATCCTCGTATAGGATTACATTGTACAAGTTTATTTATAAACAAAAGAACACGGGTCCTGTATAAACCCCGTCTTGAATACATCTTTCATTCTTTTCGTTTTCTACCACAAACAAGATGGCGACTCTGCTGGGGACATCTTTCTCTTCTGATGAGAAAGTAATTGCTCAACACGACGCGGTATCTATAGGAACCGCGAAGAAGACACTGGTCGTCCAGTTCGACCAGTCTGCCTACGAAGACCTGCTTCGAACCGGGGGTAGCTCTCACCCTCTCTCCGTCCAAGACAACAGGAAGCTACGCAAGGTCTGGATGCCCAAGACATCCGCTACCATTCCTGTGGACTCTCCGATCTCTCCGATCTCTTCGACCAATGAGGTTGTAGCATCGCTCCCTCCGTGCCCCGCACGTAAAATTCAGTCTCCCGCTACGCGCAGTACAGACAAAACTTCGGGCAAAGCCTCAGCGCTAACCCAGAAGTATCCACTGCGCTCTACGCGTAGAAACCAGTCTCCCGCTATGCGCGGTACAGACAAAACTTCGGGCAAAGCCTCAGCGCTAACCCAAAAGCATCCACTGCGCTCTACGCGTAGAAACCAGTCTCCCGCTACGCGCGGTACAGACAAAACTTTGGGCAAAGCCTCAGCGCTAACCCAGAAGCATCCACTGCGCTCTGCGCGTAGAAACCAGTCTCCCGCTACGCGTGGTACAGACAAAACTTCTGACGATGCCTTAGCGCCAAATCAGAAGGACAGGTCACGCTCTGCGCACAAGACGACATCTGACCTCTACGGGGACCCAGATGAGCGCTGTGATCTCCGCAAGGGAAAATAAGCGGCAGAATACGCAACTTCTCGGCCCTTATGCCAGCGAGGGAACAATCTGCATACCCTCCGGATTACACGAGAAGCCGATGGCCGACTGAGGACCTCTTCAGCTTCACGCCAGCCTGAGCAAATCTCCAGAATACGCCAGGCGAAGTCCCTCGGCGTAGTGCAAGCTCAATTTGCGGAAAGACAACCTCCCTGGGGATTATCCGCCACCCAGACGGCCAACCTGTTGTACACAGGTGGCACAGCAAGAGCCATGGTGCCCAACCTCCGTATGACCACTGATGGGAGCAGAGGAAACAAACAATCATCTTCTTCTGCAACTCCTCCTGACCTGCGCAAATATCTAATCCAGAAGCGTAAGAGAGGGAACCATCCAATATGTCTATAACGCCTCCTGGCGAGCACTGTTGCAATAGCCATAGAGTTGTGATTAACTGTTGCTGCTCTAAAACAAGACGACCGGTTTTCGACCGGTTAAGCTACTCTCTGTCTTTTCAGGAAAAGGAGCCCGTGCATGCATCTGTAAACATGGCCTCACACATGCCTAGACGAGGTTCGAACTCAAGACGTCATCCCTCCAAGCCTCCGAGCCGAAGGAGGTTCAATGAGCTCCTCAGAAACGCTGAAGCCGAGGTATTCCAAAATACTCGTGCAAGATCACGGCGACCAGCTTCATCCTCTTCTGATTCCGACGCTGAGGATCGCCAGGCCCCCGAATCAGATGCTGAAAGTGTAGAGTCGACTTCTACGGCGACCTACACTCATCCTTCAATGACACCCAGGGAGATGGGAGTTTACGCCGTTGAAGATGAACGCGAGGAGGATTCACCATCAGGAAACGCGGAGCAACGCATCACTACGCTGGAGACATCTCTGAAACAAATGCAATCCATGATGGAAAACATGCACCAGATGATGCTAACCCAGCACGCAACTGCCATGGCTCAAGCATCGGTCCCGCCAACTCAGATACGTGTGGGGGTGGACTTGCCACCATCTAATCCAAGCCAAGGACCTGCTCTAGATCAAGAGTCTGCAGTTCCTCCGCTTTCAGAGAATATATTGCCTCCCGTTGGAGTCACGGTACAACCAACTCCATACTACGTCGTAGTCCCGCTTCCGGCTAAAAATCTGATGCAGGCAGTACGGGAGTTGAAAGTCCAGTTCGATGCCTTAAAGCACAAAGATTAGCTCAAGAAACTGGAAATCAACCAGCCTTACCCAGCTATCTGGGAAGAGGTCCCTTTCCCTCCGAGGTACAAACCTCAGACCATGGCCCTATTCGAAGGGAAAACGTCGCCAAGTCAATACATGAACTATTTTAGTATGATGACGGTATTGCTGCAAGGGAACGACGCCCTCCTCACTCGGGTGTTCAAAGGTTGTCTCTCAGGAGTAGCCTATCAGTGGTACCGTAGCTTGGCGGACAACTGCATCACTTCCTTCGAGGACTTCAAAACTTTATTCTTTACGCGATTCTACGAGGAAGAAATAGACATGTCCATGTCCTCTCTCATCGAAGTCAAGCAAAGAGAAAAAGAGGACGTTCGTACCTTCATCGAGCATTTTCGTCAGGCCACCTTACAGATGCCTCCAAGAGTTCCAGACTCTGCGTTGGTAGACATTTGCAGGAAAAACCTCCTTCCCGTGGTCTCGATGTTCACAGGGCCATATCAGTTCCGTGATTGGCCCTCGTTCATCCTTTCGGCCGTAGCCGCTGAAGACAACAGTCGCAAGGCGCGCGACAATGGCATCATGATCTCCGCCTCTGACAGAGGCAAGAAGTCATCTCCCAGCAGGGACCATCCTCGTAGTCCAAAAGGGAAAGAAGCTCTGACGGTCAATACGTCCAGACAAAAGATGACGGCAACCGCGCAGGCGAGACCAGGGACGTCCAGGCCCGTAGAAGTCTACTCCTTTGACGACGAGGATATCCCAAGTATATTCGAGTGTCTCGTCAAAAGTGGCAAGATCACCCTTCCGGAGTTGAAGCGGCCCCAAGAAGTCGGCAGTACTAACGATCCCAAATACTGCATCTTCCACAGATATGTGCACCACCCGACAAAGGCGTGTTACATACTGAAAATGAAGATCCAGGGTTTGATCGATGCCAAAGCCATAACTCTGTACAACACTGAGAAGGCGGTCACAGCCAACATGATCTCTCTACAGTTTGGCAATCTGCCTCCCCAGGAGGTCCCGAATGGTGTCGCGCCTATCTCTCGGACCACGATGAACATCGTCAATCTTCCTCCAGCTAGGGGTCAAAATCACGACCTGGTACCCCTAACCACCCGGCGGGGCGAGATCATGTGGGTTCATCCGAATTTGGTGACAGAGCTCGAGAAGGAGTCTAATGCTACTAGAGCTGCATCTAGAAAGAACTCCAAATACAAGCCATGCCACATGGTTGTGACTTCTTCTCCATCAGACGAAGACGAGGTACTAGCTGCAACCCGTTCAGGGAGAGCTTACCTCAATAACTACGAAGCAAATCAGGAAGGTGCACCGGCGGATACTTCAGCCACCAAACCTTCGGGACCCGAGTCCGTCATGCCAGAGACCGATCCTGCAAGGCCGACTCCAACGGACAAGGGGAAGTAGAAAGAAGTTTGCTTTGATAAACCTGTGAGAAACATCCCTAACAAAGGTTTAGAGAAGCCGTACAACTTCGACATCCTGGCCCAACTGGCTAATACACCAGCCAGGCTGTCCATCTTCGAGCTACTCAAGCTCTCCCAGGATACTCGTCTAGCCCTGAGTGAAGCACTAATACAGGCGGAGGCATGCTTGACCCAGCTCAAGTCCCCCGACAAAGAACCAGTGGCGTGTCCCCAGTGCCACAGTGTAATGGAGGTGGTGCCGAATATCACTTTCACTCAAGACGACATGCTATTGAAACATAACAGGCATGACAGGCCCCTCTATTATACCGGGTACGTCGGTTCCATGGAGGTCAACCGGATTCACATAGATCCGGGATCGTCAATCAGCATAATCCCCCACAGTCTGCTCAGGCCGCTGAGGATTCCTACTAGCGAATTAGCTTTCACCACCACCACAATCGTGGGTTTCAACGCTGGAAAGAGCAAGCCTTTGGGAAAAATTCGCCTGAGGATCCAAATTGGCAACCTCAGATCGGTAGCCACATGTTACGTCATCGATTCAGAGGTATCCTATAATATTTTGCTGGGAAGACCGTGGATCCACGACCACAACATTGTTCCTTCAACTCTACATCAATGCCTTAAGTATGTAGACGCACAAGGAATAGTACAAACGGAGGTTGCTGACTTAAACCCGTTTAAAGGAGTGGAATCCTACTATTCCGATACCGTGTTGTACTCTCAGGATCACACAAAAGAAGTGCCAGGCGAGGCAGAGAAGGAATCCCACCGGGAGCCAGAAGAACCCTCTGTCGCACTACCACTATCAATCAGGGTAAAGGGACGAACCACTCGTCCAAAAGCCATGGAACCTATGTCTATCCACCTTAACAAGCCCAGTTCAGGAAAAGGGGATGATCCTCTCGTGATCACTTCGAACCAGAAGCTTCCTCCCTTGGTCATCAACCTCCGGCGCCACGAGCAGCCGACTGATGTAAATACAACCAGGAACCGAGCCCCAGATGATAATAAACATCCTCTTTTCCAGTATATCAACGCTCTGATTCCAAACCAGGAATCCTCTCCTCATGGCGATATAGAAACGTTAGCACAGAACTTCTTGACAGCTATTGATTCCTATCACCCGTACATATGGAAGGTAGCATCATCATCCAATGTCGTCACAACGTATGGACCGCAAGAGGACTCTATCTTCCTTGTCCCGCCTACCTGCGGCAATCAGCATACATATGGGAGGTAGCATCATCATCCAATGTTGTCACAACGTATGGACCGCAAGAGGACTCTATCTTCCTTGTTTCGCCTACCTGCGGCAATCAGCGTACAATAGTCTTCGGCCGCGTGCGCAATCAACCGACTGTCCAAGAGGATTCTCTCGATGACGATACTGGGAAAATGTAGGTCCACCAATACAGCCCACAGGCATTGAGGATCATGCAAAACATGGGCTATGACTTGGAGCGGAAGCCAGGCCTCAACTACGGGAAGGGCAGACGAACGCCACTGTTCGGCAATCCCCGCTATCAACAGACCCATTTCGGGTTAGGGTATGCCGCCTCCTCTAAATCAAGCGAGAATGTCCTCTCCTCCTACCAGGATGGCTCGTCACCCTCCGACTCGCCTGACGCTCTCGGACAAACATTATCAGTAAATATGGTAGTGACAGATCCCTGCGAAGCAAACGAGCCAGAGTCTGAGCCATTCGAAAATGACTCTTGGGCTCAACAGATGGATACACAATGGGAGTTCCGCTTCGAGCAGAGAGAACCTCCCACTGAAGACAAAGTTATCCAGATCGACGTTGGGGATGAACTGTCACGCCCCAGTTCCAAAATACGTAGGACTAGGACACGTAACACGCCAGCCGTATGTATACGAACTCCAATATATGTAAACCATATACACACGTACGCTGTACATGAATATCAATCCACAAGTGGTATGAAATGTAATACAAGTCACAGGATAAAATCTAAATCTCATCCACCAAAATCATATAGAAATAAATAACCAGTATCTATGAAACTAGATCTCAATAAGAAGTATCTAAGGATGATAGTTGGATGGAAACAAATCCACTACCAACTCGAATATAAGAGCAAATACAATATGAGTACAACACCACAACACAATATAAGAATACCAGTTATCCATCACAGCGCGAAGAGAAGACATCCTCGGATCATATGTAACCATCCAAATCTGCGCTCCTGCAAATACTCAAGAAAAGATACACCTGGCAGCGGACCAGGTCCTCAGAGGGACGTAACAAGATACAGAAAATACGAGCCAATTTGAATACAGTAAACATGCATATGGTTTGAAAATAAATAAGTATGCTGTACAAGACAATCTATATGAATGCAAATGAGGACAAATTTTCGACGTATGAGCAAGGGTAGGCTACTCGATCTACCTCACAACTCACACACACGTCAATGGACATCAGAAATCGACATACCGCGGGGGTAGCGACCAGCGCGACACACGCCCGTAGTGCGAGCTATATACTACGGTTTACCAGAGTGGTTAAAAGCTCATACGCCTAATGATTGTCCTCTATGATACTAGGTGCCATGTGTGTGTCAATATATCTAATACATAGTAATGACTAGAGAAAAACTACACATGCAAGAACTATACAGAAATAAAATAAATAAACAGAAATATAAATAGCATGCAAAGTACTGTAAACAATTTGGCAAGGTATCTTGCCTGGGGTCCTGCTGCTGGTATGAATCAGAGTCCAAGTCACAGTCCAAATAGCCTATGTATTACAAATTTATCACGTCAAAAGATAATTTATTTTAATTTATTTAATTCTGGAATAATTACTCTAAAATTCTATTTTAATCTTATTATTCTGATTTTTATGTTAATTCCTAAATTTTGTCCAAAGAAACTGAATTTTATCAACTCGAGACTCATGGCACACAAATTGAGGCGATCTGTTGACCGAAAAGTCAACCGATACAAACTTGACTTTTATGCATGATTTCATGTAGATTTCAGCATCAAAAATATACTAGAATTTACGGCTCGTCCGAATTCAAATTCGTTTGGGAATTATGGCACATACAAATTTTGTATTGTGCACCGATGGTTAAATTCTAACCTAAAAGTTCTATAAAATTAAAAGTATGTAAATACTTCAAAATAAATTCTGGGAAAAATATATGTCGATTATCTCGACTTTAGCTTTCCGAAACTTTAAACGGTTCGTGATTCTGATTCCTGGTTCTCCCGGAATCGCGAATACATCGAAATACGTCTATTTTCAGACATGCTGGGCTCTACGAATTTTCCAGAATTTAATACTAATAATTTAGAAAAAACAATTTATATAATCAGAAAGCTAACCTCATTATAGTTCTAACAAAAAAAACTGGAGCGCGTTTGGAGTCCGGAGCTAGGAGATATCGTCTTTTTAATTCGTCATGAGGCTGAATTTATGACGAATTTTGACTATTTTTGGACGAAAAAGAGAGGAATTTGGGGAAGAAAATATGAAGGATGAGGTATTTATAATGGTGGACACTACTTAATTAAATACGACTAGGATTGGTTAATTTGGATAGGATTATGATGAATTTAAATAAGGATAGGATATGCATGAAGTTGATTTCCTAGTAGGTTCAGGATTTGAATTAATTTAAAATAGAGTTTGAATTTATCTCAATAATTTATAATCTTAAATATAATTAAAGATAATACAAGTAATTTATAAAATCTTATTAATATCTATTAACACTAAATTAGCATCTATCTAATATTAAGACTATATATATCCAAATAAATCCTAAATAATTTTAAAAAATCTAAATAAATTTCTTAAAATTTTAAATAAATTACAAAAAAAATATAATTAAATATTTTAAACTAAAATAAATATTTGGTAGGAACGACATGCAAGTATGGTCGTATAGTAAATCATAGAAGTCCTAGAAATTTATGTTTTCTAAGTTTTAATTACCAAAAATTCTAGAAAAATCTCCAAAAATCTAAAATAACCTAAAATAATTCTAAATAAATATTTATATAAGTAAATATACTAAAAATTTTATTTTCTAATTAACTAAGAGAATATTCTAAATAAATTCAACATCTATAATAAATATAATAATATAAAATATACATAAATACCTATTTTGGGTGAGGGAGTTTACAATCTACCCAACTTAAAACAATTTCGTCCTCGAAATTAAAATAAGACATAATTTGTTAAATCCTTCACATTCGTACATAAGGTACATCAATCACAATCTCTTCCAAAAATTTAAATAATAAAATCTATTCAAATCTATCGCGATCACTTCAAAATTAAGATAACCACTGTTTAAATCAAAATTCAACCTGTCGTAATCTCTTCTCGAATTTTTTTTTTTCAACATTCAAATCTAACTCAAGTCTATATGACATCCCACATCAAAATTTATATCACCATTTCCAACTATCATAATCTCCTCTAGACCTTGAACAATAAACAATTCTAATCAAATCTATTTCCTATTCACAAATTAAGAATTTTGTACTCTTCAAATATTTAAACTCAATTTACATCCTCAATATTTCAAATAGGTGACCCAACAATCAAAATTAAACTTTTAATTCAAATCATCAAATTGTAAAAATTTAAATCTAATTCACCAGTTGTTCAAGTCTAAAATTCTATATTTATCCTAAAAATTAAATCGATGATTCATCCTTCAATATTCAAAATTTAAATCATGTGCTCAAAGTATCAATATTGGGTCCTCAATATCAAGATTTTTAAAATTCATTAAATCCTCATTATCTTAATCCTTCTTTTAAAATTCTCCATATTTAAAAGGACTTAATCTCTTAATCTAATCCTACTTGATCATAATCTAAAAGAATTCTCCTCAAGTTTAATAATGCAATTTCTACCCAACTTAGAATTTACCCATCTATCACATAAGACTCTTACACTTAAGAAAAGTATTCCTCAATTTATTTTCTCATGTCATTCAATCCTCAAAACTTTAACACCAACTATATCATATGTGATATGCCCTTAATCAATTATGAAAGATAGTCATCAAATAATGTGATTGGCCTATGGGGTATATCTTGTACTATCCGTGTATCACTTATATCCAAGCACGAGATTTTGTCTTTCCGAAACAAGGGAAGACGGAAAGCAACGAAAAAGAGTTCAAGGAGGGATAATAGAATAGAAGTATGGGAATCAAAGCGTTTAAAGAATTCAAATGGGAATTGTCAAGACAGTTGTGGATTGAAATCTTAATTTGGTAATTTCCTATTCGCATGCTCACATCGGTGCAGTTATATACTTGATATGATATGCTTCGTCGTATCTAGAGGGTAAGTATATTTGTCTACTGGTCCACTATACATCTCAATCCACATAAAATACTATTGCGAAGGGCGAATCAAGCGCATTATGGCTAGCTAGACCATAATACACTGATTCTGATTAGACAATTTGTATTAGTGTGGTTGATCAGGCCCCAATAACACATATGTCATGAACAAGCTCGATATAAGATTAAGCTTGCAAAAACTAGGCTATAATAGCAGCATAATTCAAGGTAGCACAGAAAATATAACGCTGGATTATGATGAGAGAATGTACAAAATAATTCAAGTTCGCAAAAGCAAAAATAACATAAGCAATAATAATAAAAGACTCTACAATCTCTACAGTTATCATACAACCTCCTTATCTAAGTCACTAGTCGACCAAATAGGGCAAGGACCTCTAATTTCTATGGTCTGAATAAACACTGTCGTCTTTTGCTAGCATGCGATAAATATTATTCGGTTATACTTCAATTAATAGGTCAAAAGACTATGTGATACTAGGTGTCAAACATTATGGTAAAACTTCTAACTAACTCTAGTAGTGTCTATACTACTCTCAAGTCTTCTTAACACATCAAGGGGTAATGGTATAATAATCTAAAGATAAGGAATTCTAGGTTCACTAGATATTCTAAACTTAGTGGTGTGTCTATATTCTCGTTGTATTCTTAATAGGTGTGCTACTCTAATTATCATCCTAATAACAGGGGTTCCTATATTCTAGCAGAAGACTATACTCAAGGAACTATTAGGGAAGCACATGAATCAAGCATGATACAATTGTTCAAAATAGAACAGATAGGAGAAGATGAATCACAGTCAATTGTGGATAAGATCCTATACTCTAGTCCTAGGTGCAGGCTTGTTCGGTACAGTAACGTAACCGAGACAATATGCTCTCGACCTGCATGGGCCACCACAAAAATATGTCACGCCCCAGTTCCAAAATACGTAGGACTAGGACACGTAACACGCCAGCCGTATGTATACGAACTCCAATATATGGAAACCATATACACACGTACGCTGTACATGAATATCAATCCACAAGTGGTATGAAATGTAATACAAGTCACAGGGTAAAATCTAAATCTCATCCACCAAAATCATATAGAAATAAATAACAAGTATCTATGAAACTAGATCTCAATAAGAAGTATCTAAGGATGATAGTTGGATGGAAACAAATCCACTACCAACTCGAATATAAGAGCAAATACAATATGAGTACAACACCACAACACAATATAAGAATACCAGCTATCCATCACAGCGCGAAGAGAAGACATCCTTGGATCACATGTAACCATCCAAATCTGCGCTTCTGCAAATACTCAAGAAAAGATACACCTGGCAGCGGACCAGGTCCTCAGAGGGACGTAACAAGATACAGAAAATACGAGCCAATTTGAATACAGTAAACATGCATATAGTTTGAAAATAAATAAGTACGCTGTACAAGACAATCTATATGAATGTAAATGAGGACAAATTTTCGACGTATGGGCAAGGGTAGGCTACTCGATCTACCTCACAACTCACACACACGTCAATGGACATCAGAAATCGATATACCGCGGGGGTAGCGACCAGCGAGACTCCAGAAATCGACATACCGCGGGGGTAGCGACCAGCGCGACACACGCCTGTAGTGCGAGCTATATACTACGGTTTACCAGAGTGGTTAAAAGTCCATACGCCTAATGATTGTCCCCTATGATACTAGGTGCCATGTGTATGTCAATATATCTAATACATAGTAATGACTAGAGAAAAACTACACATGCAAGAACTATACAGAAATAAAATAAATAAACAGAAATATAAATAGCATGCAAAGTACTATAAACAATTTGGCAAGGTATCTTGCCTGGGGTCCTGCTGCTGGTATGAATCAGAGTCCAAGTCACAGTCCAAATAGCCTATGTATTACAAATTTATCACGTCAAAAGATAATTTATTTTAATTTATTTAATTATGGAATAATTACTCTAAAATTCTATTTTAATCTTATTATTCTGATTTTTATGTTAATTCCTAAATTTTGTCCAAAGAAACTGAATTTTATCAACTCGAGACTCATGGCACACAAATCGAGGCGATCTGTTGACCGAAAAGTCAACCGATACAAACTTGACTTTTATGCATGATTTCATGTAGATTTCAGCATCAAAAATATACTGGAATTTACGGCTCGTCCAAATTCAAATTCGTTTGGGAATTATGGCACATACAAATTTTGTATTGTGCACCGATGGTTAAATTCTAACATAGAAGTTCTACAAAATTAAAAGTATTTAAATACTTCGAAATAAATTCTGGGAAAAATATATGTCGATTATCTCGATATTAGCTTTCCGAAACTTTAAACGGTTTGTGATTCTGATTCCTGGTTCTCCCAGAAACGCGAATACATCGAAATACGTCTATTTTCGGACATGCTGGGCTCTACGAATTTTCCAGAATTTAATACTAATAATTTAGAAAAAACAATTTATATAATTAGAAATATAACCTCATTATCGTTCTAACAAAAAAAACTGGAGCACGTTTGGAGTCCGGAGCTAGGAGATATCGTCTTTTTAATTCGTCATGAGGCTGAATTTATGACGAATTTTGACTATTTTTGGACGAAAAAGAGAGGAATTTGGGGAAGAAAATATGAAGGATGAGGTATTTATAATGGTGGACACTACTTAATTAAATACGACTAGGATTGGTTAATTTGGATAAGATTATGATGAATTTAAATAAGGATAGGATATGCATGAAGTTGATTTCCTAGTAGGTTCAGGATTTGAATTAATTTAAAATAGAGTTTGAATTTATCTCAATAATTTATAATCTTAAATATAATTAAAGATAATACAAGTAATTTATAAAATCTTATTAATATCTATTAACACTAAATTAGCATCTATCTAATATTAAGACTATATATATCCAAATAAATCCTAAATAATTTTAAAAAATTTAAATAAATTTTTTAAAATTTTAAATAAATTACAAAAAAAATATAATTAAATATTTTAAACTAAAATAAATATTTGGTAGGAACGACATGCAAGTATGGTCGTATAGTAAATCATAGAAGTCCTAGAAATTTATGTTTTCTAAGTTTTAATTACCAAAAATTCTAGAAAAATCTCCAAAAATCTAAAATAACCTAAAATAATTCTAAATAAATATTTATATAAGTAAATATACTAAAAATTTTATTTTCTAATTAACTAAGAGAATATTCTAAATAAATTCAATATCTATAATAAATATAATAATATAAAATATACACAAATACCTATTTTGGGTGAGGGAGTTTACATGAACTCTCACCGAGGCCGATATTTATCAGTAACAATCTTTCCCAAGCCGAGAGGGAAGAAGTTATTCAACTGATAAGAGAATACATTGACGTCTTCGCGTGGAATTATGAGGATATGCCAGGACTTGATCCAGAGATGGCTACCCACAAACTCAACATATCGCCCGATTCAAAGCCTGTAAAGCAGCACCAGCGCCGGTTCCGCCCGGATATGATGGACGCCATTGAAGCCGAAGTCAAAAAATTGATAGCCTGCGGTTTCATCCGGGAGGAACAACATCCCGACTGGGTTGCCAACGTTGTTCCAGTCATGAAGAAAAATGGGAAAATATGCATCTGCATCGATTACCGGAATCTGAATGCGGCCTGCCCCAAGGATGAGTTCCCTCTTCCCATCACAGACATCATGATCGACAACACTTGCGATTTTGAACGCATGTCTTTCATGGACGAATTCTCAGGGTACAATCAGATCAAGATGCATCCTGAAGACGAGAAGCATACCGCCTTTCGAACGCCACTGGGGGTATATTGCTATACAGTAATGCCCTTCGGATTAAAAAATGCCGGGGCAACATACCAACGAGCTATGAGTAACATATTCCATGAGCATTTACGCAAAACGGTAGAATGCTACGTGGATGACATAGCTGTCAAAAGTCGCCTCAAAGATGATCACATTCAAGACTTGAGATCGGTATTCGAGTTGATGCGCCAACATCAACTCAAGATGAATCCTACGAAGTCCTTTCTGGGTGTATCTAGCGACAAATTCCTGGGATTTGTCATTACCGCCAAAGGCATCCAAGTGGACCCTGAGAAAGTCCAAGCCATCGTAGAAATGCGATCGCCTCGCAATCTGAGGGAACTAAGGGGATTTCAAGGTCGTCTGGCTTACATCCGGAGATTCATATCCAACCTCTCCGGAAGATGTCAGCCTTTTTCTCGCCTCATGAAGAAAGGTGTATCCTTCGTATGGGACGAAGCCTGTCAACAAGCGTTTAACGATATCAAACGCTACCTCACTCATCCGCCAGTTCTGGTGCCTCCCGTCGTAGGAAGACTATTCTTCCTATACGTTTGAGCAATGGACCATTCCCTGGGAGCTCTTCTTGCGTAGAAGAACGATGTAGGGCATGAACAGGCTATCTACTATCTAAGTAGAATGATGGTTGGGGCCGAACACCAGTACAACCCAGTGGAGAAAGAATGCTTGGCTCTGATGTTCGCTATCCAGAAGACGCGGCACTATGTCACCGGCCAGACTATCCATATTATCTCCAGAATCAACCCTCTTCGAGTACTAATGAGCAAGCCGAGTGCTCTTAATTCCCGACTCGCAACTTGGGCGATGCTGTTAACCCCATATAACATGGTGTACGTCCCTCAGAAGTCCATCAAAGGCGAAGCATTGGCCGACTTCCTAGCTGCTCATCCAATCCCGGAGACCTCCAAGTTGTACGAGGACATCCCTGACGAAGTTGTAGAATGTAATTCCGCGACAAAAAATGACGCATGGCAACTATTCTTTGATGGTGCCTCCAGAACTGGTCCTAGGGGAAGCGTGGTTTCAGGAGTAGGAATCGTCCTGGTTACTCCCGATAAACTCGTCATCTACCGAGCATACTCTCTCAACGAGCCCTGTTCAAACAACGTGGCAGAGTATAACGCTTTGCTAATCGGGCTCCAAATCACTCAAGAGCTGGGGGTCGAATCTCTGGAAGCCTTCGGAGATTCTCTGCTTATAGTCAATCAAGTCAGAGGAACATATGAAGTCCGAAATCCAGACCTCATCCCCTATCACCAAGCAGCAGTCGAGATAGCCATGACATTCAAAGGGTTTTTCCTGGAGCATGTGCCTCGATCCCAGAACCTTGAAGCTGATGCCCTAGCCAGTCTAGCCGCAGACCTGGCTGCTCCTATAAGAAGGCAGAACTCGATAATCCTTCTTAACAGAGATTTATTCTGTGTGAAAAACAACTCTCACATAGAATGCAGCTACGCTGCATGCGCCGATCCTCCCAGAAGAGATTGGAAGAGTCCTTTCATAGATTTTGTGGCATACGGAATCTTGCCGGAAGACCCTAAAGAAGCGGTATCTGTCAAGAGACGATCCTTACGCTTCTACTTCGATGCATCTTCACAATTCCTATATCGCTGGACCTATGACGGACTGCTATTGAGATGCCTCTCTGACAAAGAGGTACAGCTGATCATCCGTGAAGCTCATGACGGCATATGCGGGGCGCATTAACCCGGCCCTAAGCTACAGGATCGTATCAGGAGAATGGGCTACTACTGGCCCACTATGATCACAGACGCGATCAGCTATGCAAAACAATACAAGGCCTGTCAGGTCCATGCAGACTTCATACATCAGCCGTCCGAATATCTACATCCTACGGTTGCATCCTGGCCTTTCGAGGCATGGGGTATGGATGTCATTGGTCCTATTCACCCATCTTCTTCCAGGGTCACCAGTTCATACTGGCCATCACGGATTACTTCTCCAAGTGGGCAGAGGCGATCCCTCTTGCGGAGGTAAAGACGTCTAATGTGATCAGCTTCATCAAGCATCACGTCATCTATCGCTTTGGGGTACCTCGGAGGATAATTCACGACAATGGGCCTCAGTTCATCAGTCAAGCGTTTCATTTTTTTGCGATAAAAATCGGATACATAATGTTGCCTCTACGGCATATTATCCAGCTGCTAATGGTTTGGCGGAAGCTTTCAACAAAACCATTATCAAACTCTTGAAGAAGTTCGTCTCTTCGAACAAAAGAGATTGGAATGAGAAGCTGGGCGAATGTCTCTGGGTATACCGCACGACGGTACGAACACCGACAGGTTGTACTCCATTCTTACTGGTCTACGGGAGTAAAGCAGTTCTCCCCATTGAAGTCCAGATCTTGTCACTCAGAATAGCCGTGGCTAACGAGCTGACTCAAGAGAAGAACGACCTTTTAAGACTTCAGGAGCTAGAAGGATTAGACGAGAAATGCCTCCAAGCTCAGCAGCGCATCGCGCTCTACCAAGCACGTATTTTCAGAGCTTTCAATCATAAAGTAAAGGAAAGAGCGTTCATAGTCGGCGAGCTAGTTCTAGCCGTAAGAAGGCCGATGATTCTTACCCACAGGAGTAAAGGCAAATTCTAGCCCAAATGGGAAGGTCCTTATGTGGTCGAGACAACGTTCTCAAATGGCGCTTACAGGTTAGCCCAGCCTAATGGAGACCTGTTAATGGCTCCTATCAACGGCAAATTCCTGAAAAGGTACTATGCTTAACCTCCTCTGCTCAATTGGAATATAGCGAAAACCTCAAATCTGACAAAACTACTTCCAAAAACACAACTAGTTGGGTCGTATTCTATCATGTCCATATAACCTCTGAATAGATACGTTCGACTAATTTGGAAATGCAATACCTATCATGTCCATATCACCTCTGTTGGTATCTTGCCTACAAACCTTAGTCAAAGCATATTCTATCATGTCCGTATGACCTCTGAATAAATATGTCCTGCTAGAGTTTCTTGAGAGCCTATCATGTCCATATCACCTCTGATAGTATCTTACCTACAAACCTTAGTCAAAGCATATTCTATCATGTCCGTATGACCTCTGAATAAATATATCCTGCTAGAGTTTCTTGAGAGCCTATCATGTCCATATCACCTCTGATAGTATCTTACCTACAAACCTTAGTCAAAGCATATTCTATCATGTCCGTATGACCTCTGAATAAATATGTCCTGCTAGAGTTTCTTGAGAGTTTATCACGTCCATACTACCTCTGATATCACTCTCGCCCAAACCTGTCATTTACATTCCGAAATGATGGGTCCACAAATTCAGAAAAGAGTTCGCTTTATTCCCAAGAAAGAGCAAAATTACACTGGGAAGCAAGAAGAAGAAAGGGTACATCATTGTGGGGGAGCGGTCATATCGTGAATCTGCTGCGCCAGTACAGCTATCCTCTCATCCCTGCAGGCCAAGGCATCAGCGCGGGCCTGTTCCAGCCGTGCCTCATTGTCTTCCCTGAGGGACAATTCGGCCCTCATCCGACGAGCACCCGCACGGGCAGCTTCTGCACGATCCAGATCCCGTCGTGCTGCGCTCAGTCGACCAGTCGCTACATCCAGACCTGCCAACGACTGGGAAGCCCACTCCTCCGCCTGAGCGAGCTTTTCTCTCAACTTGCGAGCCCTCGCTACGTTTCCTTCATGCTCAGATTGGCACTTCAGTTGAAGGGCAAGGGCCTCCTCCACGACGGCTGTTCTTTCGTCCATCTCCAGCTGACGTGTTTGAACGAGTTTATCCAAGCTCTCCATCTGTTTGGCAAACTGTGCAGTCATGAAGTCATATCTGGACTGGACCTCAGCTACAATACCGTCCCGAGTTAGCCGCAGATATTCGTTAATGGGTTGCTCCAAACCATTAACCATCGCCTCCAGGACATCAGCCAGCCCAGTGCCGTCAAAATCTCGGATCGCCTCTATCGGGATCCGAGAGGACTTCTTCAGGCGCTCGAGGTCCAGACTCCCCTTCAGCACCATCGGTATCAGCGCTTTCAAAGTAGCGTAGAAGACGCTGGTATATTGCTTGGTCAACGCAGCTAGATCCGATTGGGCGCCAGGAGTAGCCGCGGCATTGGCAAATCCCCCTCCAGGAATGATTGCAGGCGAAGTGGTCACAACCGTCGCCTCGACAGGTGGTACAACCAAAAGAGGCACGTCGATCGAAGTAGTCGCAATGACAGGCTCTTCTTCTTCTTGGGATATCAGACCCCCCTCAACAAGCGGGCCGGCCCCCGAAGATACTTCCTCCTCAAAGTCGAACGCCTCCGTGTCATCACCAGGAGCTGGAGCAGAGCCAGAAGGCGCTTCAAAGCTGTATTCTCCGTGGACGCCATCCCCTGGGAAGAGGACAAGAGAGTTGATATCAATATAATGGTACTCTTTCTAAAAAGGAGACATAAAGATGATATTTACCCGTGGCCAGCGGTATATACGACGCATCTGCAGTCGAGGTAGCTAAATCACGCCTTAATGACGTAATGCCAACTGTCATACCTGGAGAAGGGGGGTGGGCCAACCGACATCGCCAGGAGCTCTACCAAGCCTCCACCAAGGAGCGGTCGAGGTTCGTCAGCTGGGACCTCGCCAGGCATACTCACGGACACGGCAGGGGTTTCATCCGTTGCTGGTCTAAGGGAAGATTCTCCCATCTGCCTCGGCCACACCGGCAATCTCGTACCACTACCGGAGGCAGTAGCGGCGACGACATCCTCAAGACAAAGTTTCCCGGCACCGCCAAACGAAATTGAGGGTCCCTCCCTAGAAGGCGAGAAACCTCCGATCAAGGAAACATCCTCGACAGACGAAACAGCAGGTTCCTCTCTAGGGGCCTCGATACCAGGAATTCGAAGAGAACGACTGACCGTCCTCTTCCTCTTGCGAGGAGAAACCTCCTTGGGAGCAGCGGCCCTTCGCTTCCCAGAGACTACCAAGGCCCCCGCAGGCAGAGGCACTTCACACCTCGGCACCGTCACCAACGGCTCATCAGGAGTAGCGAACTTCTCACCCTCGTCAGGAGAAACCGAAGGGACTTCGACTCTTCCCCCAAGCGTGGAAGGCGGCACCCTAAAACTCCCACGCATGTCAAAATCACGGTGGAAGGTGTTAACCGCCACATAGAACTGGGCATACGAATGTAAGATGCGCAGCTCCGTGGAGGGTGTGACGTCCGGCACGGTAAAGATTGCTCCAATGTATCCCATGATAAAATATCGCCATCCTCTGGCTCCATCGATGAGTCCGCCCCTGGACCTGAAGCTGGTGACGGCATTGCCCACGTGCAATTGGTCGTACCCAAATTGCCTTGCAAACTGACTAGGCAAGTAAGGCTCGAAGAAGTAATGATCTTCACTTCTATACAACAAGTGGGAAGGCCTGATACAGATCAACCACTTGAAAGCCTCCGGAGAAAGGTTGGTTTTCTCTCCACCTAAATCCTCCAGCCTGATCCCCGATTGATTGCGATGTACAGAGGGGACAATACAAAGGAGCTTTCAGCCGTGACTGAGGCCCAGTGTCAGCCTACAGTCTAAAACTGTGTTCATATTCCAGGGAGAGTCCTTATAATTCAGCAGGAAGCTACCCCCCGGGCTACTACCGGAGCCAGGGGACATCACCCGAGGGTTGTGCAGAATTAACCATCCCATCAAATACAGGTATGGTAATTCCACCCGAGGAAAGCTTTCACGCCGAGTCTCATCGACGAGCAGCCCGTCAGTCATGGCTCTCAGGCCAGCCTGTATACGGCACACCATAGCAGGGAGCAAGCCCAGTCTCACCCCAAACACCAGATGCACCGCAGGCCACAGGATATTCCGGTGAATGCGGTCTGCAGATGCAGTGCCAGGCACCACTACTCGATGCAGCCATATGGAGAGGAAACCAGCCAGCTGGCCTTCCTTGGACAGAGGTCTGCGGCAACGCCTCAAGTAGCTATAGGCCTTAGTGCCTTCGGGATACTTTTCTACCCCATCGTCAAGAATCTGGTCCGGAGCCTTGGCGTCATCCATAAGAGCCTCGACGACCTGGGCGCTAAGCACGCCCAAACAATTTACGGGCTCATCCTTGCCCCCCGAAACTTTCTCCGGCTTGGCGGGCCTTGCCTGGTGGAAGAAGAGGTAGGACGTCCACTTTGTGGTATGGGCCAAATCAGAAGGCTCGTCATAAAAAGCAGTGCACGCAAAGTAGTGGCACATCAGCTCCTGATACACCTCTACTACCCGAGGGTCCGAATCCCCCAACTCCCGATTAGTGGGGACATACTCTTCATAGGGGGTATCCCCCATCGGCAACCTCGAGATCACTGCCATTTTATGGAGGGCCAATCCCAACTCCCCCAGCGGAGTGGCAAAAGTCCCGGTGAGCGGAATGTATCGCTCTATCAGTGCCAAGTACAGGTTAGGGTTAGGAGGCAACCCAACACTGGTCGCGCTCACAGCGACATACAGCCCAATGCACTCCAGCTCTCTCTGACAGTGCTTCAAGGCCCAATCGACTAGGCAAGCCCATCGACGGTTTGTTGGAGTGATCCACCCGTTGCATCGAGGATTCTCCTTGGGATATACTCCCCCTCGCCCTATGAAGTCATTGCAGAAAGTCGGCAACTGGACCGACTGGATCACTAGACTATCTTCGCCCGGGGTACTGCCCGGGTACAGTCCCCTGAATGACGTCACGAGGCCAGAAGGACGGCTGACGAACGACCCCTGGTCAGCTCCTTTCAGATGAAAGATCTTCCCCGGTTTGCCATGAAGATCGGGCGTCAGGGTCCACGACATCTTCCTAGGGTGTGTCGCATGGAAGAACGCCGAGATGGGATAATCCCTTGGCATCGTTGGCAGGTACAAAACCAGGTTCCCGGCAAGAAATACCCAAGGTTCTCTCTTAGGCTTCGTCTGGGACCGTTTATCGATCATGTCCCCAAAGAGAAAAGCTGACTTTATGTACTACTCCCCGTCTATATACGTCAGGGGCTCCCCGTTAATCATATTCAGCAGCGTCCGCTCGTCCTGAGCTAATATCAAAAGCTCCCTTCCCTCAGGATACTGGGGTCCGGAGATAGAAAATGCCACGTGGGACAGATCCTCCAAATAGTTTGAGTGCAGCATCCCGGCAGCGGAACCCATCACCTCGGCCAGTGGAGACTCACCCAAATTAATTGCAAAAGTATGAGAAAAATACGTCATTACAAAATCTTGCAACATGGGGATCCAGAAGCCATAGTCTGTGCTTTAAAGCCAAGACTGTACAAATTTGGCCATTTTACGCAGGAAGTCTCATCCAGAGACGTAACTGGCAGCGTACGATCCGTGCTTTACGCCGGGCTACCAAAAATTCTAGTTATTACGCCGGAGGTTCCGTCCCCAGGCGTAAAACTAAAATTTTATAGTATGCACCAAGTTTTCGGCAGTTAGAGCTGTTACGCCCAGAACTGGGAAAACTATGGGGCCCTTACGCTGGCACATTAGAAATGTGGACGCAAGAGATGAAAACGTCTCCGTGCATCATCTTCCTCAAAGAGGCTATCAGCACAGAAGACGACCTAGCGCGGTCACGTTCAACGTGTGCGAAGGATTTTTTGTCGTTCTTTGTCATCCCGAAGGCTCTACCTCTAAGACCGGGAGCGCTGCTCGTCGGCGGGATACTTTGCTCAGAATGAAGTTCGCCTTGCCCGACCGAAAACTCCCTCGCCGGGGCGGAAGAATGGGAAGAAGAACCTACACTCTTTCCGTTAGCGGAGGGGGTTTGCTTCGGCGCCATTTCTGAAGACTGAGTGCTCGGAGAAACAACGGAGAAAAACTCGAACAGACGAAGACTCTTTTTCGCAGAAGACGGATGAAAAGTTTTTTCGCAAAATCTTGGGGTATATATAGGGTTCGGATCGACTCCTCGAGTCCTCGGACGGATTCCTCGAAACCCTAACCAAATCTCGCAAATTAATATTTGGTTATGATTGGGTACTACGGCAACCCACTACTCTCGAAAGACGGACAGTCAGCAAATTCGAAGAGTTTTTCGTGCAAAGCAGATTCGCGGTTCTACACTAAAGAGCTTTCTACGCTCGACGGCTACAGATCTACGGTTTTACGCTCACAAGCTATAAGTCTATGGTTTTACGCCCGGATGCCTTTTGTGCTCAGTAGCTTTTATGCTCGAGAGGCTGCAAACCTACGACTACATGCTTAGAAGATACTAACCTTTGGTCCCACGCCCGGTGGTGTTTAGTTTACGCTCGGAGGCAACAAGATCCACGACCTCACGCTCGGAAGACTTCTTTTTCATAGGTTGCAAATCTACAGTTCTACACTAAAGAGTTTTCTACGCTCGACGGCTACAGATCTACAGTTTTACGCTCACAAGCTACAAGTCTATGGTTTTATGCCCGGATGCCTTTTGTGCTCAGTAGCTTTTATGCTTGAGAGGCTACAAACCTACGACTTCACGCTTAGCAGATATAAACCTATGATCTCACGCTCGGTGGCTTTCTACGCTCGGTGGCTTTCTACAGATCTACAGTTTTACACTAACGGATCTCTGACTTTCCGCATATCCGAACAGTGCTCAAAGCGGTCAATTGCAGGAGTTCACACAGAAGATACTCCCTCTTGACCTTAAAAATATCCCAAGTACCCGAAGCATGCAAGAGTTCAACATTGAAAATCACTCTTCTTCGTGGGTCAACTCGAAGTTCATCCAGAAACCCAGTCTGAATATTTCATCTACAGTTCAAGACGGCGGCTCAGTTTTATAGCCATTTCTCGCCCTGTTCCAAGGGACTTTCGGGAAATCACTCTTAAAGATGATGTCTGGGACAAAGAATTCTACGCGGTCCCTATATTCCTAAAGCAGCTGCGCATCGCTAGTTATGCGTAAAAGACAGGACGGGACCTAATACTCTTTCTATCAGAGTCGGCGTACAGAATCAGACGTGTCGAAGCTGCACATATTCAGACTTCACAGCAACGCATGGCAAATGATCATATGTAGAGAAGAAAGACGACTTTATTTAAAGTTAAAATCATAATTACATATGAGGGAAATCCTGTCTACAAGGGATTTTTCTTCATTTTTCGTGATTACATATGAGGGAAATCCCCTCTACAAAGGTCTTCCTCTTCTTCCAAGAAGATGAGCGGTGGCAGGAGGATACAAAACTGGGCATAGACCCATCCTCCAAAGCAGGGTAACTCTGCTTTCCTACAGACCACCGCCACCCTAGCCGGTCTGTCTGCCTCTCGTCACCAGAGGTAACGAGAGAAGGAGCCACTTGCAAGCGGCCTGGTCAAATGTGACCCCTCCCCACTCTCCGAGTGAGATGCCGCATGAAGTTGCTGATTATCCCGAGCAAGGGAGGCTAAGATATCCTTCCATGATTCATCGTTGCAGATGACACTTGCTCGAAGACGCCATCTTGTTCAGCTCCTTACATGCTGGAAGAACATGGTCTTCTTCTTCCTCAGATCGACCCGACGAACTTCGGCGATCATCTCAGCATGGTGAAAGAAAATGTGGGAAGAAACAGGTTAACTCCTCAGCCCTTTTATAGGCAAAAGAGGTCACACCTACCCCCAATAAATCCGCCATAAAGACCGGCCTGAAAGAACGTGCCAAACTTGACCGTTTCAGGCCCCATTTCAGAAGGCATTCCGAGTTACGAAGGACGGTTCATGCTTTATTCAAAGCGTTTCAAATTCTGAGGAATTTAAAAGCTTTGAAGGGGGTCTTGTAGAAGCATAAAAAATACGCCGGATGACTATACGCAACCTATTGGTACGGGGCAGCATAAAGAGATGACCTCAGAGCCGCCAAGCAGGCAAGACAAGAGCTTCTCAGGACCATCCGCGTAAGTGCAGTATGTCTAGGCCGCCTCAGAGCGTAAAGCAGAGGGCTTCGTCGCCTATATGGCATAAAACACATCCGCTTTCAAATGCGGTATTAAAGCGTACGAGGAACGCTTCGTGTTCTCCGAGACGAACCTGTCAGACCCTGCAATGAACCTGACGTCTGAACTTCTGACAAAGGGATACGGCTCGGCTACCCAGACGACGGCTATAATGATGGCACGGCACTACGACCCAGGCTGTCAGTTACCGCCATCTCCCTCGCGTAAACTACTTTTACGTGAATGAGGGGATATGCTGCCTTGTTTTATACAGGCAGACATGAGCTGTTTACTCTCCACGGTAGACAAACCGCCTGCCACGTCAAAAGCTGCACTTTGCACAGGGCTCGAGGCACGTCTCTGCGATTGGTGCACAAGACGGTGACAGCCTTCTCGAGGCACGTCTCTGCGACGAATGCACAGAAGAGCAGCAGACCTTCAAAAAACATGCCTCCGCATTTAATGCGCAGAATGATGGCGGATCTCTGTATTTAATGCAGGGGATTTGATTAAGAATCACCGAACCATCGTATGGTGGCACCCCCCTTGCGTAAACTGCTTTTTCGCATACAAGGGGATACGCTGCCTTGTTCTACACAGGCAAACGTGAAACCGTCTACACACCGCAGAAGACAAACAGACTACCACGTCAAAAGCTGCACTTTGAACAAAGCTCGAGGCACGTCTCTTCGCCTGATGCTCAGAACGGGGGCAGGCCTTCAGAACACGCCTTCGCAATTAATGCACAGGATGGTGGCAGATCTCTGCATTTAATGCGAGAGATTTGATTATATCTTCAAAAAGTTGTGATTTCGGCTAAAGACGTCCACGTCAGCACTCAGCATTGCGCAGTGGCTTTTACGCCCCCTCAGCGGTTATGCTCTCAGGGCTTCTACGCCCCCTCAGCTGTTATGCTCTCAGGGCTTCTACGCCCCCTCAGCTGTTATGCTCTCAGGGCTTCTAGGCCCCCTCAGCTGTTATGCTCTCAGGGCTTCTACGCCCCCTCACCTGTTAAGCTCTCAGGGCTTCCACGCCTCCTCAGCTTCCATGCTCTCTCAGCTTCTACGCCTCCTCAGCTTCTATGCTCACTCGGCTTCTATGCCTACCTGGCTTTTATGCCTATTTTGGCTTTTATGCCATGTTGACAGACATTGGCTTTTACGCCTACCTCTTCTATACGGAGGATACCTACCTACGTGGCTTTTACGCCGTAATCTTCGTAGCAACAATACGCGTTGTGTCCCTTAGTTGGACCCGCGTTATACGCTCATTCAAAAGATCATCTATACGTAGGCATTGGTTATTTTAACCGTCGTATAAAAGGGTGCTCTGATTCCACTCCTCAGTTTTTACACCAACTGAGTGGTCACTGTCACTAAAACTCTATAAATAGAGACCTCTATCAACAGAGGACAAGGTCGACAAATTAAAAGATCGAACAATTGAAGACTCAGAGAAGAGGTCGAACAATTGAAGATCGAGCAAGGAGAGAGAAGATCGAGAGAGAGAGAGAGAGGAACCCGGAGCTCAGGCAAAGGATAGGGATCGGCGACCAGGGCATCGTGCATCCACCATTTTCTGCAACCTCCGAGGCTGCTTCCTGTCTTCTACGGCACTTCTTTACCATCGTGTGGTCCAAGGGCTAAAGTGATCGACTGCAGATCAGACACCTATAGCAATTTATACCCAGATTAAATAAATTGTACTCCCACATCCTCGTATAGGATTACATTGTACAAGTTTGTTTGTAAACAAAAGAACACGGGTCCTGTATAAACCCCGTCTTGAATACATCTTTCATTCTTTTCGTTTTCTACCACAAACACCCAATAAATACAATTCAGTTTTTCCCTTAATATAGGTTCTAAATTTGAGATTTAACTATGAGAAATCAACCCAAATGCATAGGCTACCCATAGGATTTGGTTTATGTTTATAGGAGGCCTATTGATAAAGTTATGGTACTTTTTGTATCAATTTTGGGGGGATTCCGAGATTGACAATTTTGTGTGTGTCAATTGATCCTATAGATCATTTTGGCATGTGCTTATGTGTTTGGGACTAGTGTCGGGTCCACAATTGGGTACGTGTAGGTCGTATCTCATCAATTTGGTGATACATGTTGATTTGGGGGTTTTTCCTCCGAAACGGGACTTTGAGCATGTCATATTTTGATACGGACACGTAGATTTGTGTTTGACTATTCATATTGTTCATAAATAATATATATGACTTGCTCGTGTTCTTCGGGGTACGTTTGGATGTGTGGTGGACTCGTGTCGCAAGCGTATCCTAGATCTAGTGGGATACAGAGTGATACGTTCCATGAGATGTGCAATTTAATGGTAGATCTATTTCTCTTGTGTTCTTATTCATGGTGAGGTATAATTATATATATATATATATATATATATATATATATATATATATATATATATATATATATATATATATATATATATATATATATATTGTTATATATTGTTGTTACATATATTTATGTATTAAATATCATAGATCTATATATCTATTATATATATGTGTTATATATTTATGTAGTTATTATTTTACATATATACGATCTACTAGTTATTGTATATACATATGTGGTTGTTGTGTGTATATGTGTATGGGGGTGAATATATATATATATATATATATATATATATATATATATATATATATATATATATATATATATATATATATATATATATATATATATATGTTTCTTTGTGTCTTAGATCTATATATCTATTTATGTTTATTGTATGTAGCTATAATTCTACATATGTAAGAGCTATTTAATAGTGTAGTATAGTGTGTGTGTATATATATATATATATATATATATATATATATATATATATATATATATATATATATATATATATATATATATATATAAGCTGTTATATTATATATATATATATATAAGCTGTTATATTATATATATATATATACTTATATAATACATGTATACATATTATTATATGATTATATATACGTATACATGTATGTGTAGTTATATTTATATATTAGTATATATGTATGGGTGTATGTATATTCATATGTAGTATATATATATATATATATATATATATATTGTGTTAATATAGAGGGGTTTTTAGCGACAACAACAAAGGCAACAGCAGCAGCGTAGCAACAGCGCAGCAGCAATAGCATACAACAGCAGCAGCGACAACAGTTTAGCGACAACAGCAGCGTCACCAAAGTATATATCTTAGTATTTCTTGTACTGGATTTGTCTCCAGCTTATTTGTTACATTTTTTCAGACTCATTGATGTATTATTTTAGACTCATGAGTTGTATGTGACTATTTCGATTCTTTATCATATTAGTGCTCGTTTCTATCTTAGAACTGTGATTGAGTATATTATTATTGTTGGTGGTTCATTATATTGCTAGATAGTTTATCCAGACAGCATTCTACCGTCGATTCTATGGCGTAGGTTGGGCGTTGTTTCTGACTTGCATCCTTACATCGGGTGCGGGTCGTGACACTTCTCCCCTTTCCTCTCGTGCTCCACTGTAAGTTCTCATTCGGCTAAATCTGTCATATATGTCAGGATCCCGCAAAAGGACACGAGCAAGGAAGAACATGTGTGCAGACACATACATATATTCTATATATTCTGGTAAATAAAACTTGGGTAAAAATTTGACTAATGTGGTAACTCCATAGGGTTTCTACCAAATCTATCCTACTGGTGCAGACACAAACACATACACAAAAATTGGTTTAGGATGTGATATTTCTATTGTAGTGTGTCCTAGTGTCGGGTACAAGAAAGGATTTGTTATGTATTGGATACAATAATATAGTTGAGATAGATACGTTGGTCAGAAAATTTGGTCGCAGTCGTCTCCCCAAGTGATAACATATGTTGGAACTTGTTAGAATTGGATTACTTCTCTAGGAAGCAAGGACTTAGCCAAATAACGGTGAGACGTAGTCCATGCAGCCATTTAACTGGCGAGGCCGAGACTATGAAGTCTTAGATAACATTGACCATCCCCCGGTTCCTATCCCTTAGTAATGATGATATCACTACCCATAACTATGTTTTATAGTGTGAGATGATGTTCTAACATTTACATTATATGGGTTCATCTTAATTATGTTATATCCTTCAAATACTACATTAGATAAGAACATATACCACACTGATGAACAAAACATAGATGATCAACACTAATGTATGCTAGAACAAAATTTGGGTAGTATTTCGAGCCATCCATTCCCACACTTGGCAATGATGATGCATGAATCTTATTTTGAGCCATTAATTTAATAGATTTTGAAAATTGTACCTATTTTATAAGTCTAAAATAGTTGTGACTATGATCGTGCCTATGTTGGACACTCCGAAGTCAAGTGTCTAGCCATTCTCTAGAAAGGAAATTTACTTCTGCAAGACTATTGAGGCTATTAGAGTTCATTTAGAGTTCATTCTAGTCTTTTCTAGTAGAACTCTAATAGCCTCAAAAGGTTTACAGAAGTAAATTTTTATTTCAGAAAATGGCTCACAAGAAAAATATGACAACATCCATATCCTTCTTTATTTATGTCCATCCTCACACTTGGTAATGATGATGTATAGATCCAGCACTCTTTTATAGTGTGCATTTCTACCTGCACAATTTTACTAAACCTATTTAATAAGTCATTGTCACTCCTCAGTCCTAAAATATCGAGGGACTAGCCACGTGGCAATTGCCAGCAGCACAACTCCAATGGGCAAACCCAATTTAATGGATCCGTTAGAGTATACTTAAGCTGTAAAACAAATATAATGATCTACGATACATGTCACAGTCTAATTCTAACCTCATCCACAGAAGGTAAACATAATTTCAAAATGTCAGATTAAACAAAAAGAAAATATAATCCAACAACAAGTCTCAATAAAAAGTGTCTCGGAAAATAACCCGATAATAAGTTTAATACAATAATCTAAGAGACAGGAAATAGAGTATCCAAAAATAGAAGTTACTAAATATATAACAAAATACTCAGGAAAACTCTTCTGGCACCACCTCGTCTTCTGGTACTAGTACTACTCCAGCGTCAGCTCCTGTCCCGTATACCTCGGGGTAGATCTCCTCTGCTATACCTGGGGACATAATCCGGATCCATGTCCTCAGGGGACATAACAAGGTACAAGAATAACTCAAGCAAAATAAAATGCAGTAAGTAAAAATATCTCCTCATGGCAAGCTATGTAACCAGCTATGTGAAAGGCAAATGAGCGCATTAATTATACTCAAGCTAAAACTACTATAGGCTCTGTGTCGGGAAACCCATAGCAACATGTAATATCTCGAAGGGCCAGTACATATGCCAAAGCTCTGGTCAGAGACTAAGGTACCACCAGTAATATATATATATATATATATATATATATATATATATATATATATATATATAACATAATCAGCCTTTAGTATGGTAAGACTCTCCCCACCCAATATAACCTCACGTCTCATGTCCATAACACGCAAGATCATGACCTCTAACTAGTACAACGAGTCATAATGATCTCTCTATATATGCAAGTCTTATGTCACGAATCATGTGAGCCTATACAGAATCACCATGAATAACTCAAGAAAGATTCTGTCATATAAATAGTGTCAAGTGTCATGACCCGTACCTGGAATTAGGGCACGAGTACGTGGGTACGTCCAGCCTACGCCGCAGCATCGGCGGTAGAACGTTGTCAAGGTCATGATACTATCTAAGCAATCTCACACGAGCATCCAATCTCCATATGGAGGCACGGATGACACAGTATAATACAAATGAACAACATACTCAATCACATAACTACAGCACGATAAGATCTCAAAGAAACAAGTAAGATATAATACAAGTCTAAAATAGAAATAGTCTAACTCAACAATATAATCCAAGTATCAAAGAGTATGCTGGAGACAAATCCGGTACCAAAAATAATCTGCTAAAAGAACTAACTAGATAACCAGTGATTTCGGCTAAACCTCCCAGAATCACAACTGAACTACCAAGTCCAAATCTGCAGCTACTCACCCTGTGGTCCATAAATGTCGGACACCAGTCCTCTAAGGCATAGTCTGGAAAATATTTTTCAGTCAGAAAGGAGCAAAGTATATCTCAAATAACAGTTCCATTTAATTGATAAGGGCTATAAAACAATAAATAGATGATGCTATATACTGAGAGAAGACAATGAATAAGTGCAATGGCATAATAAAGAGACAGGCAATATAAAGAGACAGGCAATATAGGCAATATGATACAGTCAGTGCATAGATGAAACGAAGAGAACGAGGTACAATATCATATACGGATGATGTGGTATATGATCTAAAATAGAGAACTATAACTATTCTAAGTATTTGAAATAGTAGCTTCGATATGCGATCGGCTTGGGAACATGTATGAGAGCTATATGGCCTGGCTAATCATACGTGAGGAGTATGATTAACACTAACATGATCCTATACTTGTACAAGAGGGATATGATCACATTTCTCACTAACTACTTTCCCGCCCCTAACTAGTACAGTGGATCCAACCATGACACGTCACGATACACGAGCAATATCCAATCTATCATGTACAAGGTCTAAATATCAATGTCGTGTACAATGTCAATACGATAATCAATGTAACATTTCTAGTCCAATCTATATACTAGTCCAATCTATATACTAGTCCGTGTAGCACAGTGTCAAGGATCAGATAAAACATTTCTAGATACTGAACTTATAGAAATTATCAAATAATAGGAAATTATCAGAGAATGTACTCGCCTTGGGTCTTTAGCTGGTAATACCAATGTCCTGTTCCAGAGTATCGCCTGGATGATCCAACAGTCCTATAAACATATCATAAAACAATACAACATTGCATCAGACATTACTCTAACACACCTTTATAAATACACTGGACTCAGGGCTATGCTAGGTATGATACTGGTCAACTAGGGTCAGTGTGCGTCAAGTTGCATCGCATCTGTGACTGCTGTGCAAGACAGACGGTCAAAATGATACGGGGCTCGCCAGTACGTCTGTGTACATGTGGCAGTCAACTAACATTTACAGGGTTACAGGTCAATGTAAAGACGGGGTATCCGTAATTACACTTGGGTCGCCTAGTACCTATATATATATTATACATATTACTACTAACATATACATTAATGTCCATTTGGTACAAAAAATAGATATGTATATATATATATACTTTAAATAAAAATTAATAATTTGTATATATATAACATATATTATAGAAAGATATATACAATACGTATATATATGTATATATATACTAAATAGAATTAATACTGTATGTTCAATTATAAAATATACACTAGGAAATACTTTATACAATACACATACATATGAATATATGTTAATTTAGAATTATACTATATACACATATACCAAAATACATTTACCATATACAAACATACTAACGTATACCATGCTACAAATATATATATATATATATATATATATATATATATATATATATATATATATATATATATATATATATATATACCAAATATGTATTTACTAACATATACTGTATTCCTGTATATATATATGTGTATATATATATATTAATACATACACATACTAACATATTTTATTTAATACGTATATACTAATTGAAAATATACTTTATATATATATATATATGTATATACATACGAATCATACACATACCAATACATATACTATCTACATATATATTGAATACATACGTACACGCGTACGTGTACGTGAGGGAAGGAAGCCGTACCTGTGTGCGTGTACGGGGTTGGCGAGGGAAGGAAGCCATACATGTGTGCGTGCACGGGGAAGGAAGCCGTACCTGATGGTGGTGGTGATAGCTCGTGGAGAAGGTGGAGGGCTGAACTGGTGATGATGGTGGTGGTGATTCCGATGGTGGTGGTGCCGGGGGATGCAGGGAGGAGGAAGCTCGGCTGAGGGAGAATGGCTCACCGGAGTTGGGTGGCTCGGCTCGACCGGGTGGAGGGCCTGGCCAGAGTTGGAAGGATGGGATGCAAGGAGAAGGTCGGATGGATTCAGGCGGGGAGAGGTCGATTGCACCGCGGTGGTTGGCTCGGCTGAGGGGATGCAGGAAGGGGGAGTTGCCGGTTCGTCGGAGTCGAGCTCGAACGGAGGTGGTACGGGGTCGAGATCGGGCGAGGCGAAGGAGGAGCTAGGTTCTCGTGGCCGGTGGGAATGCAGTGGTGGTGGTTCGGCCGCTGGGGTCGAACAGTGGCCGGAGAAGGAATCAGCGGGAGGAGGGAGATGGTGGTACGGGGTTGGTCGAGAAGAAGGAGGCAGGGAGCTCCGGCTGGGGTGATGGTGTAGAGTGGTGGTAGTCGATGGGGACGGCTGAGGGGGAACTCGCCGGGTTGTAGCAGCCGTAGAAGAGGGAGTGGCCGGGCTGGGTGGTCGGGGTCGGCCGGCGGGTGAAGGTGGGAAGTTGGTTGTGATGGTTTATATTTTTCTCTCTTTTAAAAGAAGGAGGAGAAGAAGAAGAAGAAATAAAGAAGAAGAGAAAAGGAAAATTTTGGGAAAAAATTTCCTACGGTTGAGGGGCTTGTGAGGAGGGAGGAGAGAGAAGATGGGGGCTTCCCTAGGTTTGGGGATTAGGGCTTGCTTAGGAAAGAGGGAGGTGATGTGACATTAAATATGAAGGGGTGTGTGGGAATGAGTGGTGTTGATGCTCCCATTTTGAATGGGTGGTCAAGATTTGACATGGAGAATTACTCATGCAAGGGTGAGGGTTGGGATGACTAGTCAATATTAGGGCTTCTCCATTGGTTTGAACCAATGGGGTATTGACACCTAATGCAATATTTGCAAATGAGCCCCCTTAAATTTGGGTATTTGCACAGACACATGAAATGATGAAAAATTGGTGGGGGAATTGGTGTTTTGTAGGGTGAGGGGGTATTGTGTGTTTGGTATGGGCTTAATTAATGGGACATTTGGATTAAATTGGGATTAAACGGGATTAGTCAAAATGGTATCCCCAATTTAATTAGAAATAAATGCAGGCGGCGTTCTAAAATTAATTAGGAGTACATGGGGCAAAAATTAGGTTGGGACACAAATATCATTAGTGAAGAAGACTCAGAACATAATATTACCCTAATTTGGGTTGCACGAAAAATGGGTCGAGATTGCCTCCAATTTCGATTGGAACGCACAACGATACAAAGTTAAAATTTATTTAGATATTAAATAAACGTCTGCGACGAATATTGTGCGGCTAAAATGAAGCACAAGAGAGCATAATTATGAGTTACAAAAAGGTCCGTATGGAAGGCGGGCATGTCTAGGGCAAGGTTGTAAAATTTGTTGGAAGACAAAATATAGGGTAGAGCTCCAAATATCGAAGCAACGGTAAGGCGCAATAATTAAATAAAATTACGGTAATTAATCACAATCCCAAATAATTAAATTCTAATTAATACAAATTAATACATAACCCTATAATTCGGTCAGGTGTTCATCTAGTGGGCTTCAGGTCAAGTCTACCAGCTCAACATTAATGAACACTGTATATATAATATTATAAATACACATCTCATGCAATTATTTAAATTAAATACACTCAATATTAAATATATATAAAAAGTCAAAAATACTCCTATTTTTGGAATGTGGTAGTGACAAGTCCTATGGTATGACATACTTTGTAAAGCAAGCACGAAAATATAGGATCGAGATATCAACTCTCTAAGTGACGTTACACGACCCTGCGTACGGCGTCGACACCCGAATATTATTCGGACGCTAAGCAACGTCTCACAGTCCTAATTTGAGTAGGTACATCACAGAAAAAAATCAAGCAAATAATATTAAAATAATTACTACAAGTTTGGCAAGGTACACTTGCCTGGGTTCTGAACTCCTTTAGTTGCTCTGGTAATAGCAAAATCTCCAGGTACGCCTCCGGATGCTGAAACCAACATTATCATCACTCTCAATATTCTTGAAATAGCTAAGATTGACTATCCATAAGTCCAATTTGGACACAGGGGCAAAATTGACAGTTTCTGGTTAAAACGGGGTCCACATGTGGCCCACTTCGCACCAAAAAATGTGTCAAAGACAAAGTTCTCCAAATTCATCAAATTTAGTGTCTACGAGTCCAAAACGTTAACGAAATATCCAGAACTGGATTTCGATGAGCCGGCCACGAAATCGTCCATCAAGTGGAGCCGTGGGGCATACGAAAATAGGGTTTCGTTAACGTTCTTAGAATCAAACAAAAATTGGGTCATAGGACCAGCATAACGCTACGAATCTGATGGCACAAGTTTCATTGAGAAATGACATACACACAAAATTATGATGAGTGTCAGAATAGACCGATATGGGGCTTTTCGACGGATACATGTTGATTCCGGTGGGCACGCACATCCAAATCAACTTCCGTAAAATCTCACACGTCCGCATTGACGATACGCGCCTTTCGATACAATTTGTACACGATAAAGTTGCCTCGTTTAGCAGGACACCCCATTTCGGGAAATTTTAGATTTTAAAAATCAAATTTTTGGTTAACTTTAACCGCGAATAAAACACAACTTACAAATAATTAAATTAAACTAATTTATGGGTTTAAAACTTGGTTATATTGTCTAATTTATTGTTCAAGTGAATTTTAAAAATATTAAATAGGTTGGAAGTAAAATGGCCATGAACTTAGGGGTTCAGGACAGTTTCTTGAACCATAACTTGGGTTATTTTCCCTGTTTTGCGTCGCAGTTTATGACCAACACATGATACTATACCCCATACTATTTATATAGGGTTCGAGAGGGTCATACTATGAACATAATGCAATAGACCGTTCAAGAACCGATACATCGTAGAGGAAGAAAAACTCACCGGAAGTTGAGGGGTCGAATCCGTCTTTACTACACTTGGACGGTGGCGGGGAGGCGGTGCATGGTCGTCTCGGCGGCGGCTGTCAGTCACCCGTGCGGCCGGAGTCATCGTCGTCGATGGGTCATCGTCGTCGGGAGTAGCAGCGGTCGGTGGTGGTGCTGGTCGGGGATGCAGCGGTTGGCTCATGGTCATCGGAGCTGGAGTGAAGTCGGAGAGGGTGATGGCGGTGGGGGTTCAACCACTGGGTTTATATAGGGTTGGACGGCGGCGGTTATGGGGTGGTGGACGGAGGGGTCACCGGAGGTTGGGGAGATAAACCGAAGGGTCGGCCGACGGCGGAGGGCAACGGTCAGCGGAGATTTATAACGGTCGGCTGAATTTGAAACTTCAGTTTACTTTAGCTTAGGGTTAACGGGTCAGGTCGGGTACGGGTTGTGGGTTCGGGTAGAATCTAGATCCAATAGGGTTGGGTTGGTTCGATTTGGTTCAGTTTGGTTTGGTTCGGTTCAAGTTTGGTTCGGTTTGGTTTATTTAAAAACAATATGTTTTAGCTATTTAAAAATAGTTTTTGAGTCCAATAAATTCTAGAAAAATTACACAACATCTTATTATTAATTATACACTCAAAAATATAATTTATATAATATTTTAATATTTAATTTAATTTAATTGACAAAAATATTAATCCTTGAAGAACTTTTATTATAATTAATTAAAAATGACAGAAAAATCCAAAAATTTATATTTAAAATTTTAAAAATCTGGGTGTTTACAATCTATCCTCTTTAAAAGAATTGAATCATCGCAATTAAGAAAATAAAATATAACCGGTCAGAAGAGATGATGGGGTTGCAAGACATGTTTGAAGCACGACACAAAAGATAAAGAACCATGAACAAGGTAAAATCGAGAGGAAGGGTGAGGGTTTTGTTCAAGTAGAACATGTAGGGAAGGAATAAAAACTTTTTTCTAGGCAATAAAAGATAAGTAACTCAAGAGTAAAGGAGCCTGGTTAGAACGAAGATCAACTCCAGTTTATGAAAACTTGGGTACCAATTACTAATGTAGACTAACAAGTTCATATTAACATAATACTAGTATAGGCTAGGGAATTGAACTAACAGGCATATGCTAAAGCATTATTAGGAATAGATAGCTATGATAAAACTTAAATCTTACTCATATTCAGTTTGTGCCTCCTCCATTGTCATTGCAAAAGTCTGTCCACGTCCCTGTGGTGGTGTCCTCTGTTGTTGCTGGGCTTGCTGGATGAGTACTGCCCGTGGTGCCAAGGGTGGCCTCGGCTGATATCCTCCAGGTGCTGGTAAAGCTTGTCGGTTTACTATCGGTGCTCCTTCTCAACGCTCAGGGCAATCCCTTACTGAATGCTGACTGGATCTCCAAGCTAAACATAATCCTAATTTAAGTCTACACTCCCTCTCAATATGGCCTACCTAGCCACAGTAGTGACAAGTAGGAACGGTTAGGGATTGTGATAATGCTCTCTATGGTAGTTTCATCTGGGATCTCTTTGTAGACTCCCCGTGTAATGCTCTGGTTGGTGCAGATATGAACGACCGTCATAGGACTTTTTGTCTTTTAGTGCGCCGCCCTTCTCTCGCTTCTCGAAGCATTCAATACAATAAATGCCATGTTAGAACTTTATGACAGGCAATAAATACTGTATCAGGGTATCACTCCCCAGTACCGGAATATGGAGATAGACATGGCCAGCTACCCCGTACAAGATATTATATGTCCTATGATGATCACGACTGTATAAGACAAGGGGGTACATGCTACAATTAAGTATCCTGTGGTCAAGAACTTCTATGTCTCAATACTTCAAACAAGAACTGTAAGCATAGAGCATATATGATAAATCAATAAGGCATCCTAAATACTTTCTCAAAATATTATGGAGACCAGCTATGCAAAATAAGGAGTTGAAAGAGTAACAAAAGTATATGACAGTGATCAGCTGTAGTCTAATTTAATACAATCATATAAGAAAACTAATGTCCAAACGAGATGGCTAACAGGTGCTGGTGGCTAAACGCCCAAAAGAAGTAAATGTTCAATGATGAGCAGGGAAGAAGAAAACCCACTCGCTATCCCCTACTACCATGTTCCTGGTACGTGCCATAAGTAGAGAAAAGGTACGTTGGATCCTCGGGTGCTGGCTCGAAACCTGACCATGCAAAACCAGTGGAGTTAGACCCCAAATAGTAAGTACCACAAATGAAGCACGAAATGGTGAAACAAAAACCAAAGAAAAATATATAATAATACATAGGATCAGTGTCGTAACTTAGGTCCATAGCATATCCTAGCGCGAAGGCCCAACCATACAACCAAACAGGGACAAGGGTTAAACCATCACACTATGATAGTCCATTTCTCTAGGCTACTAGTCGAATAATACAATCACAACCAAGTTCATTTCTTATATCGGCCAATCATTTGTATGGCTTGCTATTTTGTGGAGTCTGAGATTATATAAAAAATAATGCATAATAAGTATCCTCAGATTACGCCAGTGCCGAACATGAGCTAACCAAACCAATTAAATAAAACAGGTATTCACGAGATGCACTAGTTCCCCGTAGGGCCACTGAGCTAAAAATATGGTATTAGCGGTTCTAGTGTTCCTATAGTGAAACAGTGGCACGACATAATAATAGGTCAAATACTGCACTCCACTAAGGCAGATGATATATAATATCTGTGGTGGCTAGCCCACATCGCACGTAGAATGAATCTCTGTGGGAAGGTTCGTTGGCATGATCTCGGGATACCTTTCCCTCCAATGTTACTACCACCTTTTAGTTACCTTATTAGTCCTATGTTGTGTTTGAAATATCAAGACGTGGTCACATAAAAATTTCCCTTAAGATGTCGTACAAAGTACGAACACTCTACATACGAATCCATGGAAGCAAATATGGATTCACCCGAACGTGTATACAATATTCAGACAATCAATATCCTAGCGACGCTTTGGTAGTTGACTCGCTTATTATGCCCGTGCTGGAGAAATAATATATATTTATAATATTACGCATTCAAAAATTTGGAGACATTCTCTATGCACAACCCAAATATAATCACTTAACACTTGACACGATATGTCCTACCTCAGCGCACTTTAAACCATAGACAAATATCAGGCAATAGTGGTATCAGCACGGATACAGTATTCGAGTTCAATTACCAATTATACATTAGGTCACAAAAGAATATGAAATATTCAATCAATCAAGCTAGGCCACATGGGTCCTTAGGCCGCATAGGAAGTCCAGGCCACATAAACTACTTGGCCGCATATAAAGTCAGGTCCGCATGCTCAGGGTCAAAGTCTACTCCTTGGGACAAGTGTTGAAGTGACGGACAATGAATAAAGTGTCAGTGATGTGTCATAAATTGATAAATGTGACAAGCCATAAAGTGTGTCAGGAAGAAAAGACAACCATAAAAATTTGAGCTAAAGTTTCAGAGTCATGTGTCCAAGGGAAAGTGTCCGCATGCTCTGCTTGCCGCATATGCCTTCTTGCTGCATAGAGTTCGATGTCGCATGGAGGTCTCTTTGACTTAGTAAATTTGTCGTTCGTTCAGCGAGTGAACACACAAGGAGTTCAAGGACACTTGTGTAAATCAGCAATCATGCACCCAACAAGATGGATGCATGTTGTCAGTATGCGTCAAGAGTTCAGGCCACATAACCCTCTCGGACCGCATAACACTCTCAGCTGCATAACTCGCTGGTCGCATGAAGGCTTCGTCTTCTCCAAACAGCAGGTTTGGCCATGGCGAAAGTTCCAAAAATAGAAATCTTATTTTGTCTATAAAATTCCCATTTTAAGTCCAAATCGGGTGAACCAAAATCCAAAATGCTGTAAATTGAAAGCTTTATCATGTAGAAAAAACTAGTTTTCTAAAATACATGTTTAATAGATCAAAACAAAAAAAAACTCATAAAACCCATAAAACCCTAAGTTAGAAATGTAGATCTACACTAATCAATCCATCAAAACATAAAACTCCAAGTTCTAAAAGTGCTAAAAAATATATAACAAACATAATGGAACAATAATATAGAGGGTTTCTCAAATTTTCATGTAAGTTATTCTTACCTAAGAAAAAGGGGTAAAAAATACAAGAGAGAGAAAGAAATGAAGTAATGAAGAGAGAGAAGAATAAGCATAGGTTATTTATAGTAGGGTTGAGGTTTGAACCAAGGGTTCTCATGACTTGAACCAACCCACAAAATGAACCATGAACCAGGTTAAACCAAAGAATGTGTCTAGTCTCAATGCACATGAAACCATGCTAAAATAAAAATATGTTCCTATCAGGAATGGGGAGTGACACAGGGTTTTATGCAGCTCCTAACTCCATCGTCATTCGGGCCGCATAAATGCCTTTACAGGCTAGAAGATCCCCTTGGTCGCATAGGCTCTATGCGACTCGAGTCATTTTGAGGGCACATGGGCTATATGCGGCCTCCCTTCACCAAGTTAGGTTCTGAGGGTACTTTTCTTTGGCCGCATTGCTTCAGATATTTTATGCTTCTACAAGAACTTATTCAAAGTTTTTAAACTGACAAGTTTAGAATACTTTAAACAAGAAGCATGGATGAACTCTTTGGGCAACATGGGTGACGTGATGCATGGACATGCTATCGCATAGACGAGTCTGCCAAGCTGTCCAATCTTTATTTAATGAAGGATTTGTATTAATCCTTTCAAGCAGATTTCTCGAGATTCTGAGCTGTCTCTGTCGCTACCACATTCTGAAAACAGGAGAATTTTCGAATTTTTACAATATTTAATATTATATTATTTTTAATTAATTAATTGCATAATAGTTTATTGATTTAAATAATTATTATGTGTGATGTGTAATTAAATATATAATTATATGCAGTGTTATTATTTTATTTTGGCTAGCAGACTAGACCTAGAAGCCCAGTAGACGAACCCCTGTCCGAATTATAGAATTCTGGATTTTATTATTTTGTTTAGAATTTAATAATTGGAGATTTTAATTAATTACTGTATTTTATTTAATATTTTGCGCATTGCCTTTGCTTCGATATTTGGAGCACTATCGAGACTTTTGTCTTCCAACAAATTTTACCATCTTGCCCTAGACATGTCCGCCTTCAATTCTGCTATTTTTGCAACTCATAATTATGCTTCCTGTACATTGTTTCTGGCCGCACAAAAATCGTCGCGGACGTTATTTATAATTTTCTATTTTTGTATCGTTGTGCGTTCCAATCGAAAATTGGAGGCCATCTTGACCTATTTTTCGTGCGGCCCAAATTAGGGTAATATTCTGTTCTAAGTCTTCTTCAATATTGGTATTGATGACTTGACCTGATTTTGACCCCAAGTACTCCTAATTAATTGTTGAACACAACTTGCATTTATTTCTATTTAATTTGAGGATACCATTTTATCCGATTTTAAAATCCCAAATTAATTCCAGTGCCCTGCAAATTCAGCCCATACCCATCTTACAGTGTCCCCTGACCCTACAAAATATCGGACCCCAAATCGCCCGCCCAATTTCCGTCATTTCCTGTGTTTGTGCAATTTCCCAAATTTAAGGGGCTAAGTTGCAATTATTCAATTGTAGGTGCCAACTCCTAATTATTTTAACCAATGAGGGAGCCTATTAAATTTTTATTTAAAACCTACATGAATTAATATTTCATGAATCATCATGACCACTCATTTAAATGGGTGAAATCCTCACCCTACATCACACCCTCTCTCTCCCTATTTAATGCCTTGTACCCTCAAACCCTAATCCCTATGCATCCTAGAAAACTCCACCCTCACAAGCCTCCATCTCCCCTCAACCCAACGTAGGTAATTCTTCTCCTTCTCCTTTCTTTTTCTTTTTCTTTCCTTCATCTTCTTCCTTTCTTCTTCTTCTCATTGTTATTTTTGCATTTGAAATTCAAATCAATAGGGGGGGAACACTGTTCACCCATTCCCCCCTACTGTGCAGATCCGGCGGGCCTCTCTCCCTCTCCGGCGACTGAGGCCGACCCGGCCGGCCGCTGCCCGTGCGTCTGGCGGCTGCACCCCGACCGGCGGCGAGCTCCACTCTCCCCCTGCTGTTCGACTGCTCCTCCTCCCTGCTGTTCAGTCGGCCGGCGGCCAGCCCCGAGACCGGCCGATCCTGCTCCGGCGGCGACGTACCCCGCATCACCACCACCCCCGGCGGACGAGCCCGACCCGTCGTTCACCCTGACCGGCTGCTCCACCTCCCTCTACTTCTCCCAGGCGGCCCTCTGCCGACCCCCCTCTCTGTAAGCCCCTCTCTCTCTCTCTCTGTTTATATATATATATATATATATCTTTATATATATCTTTATGTATATATATCTTTATACGTATATATATATCTTTATATATATATACGTATATGTATATATTAACATGTAAATTGTATATGTAATTGTAATTTTAAATTAATGTATACGTATGTGCTTAGTATAGTATATGTTTAATATATATTGTATGTATTTAAAAATAAGTATACGTATATTATTTATTTATTAGTAATGTATAGTATAGTGTATATATGTATATATGTATATATATATATCTAATGTATATATATGTGTTTGTTTATACATTTAATTTATGTGATAAATTAGTATATGTATATATAATCAATATAAGGTATTGTATGTATTTAAATAAATAGTATAAAAATGTATTTAAAATTTATGTTTAATATATATATTAGTATGGTATATATATATATACCTAATATACGTATTTGTGTATATTGATTAATGTCTATATCTAATGTACATATATAAATGTTTGTTTATATATTTAAATTAGCATGAAATTAGTATATGCTTTAATTAAATTTGTATGTATAATTAATGTAAAGTATTATATATGTGGTAATTAGTATATTTAATAAATTACTTTATTAATATCTGATTAATATGAGCAGTAGGTAATTAAATAAATTCTATATTTAAGTTTGGCATATATATATATATTTTGTATATATATATATATACTTGATATAATTTCATATATTGTACATGTATGTTATTTATGAATAAAGTATTTAAATACATGTATTAGCATAGTATATATATATTTCTGTATATGTTGGAAATTGTAACTTGGTATATATTTAATTAGTATGCATATATATATTCTTGTGTGTATTATATATATATGTACATGTATAAATTATTTTTCATTAAATGTTAAATGTGTATTAAAAATGTGTTTTTTGTATTTAATAATATATCTATAATGTATTGGCATATATATGTGTTTAATTTGATGGGTATAAATACGTGTTCTACTTTGAGCATTTGAAATATATAAATACTTAGCATATTTTCAGAATATATTTAATTGGTATATTCATCTGTATATAGTACTGTATAATTTAATTGGTATAAATTAGTGTATAAAAAAAAATAATAGTATACGTACTATTTTTGGTGTGTATATATATATCTTTATGGTTCAATTGACATAGCTATATATGTGTAGGTATATTTTTGTATAAACCATTAGTACATTTTTATAATATATATACATGTATATTTTGCAGTTGTATTTAATTGGAGATATGTTGTATGTACATACAGGTATTAGTTTTATTTAAAGTGTATATATTTATACTTATAGCTATTATTGTAATTAAGGGATATATATATATTTGTAGTTGGCCTATCTAATAGATGACCCCTACCGTACCTAGCGTAGCCCTAAGGCCAGTGTATTTCTATTGTGTGTTAGTATAGCCCCTGATACAAATGTCATATTGTGATGTGTTTATAGGACTGTTGGTTTACCAGGGGATACTCTGGAACAGGACACCATAAATACCAGCTAAGGACCGAGGCAAGTACATTCTCTGATAATTTCCAATTCTTGATAAATTCTATAAGTTCAAAAATCATGAAATGTTACATCTGAATCTTTGTCACTGTGCTACACGGACTAGTATAGCTTGGATTTACAGTCATGAGATGTTACCATTATTATCGTATTGACATTGTACACGACATGTATATTTAGAAACCGTACATGATAGACTTTACTTGCTCGTGTATCGTGACGTGTCATGGTTGGATCCACAGTACTAGTTGGGGGCGGAGAAGTAGTTAGTAAGAAATGTGATCATAACCTCTTATTTGTAGTATAAAAACTGTAAGTGTTAATCATGCTCTTCACCCATGATTAGCCAGGCCTTATAGCAACCGTACATGTTCCCAAGCCGATCACATTTCGAAACTACTATTTCAAACACTTAGAATAGTTACAGTTCTCTATATTTTCATATACTACATCACCCGTATATGATACTGTTCCTTATTCTTTCATTTTTATACATGCACTGACTGTGTTTCATTGCCTATTGCCTGTCTCTCTTAAACTGTCATTACATTATTCCACTGTCTTCTCAGTAGCTAGCATGACATGTTTTATTGTATTATAGACATTATCAATTAATGGAACTGTTATTTGAGTTTGTGCTTTGCTCCTTCCTGACTGGAAACATTTTTCCAGACTATGCCTTAGATGACCGCTGTCCGACACTTATGGTGAGTAGCTGCAGACTCGGTAGTAGTTGATTCAGGAGGTCTAGCTGGAAGTTATTAATCATAGTTAGTTCTTTTAACAGTCTATTTGGTACCGGATTTGTCTCCGGCATTTTGATGATTCTTGGATATTGTTAAGTTAAGTTTTCTTGTGGACTTGTGTTGTGTTTAATTTAAGTTTTATTATTCGAAATCTTATCGTGCTGTAATTCTGTGGTTGAGTATATGTTCATCTATTTGTGTCATCCGTGCCTCCTAATGGAGATTGGATATTTGCGTGACATTAGTTAGATAGTATCAATACCTAGACAGCGTTCTACCGCCGATGCTGCGGCGTAGGCTGGACGTACCCACGCACTCGTGCCCCTAAACCGGGTGCGGGTCGTGACAGTCTCTTGGCCCAGACTCCAAGATGACAGTTCACAGTGGATAAAGCGGCACAATAATTGAGGCATCACTGTCATCTTTTGCTGTCATGTAGATAAGGATTTGAAGCAACCGCCATTATTATCCCGGGATGCATGTTTTTGCCTATATATGGAAGCCTTTAGGAGAGAAAACCTTTTACGAGACGAGCTGCTCCGACTTTCTTTATTTCCTTCCTTACTGTCATGGCCCCTCCAAAAGCTTCTTCCTCTACTTCTGCTGTCAAGAAGGCCCCTGTAGAAGCATGGAAAATCAGAAGCCATGCAACTAGGTCGCATAGAAGCCATGAACCCTCGAAATAAAGATAAGCCGTATAGTCTGCAAGAGTCACCTATGCGGCTCAAACAACCATAGAGTTGGGGGTCACATATAATCTCCTGGCATATCATTCAATGCATGTCATAAAGTTTTGACATGGCACTTATTGCCCTTATCGCTTCATGAATCTTGAAAGAGGCAGCGACACATAAGAAGATAAAAAATTATGTCAGTCCATTAATGACTTTATTAGGCATGCAGTGCCACGTGTTTACTTGCATGCGGACATGCCTCTATGCGTCCTCATTATCATGCGGCCAAAGTGTCCATCAAACTCAGGCCGATGAGAGAACGCATGCGGCCATGACTCTATGCGTTCTCGTCCTAATGTGGCCAAAGTGTCCACCAGACCCAGGCCAGACGAGAGCACGTATACGACCATGACTCTATGCATCCTCGTCCTAATACAGCCAAAGTGTCCACCAGACCCAGGCCAAACGAGAGCACGTATACGACCATGATGTTATGGCGACCCTCAGCTTACAGGATTTTTCTGTTAAAACTGAGAAGATCTTCACATAATCAGTGCTGACCATGTGTCTAGTTGACCAAGTCATGCACGCAATAGGTTAAAAACAATACCGAGATCTTATTAACAGATTATCCCAACCGAGGCCATGTGGCAACCTGACCGTGGTATGCGGCCATAGTTTTAACTGTATTCTATTGAAGGAGTCCCATACGGCCACCAAACAGAAGCACATATCCAGTATATATAGCCCGTCGGTATGGCTATAAATAACAGGGTAGCATACCTATAACACAGATATACACACAGACATGCACATAAGAGAGAACAGAAGAAAGTATTCTCATTCCCTCGTTGTACCATCAACAGAGTAAAGGAGTTACTGCAGTACTCGATCTCCATCGTCACATTCCAAGAATAAAATATAATTGTACTTAGATTTTCTGTATAGGATTTCTTTGTTAAACACACAAAGTTTATTTTAACTTTGAATCAATGGCAAACAAGGTGACGACTTTGCTGGGGACATCTTTCTCCTCTGATGAGAAGGTTATAACGTAGTCTTATGCGGCAACACATGGTTCGACCCAGAAGATGCTAGTTGTACGCTTATACCAGCAAGCGTTTGAAGAAAATCTTTCTAAGGGAAGCGCGAGTCCTTCGCCAACGCTGGCAAAGCCTAAAAAGACCCATAGGACATAATTAACAAAGGCCGCTATGCCTCACCCAACTGTGGAGCACTCCCTGTCTCTCTACCTGTTGCTGAAGATGCACATCATGCGTTCAGTCAGGCTATCATCATGCATGTGGTATCCCCGTCTGATAAGGAAAGTGCTCACCACACAAACTCTGGCAGAGAAAAATACTATGATGCCAGAATTTTGATGATTTATGCACAGTCCATATGCCTACAAAGTAAGGCACATAGGAGGAAGCATGCGATATCAAGCTCCAACCACAAACAGATAGCCACATACGACCCTGACAGCAATAGGGGATTTATCTTTGACAAAATCTTATGTGGCGCTGATACTGTATGCAATACTATAAAGGAAAAAACCTGAACTTGAACTCCTCATACTATGCACCAGTATGTGCTATAACGGGAAAGTCTAGGGAACGCATGCATTGATTAGACGCATGAGCACTAGCTGCATGAACGAGCTGGCTGCATTGACAAGATGGCCGCATAGACTGCTTGCCGCATGAGGCAGGTGGCACCGAGGGGTCGGTGCCGTATAGCGTTAAGGCAAAGTCCACTCGTTGGAACATGTGCCAAAGTGACGTGCATTAAATGTGTGTGTCATTGAAGTGACATAAAGTATGATATGACATAAAGTGTGTCTGGAAGAAAAGACAAAACTATTGAAAGACGCGTCAAAGATGCGCCAAAGTTCAGAGTCATGCGTCCAAGAGAAGGTGGTCGTATGCTCTGCTTACCGTATAAGTTTGATATCGCATAAATTTTGATGTCACATGAAGTTCCTTTTGGACTTAGCAAATTTCTTATTCATTCAGTAAGTGAATACACAAGGTATTCAAGAGCACTTGTGTAAATCAACAGCCATGCGTCCAACAAGATGGACGCATGCTGGTTGGCTATGCGGCAAAGAGTCTAGCCGCATAAGGATCATGTCGCATGAAAGTCTCGGTCACATATTGTGCTGGCCACATGAGAACTTCGTCTTCTCCAGACAGCAAGTTCAGCCATGGCAGAAAAGCTCCAAAATCTAAAAATTATTTTCTTCATAAAATCTTTATTTTAAGTCCAAATCAAGTAAAACAAAAGCCTAAATGCTGAAAATAAAATTCTCTAACATAAGGATCAACTAGTTTTCGAAAATACTAAGTTTTAGTAGATCAAAACCAAAGAAAACTAATAGAACACATACAAATTCAAATCTTGAAACTTAGATCTACAAAAATCTATATATCAAAATCCAAAACTCCAAGAACTAGATATAATCAGCAACTCAAGGAGAATATTTTTTATCAACCACATTTTAATTTACTAAACGTATGAAAAATACAAAAAATCTATTGTTTCACCACTTTGTGCAAGATGTACTTGCCTTGGTGGACTAACAAACCTCTTCCTAGAACCAAGTCTAGGGCTAGGGCTAGGGCTAGGGCTAGGGCTGGGCTAGGGCTAGGGCTAGGGCTATGACAATGGTCAAGGGGAGCTCTTGAGGGAAGGATAAAAAAGAAAGAAGAAAGGAAGTAAAAAGAGAAAGAATGATTGAGATAGGGAAAACCACATATATATACTAAGTGGATGAGGTTAGCCCTAGGATTAAGTCATGACACTCTCTAACAAATTACAACCATCCAAAATAGGCTTAGTGGTTCCAAGAGTGAACCGGGTCTGGTATCCATCCTATATACGGGTCCTAGCACGGGTCTATGGTAATTGCCAAGATGTTCACCACTGGTCTCGGACAGTCTCCCACAATAAACAAGAATACAATTAAATAAATATAACATAATTAACAGGAACCTACATTTAAATACATCATGAATACATCTACAAATTTTTTTTTAAATATCACAAATTCAAGAAATACCAAATCTGGGAACGGGTGTGACACATAGAGTTTCTCTGCCTTCATTATTTCGACGATATTTGTGGTGAAGCGCTACATCTCCTCCTTGAAGGGGCTATTTTTGGTTCAAAATTTTATATCGGGTATATAAAATGCATCCATAGAGGAAAGTCACTGTAACAAAGATACATTACATTACCATCAGTTAGAGTAGCTTATTAGTATTATCTTTATATGTAGTAAATAAAGCAAGTAACTGATAGATTGGGAATGATAAATGGGAAAGCAGTGAGTGGGAATGATACCTTTAAAAGTTCATTCTTGAATGCAGTAGGAATGGACAGTTTGGAATAATACTTGCTCATCGATGGATTTGTCAAAATGGACAGTGGGACTTAATACATCATAGAAAGGATGAGTAGGAAAATAGGCCATGGTTATTATTATGGCGATTTTAAACATAAAGTTTATGTCCCTGTGAAACTCTAGATAAACATATCCCTGATTCCAAATATTTATTTGTAGATTTTCTTCAATAAAATTGAATTGGTAACCATGCATTACTTATTTCTCAAAAAAAGGAAAGAGTATAACTATGTCCGAAAGTAATATAAATATTAGGGAGGTAAGAACTATTTTCTGAATTATCCTCTATTGAACCAAGTACTTCATCAGAAAACCTGAGACCTTGTGGCAAAACTTAGCCAATATATATATCACTCTAAGTTTTGTATAAATAAACAAATAGAAATTACTATCAGTGAGTATGGACAGGAAGTTTCATATGCCTATATACTTACATTAGGTCTTGCGCAAATGTAAGCATATATATCACTCAAGTATACTTTTATATAAATAAACAGACAGAAATTACTATCAGTGAGTATGGACAGGAAGTTTCATATGCCTATATACTTACATAAGGTTTTGCGCAAATGTAAGAATGGAAAAAGTCTAGTGCCCAGAGGAAAATAAAAATCATATTTATAACAAAATTATAGAGGTTTTTATTTCATTTTAACCAGGATATATGGATTTTGAAGCAAGACCAATTAGCCCACCTCATGGATATCATCATCATCAACATTATCATCAAAATGAGCAGGGGATGGCAAAGAAAATGTTGTCTACTTTAATATATCCTTATTTCTTTGTTGGCCTCTATAAGGGAAGTCTTCAACAGAACTTTCATTTTAGGATTGAGTTTACTGATGAACTTGATTTGAGAAAGCCATATCAGTGGCTCTGTTGTCGATGGGTTGAGTAGAACAGTGCATGCCCATGATTATGCCTTAGTGTTATTCCATATAGTATTCTCCTGCAATTAACCAAAAATAGAACTAAATTGTATCAAGGAATTGATTTGCTCTAGAAAATATATAATAAAATAATGGAAGATACCTCTGAGAAAAGAAAATCAAGCGCCGCCAATCTCACTAACCCAAACGCTTGTAGAAGACTTTGTGCAACATGAGCCTGCTCAATTTGAGGAAAAAGTAGCTAGGGTTTATTTGATTTGAAAATAGAGGGAAGAAGAGATTTACAAAGAAACTATATTGGACCTGATTTTGAATTACATATCACACAGATCTCTCTATCCACTCTTCTCTATTTATACAATTCAGTACATCATGGTATAAGTTCCTCTGATACGTAATTGGTTTGCTGACCGTGTGTAAACCCCTACACCAAATTTATTATATTCCAAAAATTATATTAGTCTTTGAATTATATGTGTTTATAGATAGTTTAAGTTAGCTAATTAAAAATATGATTAAATAAGAAACTATATAGGTATATTTAAATTTATCTAGTTAGAAAATAGAATAATAATAAATCAAACTCTTATATAATGGTAAGGATACATAAAATATGAAGGTGCAGCGAGAAATTTAAATCCTACCATACATACGCAGATAAGTGGATGTATATATATAAATTATATATATTGTAGATTGATGAAAGCTAAACACCTATAACAAATCTAACAGGTTCTCTTAGCCATATCTCTTTACCCTTTTAAATATATGAATAGCATCAACCCTATCTATAAAGAGAATCCACCACCTAATCTATATTATAACCAACCTATCATATGTAAACTATATAAAAGCTTAACGTCACCTTCATCAAACCTCCCACCCAGGCCTCATGCCTCATGCCTCATGCCTCAAGAACCCGTCCTACAGATCTTGGATACCTAGCCGAAACCAATCCCGCAAACCATCCATGCGTTTGCTCAGGCAACATGCCGTATCTCTTATTAGCTGTGTTTGTGAGCAAAAGCTCAACTTCCTTTTTCCTTTAGTCCCACGTCGGTTGGACCACTCCTCCCTTGTATATATATATTAGTTCTTCATTGCTATCTTAGTGATGTTGTGTGGGGAACCCCTTGGGCCACACGCGCGCACCGTCGCCGCCGCCCGATCCAGTTTGGCGTAACTGGTGCAGGTACGTGCCATACCTGCGGGCGCCGAATGCCGATCCAATTTACTCTTCGGGTTCGGCTGGGATCCAAATTTTTTTTTTTGCTCCCCTGTATTTTTTGAACCGATTTGACTCTTTCAAAATTTTGAACGTTGAGGCACTATGTCCAGGTTTATTAAACACATGTGACAGCTTCTGTAATAGCTCATATGACAGCAATTCCTTAATGTTTCTTTCCTTTTGTTATTGTTCCTGAATGGCCTATTTATGAGCCATTTATTATCCTATCCAGTGCCTCTGTCTAGGGACTGCCTATATATTTGGTCTCCTCCTTTATTTTTTACAGAAAATTCTTCTACGTGAAATCTCTCTCTCTCTCTCATTCTTCTCTCGAACCACATTCTGTTCTCTAAATCCTTGCACTGGGCAGAGCTAAGTTCGGTCTCTCTCTCCGAGTTGTGTGCAACGAAGAGAACCCGGTAGTCAGGAAGTTTTACCACTAGGAGCTTCCGAGAAATGTCTGCACATAGACCTCGGATTAACTCTTAGGGCAGTGCTTCATGCACGACTTCCCCAGAGGCCGGTAATAATTTTTTGTTTCTTTGTTCTCTTATAAATTTTTGGAAAATATTATATATATATATATTTAAATATTGACAAAATTCTAAGAGTTGATCCTTAGCCTTTTGTGACCATGCATATTATCCAAATATTTTATTCAGAACACCAAACACAAATTCTATTGTTTATTGTTAAACATATACCATTTGCTAACACTGCTGAATATATATTAGAATTAAATTTGTTAGAAAATTTTACTATAATTTAGTTGGTATTAGAATATCAAATATTTTATTAAGAAGTGCAAATTTTATTGTAATTTAGTTTGTATTAGAATCAAATTTGTTAAAAAATTATTGTTCACAGTTCCTTTTGCAAATTTGTGATTTTGTTCACTGTTCAAATTTGTTAGAATCATATATTAGTAACGAGTATTACTGCTTACATACTAAAGTGCAACATAAGTTTTAATTATTTTGAATAATATATTAATTAAAAATTGGTATTATAAAATTATTGTTACTAAGGACTATTCTGTTAATAGAAAGTTTCTAATTTTTTGGTTGAATATTTGCCAGCACATATAATCTTGTTACTAAGGACTATTCTTGTGATTCAATTTAGCTACTGTAATTTAGTATTTGTAGCACATAAATTCTTGCTTAATATATATACCATCATTGGTATTCATTGTTATTATTAGCTCTATATTTATATATTGTTAACTACAATATTGTTTATTTGTAGAGCCTAGCCTTCATTTGTATTTGGACTATAGACTTGAGATATTTTAAGTTGTATATTTTATTTGGATTCCTTATGTTGATGTTTAGACTCTAGACTCATGGATGTGTGATGTATATATTTTTAGACTTCTTTTTTCCTTTATATCATTATCGTGCCATTTCTCTTCCTTATAGAATTATGTGATTGAGTATTACTATTATTGTCATATTTATATTCATCTTATCCTCCTTATGGAGTTGAGATCATTGACAGGTTATATATATCATTATGAGATATAATAGATAGTATTGTAACTTAGACAGTGTTTTACCGCTAATGTTGCAGCGTAGGCTGGACGTACCCATGACTCATGTCCAAATTCTGGGTACGGATCATGACACTTGAGGACTGCTCCGCTGGGAAGACATTGAGGATCCATCATTTTTTGCGTATCTAGGACTCCTGGATACAGATAATAGATTTTGCAAAAATTTGTAAAGAAAGAGAAATGTTGTACATAGGCCGTTGCTGGGGATAAAGAACCAAGAGTGTAAAGACTATATATCTTCTTTGCTCGACTGGGGGTAAGGGGAGTACAAGTCTAGCTTAGACATAGTACTTTTTTTTGGAACTTGTCGTTGATAGGCATCATAAGCAAGTCATCATTGGGTTTCGCGAGCCGATAGGCTCTATTGCAGAATACCGATTCTACGATGAACGAGCCTTCCCTTTTGGATTGGAATTTGTCGGGCATCTTATGGGTCATAACTATCGGCCTTCTTACAGTCAGGAAGAGATCACCCTCTTGCTAGGTCCTCTTCTTCACCCGTTTTTGAAGGTTCCCGAGAGACGCTCTTGGTATAGCTCAATGCACAGTTGAACTAGAGACGTTTCTCGTCGAGTGCTTCTAACTCTTGCAGCCATCGACGATGATTGTCGTCGACGGTTAATTGGTTAGAGAGAGATATTCAGAGTGAAGGGATTTAGATCTCGAGTGGGAGGATCGCTTCGATTTCGTACACCAAAGAAAAAGACGTATTGCCAGTAGCTGTCCGGACCGTTGTACGGTAGGTCCAGAAATATTCGCCCTGCTTCTCATTCCAGTCGTGTTTGTTGGATGACACAATTATTTTGAGTAGCTTTATGATGGTCTTATTGAAGACTTCAACCAAACCATTTATTGCCGGGTTATAGGCAGTTGATGTTACATTTTGAATCCAATTTTTGTCCAAAATTGGTATAACGCGTGACTTACAAACTGTGGACCGTTGTCATGGATGATCCTTTGTGGCAAGACAAAGTGATATATGATGTGATGCTTGACGAAGCTGATCACATTTGACATCTTAACTTCAACGAGTGGTACGACTTTCTCCCACTTGAGAAGTAGTCGATAATAGCCACGATGAACCAATATCCCTTAGCCGAAGGCAGACTGATCGGCCCTATGATATCCATGCCCCAGGATTCAAACGAACAGGGCACCACTGTCGGGTGTAGAAATTCAGAGGGTTGGTGGATAAAGTCTGCATGGATTTGGCATGCTTGGCACTTCCTTGCATAGTCAACAACGTCTGCTACCTTTGTCGGCTAATAGTAACCCATTATACGGAGGGAGTCCGGTAGCTTGGGTGCTGGATAATGGGCACCGCGAAAGCTGTCGTGAGCCTTGCGGAGAGCCTGCTTCTCTTCTTCATTCAATAGGCATTGTAGCAGAAGACCGTCATATGAGCGGCGATACAACATTGTGGTAGCCGTATCGTAATAGAACCAGAGGGATGTCTTCTGATCGAAGTGGCATCCTTTAGGTTCTCGGGGAGAATTTTAAAGACTACTTAGTCGATGAATGGAAGTCTCCAGTCTTGTGAGTCAGCGCTCATCTTTACTTAGTAGCTCCGGCACAGAGAGGTTATTCTTCCGGCAGACCAACTCCCGATCGATCATGGTGATCGGTTCATGAGTATTGACCGGAACAACTAGAGAGGCTGCAAGGCCGGCTAGGGCGTCAATCTCAATATTTTACAGCTGAGGGATATGCTCTATGAAGAACCCCTCGAAGGTAGAGATTATTCTAAGCGCAGCTCAGTGGTAGGGGTGTAGGTCTTTATTTCGGACTTCGTACTCTTCTCGGACTTGATTGACTATTTGCTTGGAATCTTCATAGGCTTCTAGGTAATCCACTCCTACTTGTTTAGCGAGTTAGAGTCCAATGATGAGTGCGTTATACTCTGCCACATTGTTGTAGCATGGCTCAGTGAGGGAGTAGGTGCGGCTGATAACCAGATCATAAGGAAAGATCAATACTATCCTGATTCTTGCGACGATATCGCCTTTGGGCCTTGTTCTTGAAGTACCGTCGAAGAATATTAGACAAAAGACTTCTCTGTTCGTCACGGTATTAGAGTCTACGACTTTGTCGGGGATCTCCTCGTAGAGTTTCTAAGTTTCTGGCACCGGTTGGGCGGCCAAAAAGTTAGCTAATACTTGGCACTAGACAGCTTTTTTGTGGAACAAATGCCATATCGTATTGTGACAGCAATATTGCTCAAGTAGCCAGACGGGAGTTGAGCACCCCAGGTTTGGTTATGAGGACCCTGAGGGGGTTGACCGGAGAGATCACATGGATCATTTGCCCTGCCATATAGTGTTGGGTCTTCTGAATAGCAAAGACTAGAGCGAGGCACTCTTTCTCGACGGGGTTGTATCTGTGCTCCACCCCGATTGTCATCCTGCTGAGGTAGTAGATGTCCCCCACGTGACCGAAGAGGGATCTATTGCTCGTATATAGAGCAAAAAGGATTTCCCCATAACTGGGGATACCAACACATGAGGGATCATGGGGTATTCCTTGGATGTCGTCGAAGGTGCACTGGCATTCTTCGTTCCAGACAAAGGAGACTCCCTTCTTCATGAGTTTCGTGAAAGGCTGACAATGTCCATAGAGGTTTGATATGAACCTCCTGATACAGGTCAGTCTTCCTTGAAGGCAACAAAGTTCTTTGAGGTTCTTCGGTGGGGCATTTCAAGGATCACCTTGGTCTTGTCAGGGTCTACGTGAATACCCTTTGAATTTAGGATGAAACCCAAGAATTTGTCGCTGGAGACTCCTAGGAAAGATTTGGTAGGGTTCATCTTGAGCTGGTGCGTACGCATGAGGTCGAACACAGTCTTCAAGTCCCTAATGTGATCATCTTTGTAACGACTATTGACGATGATGTCATCAATGTAACACTCGACCATCTTACGTAGATGCTCACGGAAGATGAGGTTCATAGCCCGTTGGTTTGTAGCACCAGCATTCTTCAGACAGAAGGTCATGACTGTATAGTAGCATTCTCCTATCGGTGTTCGGAATAATGTATGCTTCTGATCGTCAAAAGACATCTTGATTTGATTGTAGCATGAGAATTCATCCATGAAGGACATGTGCTCGAAGCCACAGGTATTTTTGATCATTATATCTATGATCGAAAGGGGAAATTCGTCCTTAGGGAAGGCCCCGTTTAAATCAAGGAAGTAAATGAAGATCCGGATCTTCCTATTTTTTTTATGACGGACATAATATTGGCTACCCAATCTGGATGTTGTTTTTTGCGGATGAAGCCACTAGCTATCAGTTTGTTAAATTCAACTTTGATGGCGTTCATAATGTTTAGCCGAAACCGCCATTGCTACTGCTTGACATGCTTAGCGTTCGGCGAGATGTTAAGCTTGTGACCGCGATTTAGGGAACCAGTCCCGTCATGTCTTCGTAGCTCCAAGCGAAGATATCAAAATATTTCCTAACGAGTTGTGGCATGGATTCCTGATCCTCATCAGTCAGACTGTTGCTAAAGAAGATAGGTTTAGGGAAGGATTCATTGCCCAGATTGACTTGTACGACTTCGTCCTCGGTAGGAGGTTCTCATTGTTCAAACTGCATCTCCCATTGTGCATCTATGATTTGGGCCCAAGGTTCTACTTCAAAGAGTTTTGGTGGATCATCATCGTCTTTCTCAGGGTCAACTGACTCCATGTTGGTAGACAATGTTTGCTTGAGCATCTCCCCGATACTGACGACGGTGTCCCAAGTGAAAGACTCTAAAGAGTGAGAGTGTAACTCATCTTCTTCATCCGAGCCTTCAGAGATTGTGGGATGCGTAACGTACCCTAAGCCATGCTTGGTCTTATGGTAGTAATCTTCGAATTTGCCTGCCGGAGCGATGAGGCGCAAGGGCACTCGTCGACCTTTGCCGCAATTCAGACCTCGGTTGCTTTTAAGATTATAACCCATTTTCTGGATGAGGTATTTGCCATGACTATTGAACCGGTAGAGTTGTATTTTACCGGTATCAGGTTCAGGCTCTTGTTCCTTCGGGATGAATGACTGGGGGCATTCAACCCTGCTGAATATGATAGGTTTGTCTCCCTCCTCCTTGATGGAACCGTGAAGTAGGAACCATGGCTAGGGAAGATCTGGTTTATTGCATAGGTAGTAGTCACCTGTATCTACAGGTGCAGGCCTAGACCGTGCTCCATAGAATATAGTATTCTTATGTGTGCAACTTCTTACTGTTAAGACAAGGTCACCAACTTGGAATTCTATTTCCTTGACACTTGTTGAAAGCTTCGAAAATGTGTGCTTGATATAGATCAATAGGTTGTTGAGATATCAGGCATTTCTCATCAAGTGCCTCAAACTCTTATAACCGGTGGCGATGGTTGTTCTTATCTGTCAATTGGTTGGATAGAGCCACCCCAAAAGAGGGAATTTGGACCTCTCGGGGAAGCACTACTTCGCTCCCGTATACTAAGTAGAATGGGGTACTGCCAGTTGGGGTTTAGACCGTTGTGCGATAGGCCTTGAGGCATTCCCCAAGCTTCTTATTCCGGTCATATTTGTTGGATAAAATAAACTACTTGAGTGGCTTGATGATAGTCTTGTTGAACGCTTTTTCTAAACCATTTGTAACTGGATTATTTGTCGTCGAAGCTATATTCTGGATTCATTTTTATCGTAAAACCGATAGAAAGCGTGACTTAAAAATTGTGGACCGTTGTTGTGGATAATCCTTCGAGGCAGGCTAAAATGGTAGATAACGTAATATTTGACAAAGCTAATAATGTTTGATATTTTTACCTCAATGAGCGGTACAGCTTCCGCCCACTTGGAGAAGTAGTTAGTTATGGCAATAATGAAGTGGTGCCCTTTGGACGACGAAGGGCTAATCAGGCCGATAATGTCCGTGCCCCAGACTTTGAATGGCCAGGATATCACGTTTGGGTGTAGGAACTCCAAAGGTTGGTGGATGAAATTGCCATAGATTTAATATATCTTGCATTTCTTTGCATAATCGATGGCATCTGCTGCCATAGTAAGCCAACAATAACCCATACGCTAAAGATGATCCTTTAGCTTAGGATCGGGTTGGTGGGCTCCATATGTACCATCATGAGCTTGAAAGAGTGCTTGCTTCACTTCTGTATTCGATAAGCATCATAGCAGAAGCACGTCATACGAACGGCGATAAAATATCTTGGTATCCGTATCATAATAGAACCGGAGCGACCGTCTTCTAACGAATACCCACTCTGATGATAATATTGACCTTGGGTCCCGTTCTTGAAGCATCGTCGAAGAACATTTGCCAAATGGACTGTTCCATCATTGTGTTTGATTCTAATACTTTATCTGGAATATCGTCGTAAAGCTTTGATATTTCTGGCACCGAATGGACTACCAAAAAGTTTGTCAATGCTTGGCCTTTGACCACCTTTTGTGGGACAAACACTATATCGTACAGTGATAGAAGCCTTGCCTATTTGGTTAGGCGAGATAGTAATCGTAGCTTAGTCATGAGCACCGTGAGGGGATTAACACGAGGGATGACATGGATCGTCTGCCAGGTCACATAATGGCGGGTCTTCTAAATGACAAAGAATAAAAGCAAGGCATTCCATTTCGACAACGCTCAAAATCGACCATCATCTTGCTAAGGTAGTAGATAGCCTATTTATAGCCTACAACGCTCTTCTGAGCTAACAAAGCGCTAGAGAATGATTCATTACATGAACGTAAAGCAAGAAGGATTTTCCCAAGACTGGAGCTACCAACACAAATGGGGTTCATGAGGTAATCTTTAATATCATCGAATGCTCGTTGGCATTCTTTTGTCCAAACAAAGGATACTCATTTCTTCACGAGCTGGGTGAATGGATGACATCGCCCAAAATGGTTTGATATAGAATTCTGATGTATTCCAACCTTCCTTGCCGACCACGAAGCTCTCTAAGATTATTCAGTGGGTTAATATCAAGGATAACTTTTGTCTTCTTAGGGTCTATGTGAATACACTACGAGGTTATAATAAAACTCAAGATATTACCACTGGAGACTCCTATGAAAGACTTGGTTGGACTCATCTTAAGTTGGTGCACCCGCATAAGGTCAAATATCATCTTCAGGTCATGGAGGTGATCGTCTTGACAGTGGCTTTTGACAATAATGTCATCAGCATAATATTCCACTATTTGCGTAGGTGCTTACAAAAAATTATGCTTATAGCTCGCTGGTATGTTGTACCTGCATATTTAAGACCGAAGGGTATCACTGTGTAGTAATATACCCCCAATGGTATTCAAAATAATATATGCTTTTCATCCTCCGGGAATATCTTGATCTGGTTGTAACTTGAGAACCCATACATGAAGGACATGCGCTCGAAGCCATATGTGTTATCAATCATTACATCTATGATCGGGAGAGGGAACTCATCCTTTGTGCATGTTGTATTAAGATTATGGAAGTCTATGAAGACTTGAATATTTCCATTCTTTTTGGTGACAGGAAGATGTTTTGCATCCAATCTGGATATTGTTCCTCGCGAATAAAGCCACTTGCTATCAACTTATTCTCTTCGACTTTGATTATATTCATGGCATCTGGTCGGGATCGTCGTTGTTGTTACTTTACTGTTTTAACATTCTGCATAATGTTGAGCTTGTGCATAACAATCTGAGGGTCCAAACACAACATATCTTCATAGCTCTAAGCAAAGACATTAATGTATTCCCTTATGTCACTACTATATTTTCTAGGAAAGGGTATTTTAGTAATTTCATATTTAGTTAAATATTGTGCATGATAAATAACTATTTGTTGTATTATTTAATTGTTGTTTGATGTTATTTATTTATTTTTGACTTGCGTTAGTGGACCTAACTAGTTTAGTTTAGACTCATGGACCAACATGAATTAATTGTTAGAAATTAGCCCAATTAGAAGGCCCATTGTTAAAGAGATGGATTAAATTAATTAAACCATTAGACTAAAAGCTTTTCTCCTTAATTATTCCTTTATGAGAGGCCCCAAGGGGTATATTGTAAAATTCATAGTAACTTGAGGGAGGGGAAAGGGGGCCGCCCAATAATAAAGAGGGGGGGGGGAATTCTCTCTCCTCTTTTTATTTCAAAACTAGATCTAGAATTTTCCTCCACCAAATTTCTTCATTCCCACTTCATTTCCCTACCAAATTTTATTCAAATTCCTTTCCAAATCATTATTGGAGACTAGTGGAGCAAGGATCTAGAAGGAGGAAGCAAGAATCTACAAAGAGGAGCAAGGATCTACAAGTTGGAGGCAATTTTATCACATTTGGAGGTTGCATTGGGAATCCATCTTCCAATAGGTACAATTTAGTTTTTTCTCCCTTAATTTAGGTTCTAAATCAGAGATTTAAGCATGGAAAATCAACCCATATGAATAGGCTACCCATAGGATTTAGTTTTGTGTTCATAGGAGGCCTATTGAGAAAGTTATGGTGCTTTTTGTGTCAATTTTGGAGAAATTTTGAGATTGACAATTGTTTTGTGTGTCAATTGGTCCTATAAATTAATTGAACATGTGATTGTGTGTTTGGGGCTAGTGTCGTATCCACAATTGGGTAAGTATAGGTCGTATCCCAACAATTTGGTGATACGTGTTGATTTGGGGGTTTTTCCTCCGGCACGGGAATTTGAACATGTCATATTTTAACACGGACACGTAGATTTGTATTTGACTCTTTGTATTATTCATAAATAATATATATGACTTATTCGTGTCCTTTGGGGTACGTTTGGATGTGTGGTGGACTCGTGTCACATGCGTATCCTAGATCTAGTGGAATATGGCGTGATACTCTCCATGTGTTTGTACAAATTATATGTAGATCTATTTCTTGTGTTCTTGGAGATTTAATTGTATATATATATATATATATATATATATATATATATATGGTATATATAATTATGCTTCTTGTGTCTTAGATCTATGTATTCATTATATATATTGTATGTAGCTATTCTTATATATATATATATATATATATATATATATATATATATATATATATATATATATATATATATATATATATATGTATCAGAAACGGCAACAAAGTGTCACAACAACAGCAGCAAATACCAACAGCAGCAGCAGCCGTAAGAGCAACAGCGACAGCGAGCGTCGCTGAAAGGCAGCAGCAACGACATCAGGAAAGCAGTGACAACAGCAGGAAACTGTCGCTGAAATAGCAACAGTATCAGCAGCGTATCAGGAGTTTTAGGGACAGTTTTAGTGATAGTTGCAGAAAACTGTCACTAAAACAACAGTGTATCAATATCAACAGCAGCCTTCAGCGACAGCGGGCAGAGTCTTTAACGACAATTTGGCAGTTTTATATATTAGATATTATATATATATATATATATATATATATATGTATTTGGTATTTGAAATATATATAAATATATTTATATGTGCTAATAGTATTTAATATATACTATATATATAATAATTATTATAGTATATGTATATATCTACGGGTAGATAGTATAACAAGTATTTGGATATTACCTTGATAAACCAAGGTAAGTACCAAGGTAATTGGGGGATACCCAAGGTATTGGGTTTGGGGTATTAAGATTATAGTTTTATGTTGTGATACCAAGTTGGTTTAAAATTATGGTACCTATTTAATGTTTGTAATTAGGATTCTATATTATTAATAATTATTTGACTTATATTGATGTATTACCTATGGATTTACATATCCGGAGATACTGTATCCTAATATTTAAGATATGGTTTTGTGACCTAGACTTTAGTATTTGAACCAATATTTTTGGTGTTAGACTCGTGCAACCTAGAAATTTGTAGTTAACCATAGTTTGACTATAGTTGACCATAGTTGACATAGAGTTGACCAAGTTTGACTTTTGACTTAGAATTGACTTGTTGACCTAGAAGTTGATTAGTTTGACTTTTTTCTTTCCGGAACCTTGTATTGATGTTGTATTCCATATCTAGGTCTTCGAGGTACCGTGTCAGACATCGGTGAGACTATTTATTGGACTTCAGGCGAGTACATTCTCTGATAGTTTCTCATTTATGATATCCTCTATGTTCTTTGTATCTAGTATAGATATCTATGTTTTTTTGAGATAATGGTTACACGGATTGGTATATCCGGATCTCGTTATGAGATATTATTCCTTGGTATTTAGTGTATCTTATGCAAGCCTTATTTTATTGATTATCTTGTATATGTACAAATACTGATTTTCAGGAAGACTAGCTATCTTCTTGGGGAATCCCGTGCCATAGCATATCATGGTTGGATCTATTATACCAGTCGGGGGTGGGGAGTATGTAGTGTAGATATGTGATCATATCCATCTTGTATTTTGTATAGTGTTAATCATACACCACACGTATGATTAGCCAGGCCATAAATCTTGTATCTTGTATCATGTTTCCAAGCCGATCACATGTTAAAGCTAGTACTCACACACTTGGTCATTAGTATTCTTGTTTATTGGTATATTGATCATTATTGTATTTATTCCAGTATTCCTTATTGTATATATCTCTTTATATCTATTGTGCATCTTATATATTCACATATATTTACTGTTACATAGTCTTTATCATTGATTAGAACTGTTATTAGAGATGTACTATGCTCTTTTTCTGACTTGATATATTTTTCCCAGATGACACTGGGGATTGGTACCCTACACATTATGGACCTCAGGATATTGTGGGTTTAGAGTTTGAGACCCTGGTTCAGTAGGGACTTATCCCAACTGAGACAGATGACCCGAGTTTAGTAGCTTCTTAGTATTCTTTGTACTGGATTTGTCTCAAGCTTATTTGTTAGTATTCTTTCAGACTCATTGATGTATTATTTTAGACTCATGAGTTGTATGTGACTTTTTTATTCTTTTATCTGATTCGTGCTCATTTCTATCTTAGATCTGTGATTGAGTATATTATCATTGTTGGTGGTTCATTATATTGTTAGATAGATTGCCCAAACAACGTTCTACCGCCGGTTCTGCATCGTAGGCTGGGCGTTGTTTTCGACTTGTACCCTTATACTGGGTGCGGGTAGTGACACGTTTTTAGTGGTGGCCCAAGCAGGTCAAGCTTCACAAGTTATGCAATATCATGGTAGTGCAACGATTTAGTTGTACTACTGCGAGCCTGCGATAGGATATAGGATATAGGCTGAGATACTCAATCACAACTAGGAAAATTCTTTTGATTCAACTATTCTCCTTTGATATTGATACTTGATTTCTTAAACTATCCTTTCCTTGAGTGTCTTACCTCATGTTCCATATTGATTCCATTCCAGCTTTAGCTTTGTTTGATAGTGGTGCTTCCCATAGTTTTGTATCTGTTTCTTTTGCTCTAAAGCATGGTTTGGTAGTTGAGTCTTTGCTTAGGACTTACAAGATCATGACCGGGGGAGGCATTATCCTGGTTAATGATATTTGCAAGGATCAGAGAGTTACTCTAGGAGGCCGGGAGTTGAGTGTGTGTCTACTTGTAATGCTACTTTCGAGCTACGATATTGTACTCGGGATAGATTGGTTGAGTAGGCACCGTGCTAGCATAGATTGTAGAGGATGTAGAGTTTTGTTTGGGCCGCCAGGAAAGCCAGAGTTCGAGTTTGCTAGAGGAGCTGCAGAGTAGGGAGAAGATATTATTTGTGGAGCTATGATGCAAGACAAGGAGTTGCCACATCCGTTGATAGCAGAGTTCTTGGATGTGTTCCCTGAGGAATTGCCAGGGTTGCCGCCAGATCGAGATGTTGAATTCTCTATAGAATTGGTGCCAGGTGTAGAACCAATTTCGCAACATATCTATAGAGTAAACAATAGCAAGCTGGTCGATTTGAAGAAGCAGGTGGACGAATTGCAGGATAAGGGGTTTATCAGATCGAGTTCTTAACCGTGGGGAGCCCCGGTATTGTTTGTACCAAAGAAGGATGGATCGGTGCGCATGTGCATTGATTACAGGGCTTTGAATAATCTCACTATCAAGAATAAGTACTATTTGCCACGGATTGATGATCTGTTCAATCAGTTGAGTGGAGCGAAGGTATTTTCTAAGATAGATTTAAGATTAGGCTACCATCAGGTGAAGGTGAAGCCGGTGGACATACCAAAGACTGCTTTTAGAACTCGGTATGGTCAGTACAAGTTTATGATGATGCCGTTTGGTTTGACTAATACACCAGCGATATTTATGAACTTGATGAATAAGGTGTTCCATCAGTACCTTGATAAGTTTATGGTGGTGTTCATCGACGATATACTTAAATACTCAAAGACACCGGAGGAGCATGAGGAGCATTTGAGGACTGTGTTGGATTTGCTGAGGAAGGAGAAGCTGTACGGAAAGTTGTCCAAATATGAGTTTTTCTTGGACAAGGTGGAGTTTTTGGGGGATGTTGTGACTGGTGATGGTATTTCATTACATTCGAAGAAGATCGCAGCAGTAGAATCTTGGAAGACTCTGAATTCAGTAGCAGAGATCAGGAGTTTCTTGCGATTGGCAGGCTACTACAGGAAGTTTGTGCAAGTTTTTTTGAGGATTGCCGAGCCAATGACCAGACTCACAAGGAAGGATGTGGAGTTTGTTTGGACGAAGGAATGCCAGATTGCTTTTGAGGAGTTGAAGAAGAGGTTGAAGTCTGCTCCTATTTTGACGTTGCCATCAGGGTCTGGAGGTTTCACTATTTATAGTAATGCATCGGGGAAAGGTTTGGATTGTGTTCTTCAGCAGAATAGGAAAGTGATTGCATATGCATCCAGGCAATTGCGTCCTCATGAAAAGAACTATCCTACCCATGATTTGGAGTTGGCAGCAGTCATCTTCGCCCTGAAGTTGTGGAAATATTATTTGTACGGAGAGCGTGTGGAGATCTTCACAGACCACAAGAGCTTGAAGTACGTTTTCATTCAAAAGGAGTTAAACATGAAGCAACGTCGATGGTTGGAACTGATGAAGGATTTTGATATATCGTTGTAGTATCATCCTGGGAAAGCTAATGTAGTTGCCGATGCTTTGAGTAGGTATCCGGTAGCTATGTTCTTGACGCAGGATCGATATTTTTTGGAGAACTTAGAGAGCTTGGGCATTGAGGTGATAGTTTCTGGTTGTGCTATGTAGATATGGGGATTGCAGATACATTCAGATTTGATGGACATGATCAAGGCAGTACAATATGAGGATGCATCTCTAAGGAGAATCAAAGCTCAGGTGAGAGTAGGATTGGAGGATGATTTCACTATTGTTGGGGATGGATCTTTGAGACATGCAGTTAGATTGTGTGTGCCTAGTGGGAAGCTGCGTTAGGAGGTATTGTAGGAAGCGCATCGCTCTCAGTATTCCATGCATCCAGGTGCTAACAAGATGTATCGGGATATGCGAAAGAGTGTGTGGTGGTATGGCATGAAGAGGGAAGTGGCACAGTTTGTATCCAGATGCTTAGTATGCCAGCAGGTGAAGGCCGATAGGCAGAGGCCAGGAGGTTTACTTCAGTCATTACCCATTCCAGAGTGGAAGTGGAAGCACATTACTATGGATTTTGTGTCCGAAATTCTACAATCTCCAGGAGAAAAAGATACGATTTGGGTCATCGTTGTTAGGTTGACCAAGTCAGCCCACTTTTTGCCTTTCAAAGTGGGTTTGTCTACGGAGAAGCTGGCAGAGATGTATGTGAGGCAGATCATTAGGATACATGGAGTTCCCGTCAGCATAGTCTCAGATCGAGATAGTCGTTTCACTTCTCATTTATTGAGGAGTTTGTAGGAGAGTTTGGGCACTCAGCTCAAGTTCAGTACTACATATCATCCCCAGACAGATGGGCAGTCAGAGAGGACTATTCAGACTCTCGAGGATATGTTGTACAATTTTTTACTAGATTTTGGGGGTTCTTGGGAGGACCATATCTATTTTGTAGAGTTTGCTTACAACAACAGTTACCAGGCTAGTATAGAGATGTCATCTTTTGAAGCTCTGTACGGTCGGAGATGTCGTACTCCCTTATCTTGGGACGATATTGGAGAGAGAGTTTTGCTTGGGCCAGAGATGGTTGTAGTTGCATCAGAGAAGGTTCAGTTGATCAGAGACAGACTTCGTGTGGCGCAGGACAGACAGCGGCATTGGGCCAATAGCCACCGGAGACCTTTGGAGTTCTAGGTATAGTTTAGATTTTATTTTGTGATTGTTATTGGTTGTTTGTTATAGATTAAGTTCTTAAGGTGGTTTTTTTTTTCTAGGTGGTTGGTTTGGTATTTCTGAGGATTTCTCCGATATGAGGCACGATTCGCTTCGGTGGAGGCGGAAAGCTTAGTCCGCGATTCATCGGACCTTTCACTATTCTAGAGATGGTCAGTGCAGTAGCTTATAGACTAGTCTTACCACCTGCATTGGAGGGAGTGCACAACATGTTTTATGTGTCGCAGTTGAGATGATACGCGGCAGATCCTAGTCATGTGATGGATCACTCGGAGATAGAGGTGGGCCCTACTCTTAGCTATCTAGAGTAGCCAGTTGAGATTCTGGATTGGAGAGAGAATGTGCTGAGGAACCAGACTATTCCTTTGGTACGTGTCGCATGGAGGCATCATTCTCCGGGGGAGTCTACCTGGGAGAGAGAGGATAAAATACGAGAACGTTATCCATATTTGTTTGTGCCCTGAGGTATGTTAGTTCCTAGTTATGTTCTGTTCATTGTTATGCTCTTTCATAGTTAGTTATGTTCTTTAGTTCTGTCCTTTTATGATGATATGAGAGGGTGGTAGTTTTTGTTTTTGAATTTTGAGGACGAAGTTATTTTAAGGAGGGTAGACTTGTCACTACCATATTTTCTAGGAAAGGGTATTTTAGTAATTTTATATTTAATTAAATATTGTGCATGATAAATAATTATTTGTTATATTATTTAATTATTATTAGATATTATTTTTTTATTTTGGACTTGTGTTAATGGACCTAACTAGTTTAGTTTAGACTCATGGACCAACTTGAATTAATTATTAGAAATTAGCCCAATTAGAAGGCCCATTGTTAAGGAGATGGATTAAATTAATTAAACCATTACACTAGAAGCTTCCCTCCTTAATTATTCCTTCATGAGAGGCCCCAAGGGGTATATTGAATAATTTATAGTAACTTGAGGGAGGGGAAAGGGGCCCGGCCTATAATAAAGAGGGGGAAAAAATTCTCTCTCCTCTTTTCATTTCAAAACTAGATCTAGAATTTCCCTTCACCAAATTCCTTCATTCCTACTTCATTTTTCTACCAAATTTTATTCTAATTCCTTCCCAAATCACCATTGGAGACTAGTGGAGCAAGGATCTAGAAGGAGGAAGCAATGATCTACAAAGAGGAGCAAGGATCTACAAGTTGGAGGCAATTTCATCATATTTGGAGGTTGCATTAGAAATCCATCTCCCAATAGGTATAATTCAGTTTTCTCCCTTAATTTAGGTTCTAAATATGAGATTTAACCATGGAAAATTAACCCATATGCATAGGCTACCCATAGTATTTGGTTTTGTGTTCATAGGAGGCCTCTTGAGAAAGTTATGGTACTTTTTATGTCAATTTTGGAAGAATTTCGAGATTGACAATTGTTGTGTGTGTCAATTGGTCATATAGATCAATTGGGCATGTGCTTGTGTGTTTGGAGCTAGTGTCGTGTCCATAATTGGGTACGTGTATGTCGTATCCCAATAATTTGGTGATACGTGTTGATTTGGGTATTTTGCCTCTGACAAGGAACTTTGAACATGTCACATTTTGACACGGACAGGTAGATTTGTATTTGACTATTCGTATTGTTCATAAATAATATATATGACTTGTTCATGTCCTTTGGGGTACGTTTGGATGTGTGGTGGACTCGTGTCACATGCGTATCATAGATCTAGTGGGATACAACATGATACTCTCCATGTGTTTGTACAAATTATATGTAGATCTATTTCTTATGTTCTTGGAGTATAATTGTATATGTATATATATATATATATATATAATATGGTATATATAATTATGCTTCTTGTGTCTTAGATCTATGTATTTATTATGTATATTGTATGTAGCTATTCTTATATATGTAAATATAATTGTATATGGTAGCATGTATAAATATGCATATGTAAATAGATATTTATGGGTTGTTATAATTATAATAATATAATGTGTGTTTTATATATATATATATATATATATATATATATATATATATATATATATATATATATATATATATATATCAGCAACAGCAGCAAAGTGTCACAACAGCAGCAGCAAATGCTAACAACAGCAGCAGCCGCAAGAGGAACAGCAACAGCGAGCGTCGCTGAAAGGCAGCAGCAGCGGCAGCCGGGAAGCAGTGACAGCAGCCAGCGATAGTTTATAGCAGCAGTATCAGCAGCGTATCAGGAGTTTTAGTGACAGTTTTAGTGACAGTTGCAGAAAACTATCACTAAAACAGCAGTGTATCAATATCAACAGCAACCTTCAGCGACAGCGGGCAGAGTCTTTATCGACAGTTTGGTAGTTTTATATATTAGATATTATATATATATATATATTTGTTATTTGAAATATATATAAATATATTTATATGTGCTAATAGTATTTAATATATACTATATGTATAATAATTATTCTAGTATATGTATATATCTACTGGTAGATAGTATAACTAGTATTTGGGTTTGGGGTATTAAGATTATGGTTTTATGTTGTAATACCAAGTTGGTTCAAAACCACGGTTCCTATTTAATGTTTGTAATTAGGATTCTATATTATTCATAATTGTTTGACTTATATTGATGTATTACCTATGGATTTACATATCCGGAGATACGGTATCCTAATATTTAAGATATGGTTTTGTGACCTAGACTTTAGTATTTGAACCAATATTTTTGGTGTTAGACTCGTACAATCTAGAAATAGGTAGTTAACCATAGTTTGACTATAGTTGACTATAGTTGACTTAGAGTTGACCTAGTTTGACTTTTGACTTAGAATTGACTTATTGACCTAGAAGTTGATTAGTTTGTCTTATTTTCTTTTCAGAACCTTGTATTGATGTTGTATTCCATATCTAGGTCTTCGAGGCACCGTGTTAGACATCGGTGAGACTATTCATTAGACTTCTGGCGAGTACATTCTCTGTTAGTTTCTTATTTATGATATTCTCTATGTTTATTGTATCTAGTGTAGATATCCATAATTTCTTGACATGATGGTTACACGGAATAGTATATCCGGATCTCGTCATGAGATGTTATTCCTTGGTATTTGGTGTATCTTGTGCAAGCGTTGTTTCATTGATTATCTTGTACATGTACAGACACTGATTCTCTGGAAGACTAGCTATCTTCTTTGGGAATCCTGTACCATAGCGTACTATGGTTGGATCTATTATACCAGTCGGGGGTGGGGAGTATGTAGTGTAGATATGTGATCATATCCATCTTATATCTTGTATAGTGTTAATCATACACCACACGTATGATTAGCCAGGCCATAAATCTTGTATCTTGTATCATGTTCCCAAGCTTATCACATGTTAAAGCTAGTACTCATACACTTAGTCATTAGTATTCTTGTTTATTGGCATATTGCTCTTTATTATATTATTCCAGTATTCCTTATTGTATATATCTCTTTATATCTATTGTGCATCTTGTATATTCACATCTATTTACTGTTATATAGTCTTTATCATTGATTAGAACTGCTGTTAGAGATGTACTCTACTCCTTTCCTGACTGGATATATTTTTTCCAGATGACACTGAGGACTGGTACCCTACATATTATGGACCTCAGGATGTTGTGGGTTTAGAGTCTGAGACCCTTGTTCAGGAGAGATTTATCCCAACTGAGACAGATGACCCGAGTTTAGTAGCTTCTTAGTATTCTTTGTACTGGATTTGTGTCCATCTTATTTGTTAGTATTCTTTCAAACTCATTGATGTATTATTTTAGACTCATGAGTTGTATGTGACTTTTCTATTCTTTTATCCGATTCGTGCTCATTTCCATCTTAGATCTATGGTTGAGTATATTATCATTCTTGGTGGTTCATTATATTATTAGATAGATTACCCAGACATCGTTCTACCGTCGATTCTGCGGCGTAGGCTTGGCATTATTTCCGACTTGTACCCTTACACCGGGTGCGGGTCGTGATACCTTATGAGCTGCACAAGGGATTTACGAACTTCGTCGGACAGATTCTTGCTGATGAAGATGGGTTTGAGAAAGGATTCGTTACCCAAGTTGACTTATACTACCTCATCTTCAGTAGAAGGTTCCCGTTGTTCGAAATGCAGCTCCCACTGAAATTCTGGTTATTGAGCCCAAGGTTCAACTTTGAAGAATTCGAGTATTTGATCATCATCTTCAACTTGATCTACTGACATCATATTAATAGATAATGTTTGTTTGAATGCGTCCCCAATACTTGTATCTGAGTTCCAAGAGAAACACTCTAAGGAGTGAGAAATTGTCTCAGGCTCGACTTTTGAGCCCTCGGGAGTTGTTGGAGGTGTTATATACCCTAAACCATGGTCAATTTAGTGATAGTACGTCTCAGTCTTGCCTGTGGGGGAAAAGTGACGTAGAGGCAGACATTGTCCATTGTCAAAGTTTAAGCCCTTATCGCATTTTAGGTCGTATCCTATCTTTTGGATGAGGCGCTTGGCTTATGAATTGTAGCAGTAGAGTTGCATTCTATCGCTATCAGATTTTTGTTCTTCTATTAGGAAGTCTCGGCGACCTTCTGCCATCCCGAAGATGATGAGTTTTTTACGCTATTTTCTTGCTGGAATTATGAAGTAGGTGTCTTGACATGAGAGAATCTGGTTTACTACGTAAGTGGAAGTCACTTGCGTATGCAATTATAAACCTAGGCCATAATCTAAAGAGTACTTGATATTCATATGTGCAACTTCAGCGTAATATGGTATTTCCTCCTTTGGGATTACATCGTCAAGAAATGAGGCATCAGTACGAGCAACAACATAGTCTTCAAGATCATATCTGACGGCACTACTTGTGCCGACGGTACTTTTGGGGCCTTTTTATGGAGCTTTACCACCAGGGATTTAGAGTTACTTACGGTAGCTGGATCATCCCTCTGCGGTCGGCCCGATCATCGAAGGCAAACTACTAGTGGTTCTGGCGTCTTCTTGTGAAGTTTAACCATGAGGGGAGCAGTTGTGTCGGTGGCACGTCCTTTGAGGCAGACCCTTAGCGGTTCTTCAGGTACTAAATCTGTTTCAGCTTCGTCATTAGCGTCATTATCCGTTTCCTTAATCTGGGTCCGTTTGTACAAGATCAAGTCAGAGTAGATAGCCTCAATCTCTTTGAAAGGATCTATATCGGCGAATTCTTTCCTAACGACCCCTTTGGTGTCAACATATTTCAGGCACTAATACAGAGTTGACGGGACGATCATGTATTTGTGTATCTAGGGACGCCACAGTAAGACGTTGTATAATATATCTACGTCAATAACGTAGCTAGTCACCTCCGTTCGTAGATCACCTATCTGATATTTCAGGCGGATCTTTCCCATATGGTAGCTCCTTCCTACGTTGAAACCGCTTATGGTTGTGTTAGTAGCAGCCAACCGATGCATTAGAATTTCCAAGGTCTGGAGTAGGCTTCTTAGGATGATGTTTAGGGACGATCCTAGGACGATGTGCATCCGGTCCACCTTGATGGACATAATATACCATGTATAGAATAGAGGGTGATCATCCGGTCCTCCTTTTTCGATAGCATGTCTTGTTGTGAGAACGTGATATTTGGAATAATTTCTACTACGTTGTGGTAATGGGGACATATAGCAACATCCTCGGACGGCTTCTTAATTTGAGCAAAATAGGAGTCAGCGCACTATAATACTTTACTTAGAGCATCTTAGGTCTCCTTGGAGAGACGAAGGATCTAGAAGAGTGAAAACCTCGCTAGTGTATTAGCAAGTTGTGCCAATATATCAAAGTTGTAGGGCTTTTTCAGCCCTGGTGTTGTGTCTTTTCTTAGAGACTTGTCAAAGAGAGTCTCCTTTTGCTTTTTCTAGTTGGCTCGGGTGGTTTGGATAGAACTGTGTCAGGTTCCACCAGTACGATAGACGTGGTAATTAGAGTCGCATCGTCCTCTACGACCGGATCATAGTTGCGCAAGTAGGTCTGGCATGACCTAGTCACACCTGCCAAGGTTTTATCAATTTATGGATACACATATGGACTTGGCTGTAAGAGGTACTTCCGGCTATGTCAGGTCTGGAGCGAGATCTGGGTGAACCTACATGACTTCACCTCATGGCATTGTTAGTTGCACCAACCCTACTGTTTGGTCACAAAATGGTGGGTGGTTGACGACCTCCATTGTCGCTCTCGGGATAGGGACAACACCATCTTGGGCTTCTTTCACTAGAAAGTTATCGAACTGGAGGGACACCATATTGGTAGTGACTTTTTTGTCCTAAAAATCGAGGATGGAGACTTTGGCATTGATCAACTGTTAGATACGCCATTTTAACATATAGTAGTCTTGTATTGGATGGTGGACGTATCGGTGGTAGAGGCAATATTTTGGATCATCGACTTTGTTCGCCTCCTCAGGCGTTTGATATCGAATAGTCAGAGGTTGTTTCCCTTCATCAGTATTTTGGATCATAGATCTTTAAACAAGTTAACTGTAAGGGCCTGCTTTCCTTTACAGTCACGGCCGTTGTTATTGTTGTTGAACGGACGCTTCCCCTACTATCACCATTGGGGATGTGTAAACCCAACATACGTGCTTCCCTCGCATTCTTATCTGTGTTGCTAGCGCTTATGATGAATTTTGTCCACTCTTCGAACTTACCGGGGCCTGTCCAGAGTTTTACCGCCAGTATTAGGTTTTTTCTGCAGGTGCCCATCAGCATAGTCTTAGGAGTACCAAGAGGTAGCCTCAATGCTGCTTGTCAAAAATGCTCTATATAGTCGCGTGCAGACTCATTTTCCCCTAGAGTGATGTCCATATGGAAGGACATAGTGATATTAATTCCTCTTTCAAAGAACTAGGAATGGATGATGACCGATGGTCATTAAAAGATGAGATGCAGTTGTCCGGGAGGCTACAAAACCATTCGTAAGTGACCTGATCATTGCCCCGATAAACATATTGGTAAGCAAGGCATCATCCCGAGGTAAGTATCCAGTCATAGAGACGAAGTAATAAATGGACTAACGGGGCAATGTCTTCCCATCGAAAGGGACCAGGGACTGCATTTTATACTTCGGTGGATATACCACATTGTTTCACTCGGAAGGATGGGGTTGTTGTATCCCGAGCTTCTGGAGTGTGTCTCGGTTATTCATGGCATCAACGCAAGCATGTTGTTCCATGATCGCCTCCTAAGCATCATCAGACGGTGGAAGAGCAGATGATCGTGACAAGGAATGACTGCCAATAGGTTGGGGAGCAAGGGAGGGTGCATTAGACTCCCCGTTGGTCCCTGAATCCAGACTGATTTGTACCGGAGTCCTAAGCGATTGTGAGGCCATGTTTGCCTTGACCTCCAGAATTGTTTGGGTCAAAGCCTGTATCGAGGTGCATATGTACATCATCTCCTCTAGTGCATCGAGTCATTATTGATCATTGGTGCCCTCAATGTCAACCCCTGCCATGTATACTGTTATCACATGGGGAGAGATAGATGGGACAATAGATCTTTTGCTTTCTGCCTTCGATCCTAGAGTTGCACTATCCTCAGAGAAGCTGGTAATGCTATATCTACTTCCGACTTAGAGGGAATACTACCCCTAGATTGGGATGCCGTTCTAACTTATCGAGTATGGCTAGCCCTTAGCATATCGTTGTTTATTCTTTGGGAATAACTGTCTCTACGGAATGATGGGTTATTATAGAATACCAGGAGGTGACTACCCCCAGCTTGTAGTTCTGATTATGTCTTGGCCTCCCTGGAGGAAGACCTTATTTTTGAACGGGTGCCTTGAAATACCCCAACAGTAGGTACCGCCAACTTGCTGCCCCGTGGTCGGTTCCTCGACACACTGGTTGAGACTGGAGGATTAAAGGAAGTTGATTTTGAGTTCTTCCTCATGAAAAGAGATTTCCATGTGGAACAACATGAAATAAAGGGTAACTTATCCTCGTCATGTTATACTTGCACTCTCTTTTCTAGACGTTGTGGGATGGGTACAATTGGCTGTAGGTATTGGAATGCTGACTTCTAGGCTGCAGGTGTTACCGCTTTAGCGTAGCAGCAGTTGATAATAATGTTAGCACAAGTGTGCCCCAGGGAGGACACTTCATGTGCGGTGGTTGTTTCTCTTATCTTGTTTTTGTGACTTATAACGTCATAAAATCAGACGAGAAATTTCTACCTTTACACCCACTTCGTGCCCGTGGCTAAACCGTGCGCATGGGTATAAATGTTAGAGGCTTTCTCCCTGATCTGGTTCTTATAAAAAATATGAACCCAAATTATTCATTGAAGACTTAATACAAGAACAACCCACTTCATGCTTGCAGCTAGAATGGGCGCATGGGTTTTCCATCACAGGTTTTGCACCCTGACTTGATTCCTGCTCCTATACTATGCCCAAGTGGTCCCAGGAGGACTTTGGGGATTGGCCTACTTTTGGTGCATAAGCGCGTGGGTTAGTCTGATATAATTTCCTATCAGCAGCGCGTATAACCATCAACGACGCATGCTTTCGGTCAGTTGCTTGAGCAGCCACTCGAGTGTGTATATGTCGTGCTGCCATAGACTTCTTTTAACTAGCACTAGTTTGTGCATAGTACAAGGAGTTTAAGTTTTCCTTAATTTTATGCAGTTGACGCATGGGGTCAGTGCCATAGTTGATCCTGTCAATGACGGACCCTGTCCTCCTGTCTTTGTCGTATGCAGAAGCCCTTATGTGCTTACCATCTGATGCGGCATGCTTCTTCTTCTGCTGTGGGCGCATGACCCGAGAGTCAGTGTTGTTCTTCTCATAAGCAACCACAGGGGAGGGATGTGCATCAATATCATTCGAGTTCTCGATAATAGAGTCTGAAAGTGTTTTACTTGCGGTCTTTGTAAACGTATCACGACCCGCACCCGGTGTAAGGGTACAAGTCGGGAACAACGCCCAGTCTATGCCGCAGAATCGGCGATAGAACGCTGTCTGGGTAATCTATCTAGCAATATAATGAACCACCAACAATAACAATAAACTCAATCATAGCTCTAAGATGGAACAAGCACGAATATGATAAAGAATATAATAGTCACATACAACTCATGAGTCTAAAATAATACATCTATGAGTCTGAAAGAATACTAAAAAATAAGCTGGAGACAAATCCAGTATAAAAAAAATACTAAGAAGCTACTAAACTCGGTCATCTGTCTCAATCAAGATAAGTCTCTCCTGAACCAGGGTCTCAGACTCTAAACCCACAATATCCTGAGGTCCATAATGTGTAGGGTACCAGTCCTCAGTGTCATCTGGGAAAAATATATCCAGTCAGGAAAGGAGCAGAGTACATCTCTAACAGCAGTTCTAATCAATGATAAAAACTATGTAATAGTAAATAACAGTGAATATACAAGATGCAACAATAGATACAAGAGAGACACAATAAGAAAATACTGGAATAAATACAATAATGAACAATATGTCAATGAACAAGAATACTAATGACTAAGTGAGTGAGCACTAGTTTTAACATATGATCGGCTTGGGAACTTGCACAAGAAAACTTGTACAGGAATAATGGCCTGGTTATTCATACGTGCGGTGTATGACCAACACTCACAGGAAAATAATACTTGCACAGGAAGGTATGATCACATATCTATACTAAATACTCCCTACCCCCGACTGGTATAATAGATCCAACCATGGTATGCTATGGTACGGGATTCTCTAGGAAGGTAGCATATCTTCCTGAGAATCGGTGTCTATACATGAACAAAATAATCAATAAAACAAGACTTGTACAAGATACACCATAGACAAGGAATAACATCTCATGACGAGATCTGGATATACCAATCCGTGTAACCATCGTGTCAAAAAACATGGATATCTACACTAGATACAATGAACATAGAGGATATCATAAATGAGAAACTATTAGAGAATATACTCGCCTAAAGTCCAATGAATAGTCTCACAGATGTCTGATACGGTGCCTTGAAGACCTAAATATGGAATACAATATCAATACAAGGTTCCGGAAAGAAAATAAGTTAAACTAGTCAACTTCTAGGTCAACAAGTCAATTCTAAGTCAAAAGTCAAAATAAGTCAACTCTAAGGTCAACTATGGTCAACTATGGTCAACTATGGTTAACTGTCTAATTCTAGGTTGCACAAGTCTAACACAAAAATATTAGGTTCAAATACTAAAGTCTAGGTTGTGTTTGATAATAAACGAAAGAAATAAAACAAGGTTTATACGAAACCCTCTCTTTGGTTTACAAACAAGAAGTATAATTAAACCTATACGAGGATGTCAACTACAAATTTTAATCTAGATAAATATTGCTATAGGAGTCTGATCTTCGGTCGATCACTTTGTCCCTTGGACCACACGATGATGAAGAAGTGAAGTAGAAGACGGAGAAGCTTCAAAGATTGCAAAGGGTAGTGGATGCTCGATGCCAAAATCGTCGATCACTGCTCTCTGTCTCAGCTCTTCTCTCTCTGTTCTTTGATTTTTTTTTTGACTTCTTTTCCGACCCTGGACCTCTGTCAACAGAGGTCTCTATTTATAGGGTTTTAGTGACAGTAACCGTCCAGTCGGTATAGAAGTCAGAAAGTGGAGAGTATGGCACTTTTTACACGGCGGTTACAATAACTGCTACCAACGTATGAATGATCCTCTGAATCTGTATGTGACGCCTGTCCCATTATGAGATAATGCGTATAACTGCTGTGAAAATCACGACATGCAAGCCACGTAGGTAGCTGTCTCTCGCGTAGAAAGGGTTGGCGTAGAAGCCAATAACTGTCACCATGGTGTAGAAGCCAAATAGTTGTCAAACTGGCGTAGAGGCCAGGTAGGCGTAGAAGCCCAGTAGGCGTAGAAGCCTGATGCTGCATGGATAGGTAGCTAGCATACAAGATAGCCGATCCTCCTTCTTTGACTGAGGTCTTGAGCTAATTTTGGACTAAATAGCCTTATTACGCACCAATACAAATGTAGCCTGAGTTGGCGTATTTCAAGGAGATAGCATACGGCGTACTCCTATGGTTGAAAATAGCCAGGTTGACGTATTTCAAGGAGGTAGCGTACATCGTGCTCCTATAGGTGAAAATAGCCTGATGGCATACTATGCAGATGTGATGATGTGGACATATTAGCCGTAATTATGGCTTACCCAGTCTTTGAAAATAGAACCAAATCTGTGCATTAAATACAGAGATCTGCCCCCATCACGCGCATTAAATGCCGAGACGTGCCTCGAGCTCTGTACGAAGAGCTGCTTTTGACGTGGCGGTTCGTTTGTCTCTTGTTGAGCGTAAAAGCTCGCATTTGCCTGTATAAAACTAGGCGACGTATTCCCTTGAACGCGTAAAAGCAATTTGTACCAAGGAAATGTTACTAAACGATGTTTTAGGTCTCTATGCCGCACCATCATTACAGTCGTCGTCTGGATAGTCATGTAGTACTCTTTGTCAGGAGTCAGGTTTACTGCATGATCTGACAGGTTCATTCGAGGAATACGAAGAGTTCTCCGTACGACTTCCCACTACATTAAAAGCGAGTAGGTTTTACGCCGAAGTGGCGATGTAACAACCTTTTTATGCCGGAGCAGCCTGGAAATACTGTATTATGCGGGCTGTTCTGGAGCTATATTTTACGCTGTACTAGCGATAAAGCTCTGTTTGTATGCCGATGGCTCTGAAATTAGGTCTTACGCCACATGGCACTAAAATACCGCGTATAACTCTGCAGCATATTTTTTATGCTTCTACAAGACCCCCTTCAAAATTTTCAAATTCCTCGTAATTTGAAACACTTTGAATGAAGCATAAAACGGTCAAGTCTGACTCGTTCCTCGAGGCTAATTTTTTGGCAGATTATTGGAGATTTGTTGGGATTCGGTGTGTTCTCTTTTGCCTATATAAAGGCTAAGGAGTTAACCTGTTATTCCCATATTTCCTTCACCAAACAGAGATGATTGCCGGAGTTCGTCGGGTCGACTTGAGGAAGAAGAAGACCATATTCTTCCAGCATGTAAGGAGCCAAAAAAGAAGGCATGTTCTAGCAAATGTCCTCTGCAACGATGGATCATGGAAGGATATCTTAGCTTCCTTTGCTCGGGATAATCAGCAACTTCATATGGCGATTCGTCCAGGAGAGAGAAAGGGTCACATTCGACCATACAGCTTGCAAGCTGTATTTTCTCCCATCGTTGGTGGATGAGGGCAGACAAACTAGCCCTGTCTTCTAGTATTGAGTTGGGTCTAAAACCTCAACTCAATCTGTCATGGCGTATGGAGGATGGGCTCTTGAATAATTTAGACAAGCCCAGATGTGTATCCTTCCGCCATTAATTATTTTTTTGTTAATCGGCCGCGGAAGCCGATTAACTGCTGAAGAAGACGAAAAAAGATCTCCACCAATATAAGAACCTGGCAGAACAGATTCTGGGCATGATCTTTAAATGAAGATGAGAAACCCTTTGTAGACGGGATTTCCCTCATATGTAATCATGAAGATGAAAAACCCTTTGTAGACTGGATTTTCCTCATATGTAATCATGATTTAATAAAGTTGTCTTCTTTTATGCATCTGATGATTTGCCATATTTTTTGCTGTGATGAAGTCTGAATATGTGTAGCTTCGACACGTCTGAATAACTTTACGTCGATTCTGATAAAAAGAGTATTTGGTCCCGTCTTGTCTTTTACGCGTAACTGACGATGCGTAGAAGACTGCTTAGCATTTAAGTCGAATATTCGAATTGTCCTGCTATTAGGAATGAGGAACTATGTAGAATTCTGAAGTGTTACTTCTCTGATAAAAAGAATTTTTGTTCAGACTATCATCTTCAAGAATAATTTCCCAAAAATCCCTTGAAATAGGGCGAGAAATGGCTGTCAAAACTGACCATGCTTGAACTGTCGAGAAAATATTCTGACTGGATTTTGATCAACGCAAGGAGAATAGTCATTTTCAATACTGAACTCTGTATGCTTTGGGTACTTGGGGTATTTTGAGGCCAAGAAGGAGCATATTCTGCGTGAACCCTTACAATTGACCGCCTTGAGATTTGTTCAGATATATGCCTACTCTGGCCTGCGTATTTTAAGATATGTGGAAAGTCATAGATCCGTAGTGTGGATGAGCATAAAATTGTAAGTTTGTAGCCTCTTGAGCGTAAAAGCTGCCGGGCATAAGAGCATCCGGGCGTAAAACTGTAGATTTGTAGCCTCTGAAAAGAAAATCTTTCGAGCGTAAAGTCGTAGATTTGTCGCCTCTGAGCGTAAAAAGCTTCTGAGCATGAAATCATAGATTTATAGCCTCTGAGCGTGAAGTCGTAGGTTTGTAGCCTCTCGAGCGTAAAAGCTACCGAGCGTAAAAGCATCCGGGCGTAAAACCGTAGACTTATAGCCTCTGAGCGTAAAACCGTAGATTTGTAGCTGCCGAGCATAAAAAGCTCCTTGGCGTAAAATCATGAATCTGCTCTGCACGAAAAACTTTTTGAATTCGCTGACTGTCCGTCTTCCCGAAATGATAGGCTGACGTAGTCCCGAATAATAACCGAGTATTAAATATCGGATTTGGTTAGGGATTCGAGGAGTCCATTTGAACTCTATAAATACCCCAAGGCCTTCAGAGAAAAACTTTTCATCTATCTTTTGCAAAAGAAAACCTTCGTATCTTTGAGTACTCTCCTTCGTTTCTTCTAAGGGAAAGAAGGCTGCCTCCTCTTCTTGCTCCTCTGCCCAAGCAAGAGCGACTCCCATCGGGCAGAGCGAATCTCGCTCTGAATGAAGTATCCCACCGACGAGCTGTGCACTCGGCGTTATAGGTAAAGCTTTTTGGGACAATAAAAACGAATAAAACCCTTCGCACACGTTGTACGTGGATGCGCAAGGTCATCTTCTGTGCTGAACGCCTCTTCGAGGAAGATGATGCACATAGATGTTTCATCTTTTACGCCCATATTTCTAATGTGTCAGCGTAAAAACTCCATATTTTTGCAGTCTGGCGTAAAAGTTTTGACTGTCGAAATTTGGCGTATACTACAAATTTTGGGTGTTGCGCTCTGGATGAAACTTTCGGCATAATAACTCAAACTTTGGCAGTCTGGCATAAAAACACAGACTGTCAGATTTTTGTGTATGCTGCCAATCTTGGATTTTATGCCTTGGAATGAGATTCCAGCCTAAAAACTCAAGTTTTTACAGTCTTTAGCATAAAAGCACAGACTGTTTGATCTTTGGCATAAACTGCAAGACTGTGAGGTCTAGTATAGAAACTGACATATTTTTTTTGCACTTTGTAGTTAACTTGCAGATACCTCCGTTGGCTGAGATGATGGGTTCTGCTACTGGGATGCTGAACTCCAATTAACTGGAAGATCTGTCCCATGTGAAATTTCCAATTTCAGGACCCCAGTATCCTGAAGGAAGGGAAAATCTGATATCGTCCCAAGGGAAACGGATGCTGTTGAGCGTGATAAACGGGGAGCCCCTGACGTATATAGATGGGGCCAAGTATGTAAAACCAGCTTTCCTTTTCGGGGATATGATTGACAAACAATCCCAAACGAAGCCCAAGAAGGAAGACTGGGTTTTCACTGCTGGTGGCATGGTCATGTACCTGCCCAGGATGCCGAAAGATTATCCCATCTTGGCATTCTTCTATGCCATGCATCCGAGGAAGATGTCGTGGACTCTGGCTCCCAATCTTCACGGCCAGCCGGGGAAGGTATTTTACCAGAAAGGATCGGAGCAAGGGTTATTTGTAAGCCGCCCTTCCGGCTCTGTAATGCCTTTCAGGGGATTGTTTCCGGGTAGTGTCCCGAGTGAAGACACTTCACTGCTCCAACCAGTCCAATTATCGACTTTCTGCAATGACTTCATGGGACAAGGAGGAGATACCCCAAGGTTAATCCTCGGACCAATGGGTGGCTTACCCCTACGAATCTTCGATAGGCTCGTTTGGCTGCCTGGGCCCTGAAGCATTTTCAGACTAAACTAGAGAGCATTGGTCTGTTCGCGGCTGTGAGTGCTACCAGTGTTGGGCTGCCTCCCAATCCTAACCTGTTTTTGGCTCTGATGGAGCGATATATCTCGCTCACCGAGACTTTCGCCACTCCGCTAAGGGAGTTGGGACTGGTCCTCCATGAGATGATAGAGATTTCAAGACTGCCAATGGGGATACTCCTTATGAAGAGTATGTTCCCACAAACCGGAAGCTGGAGGATACAGACCCTCGGGTAGTGGCAGTATACCAGGAGATGATGTGCCACTACCTTGCTTGTACCACTTTCTATAATGAGCCCACTGATTTGGCTTATACCAACAAGTGGGCGTCCTATCTCTTCTTTCATCAGGCCAGGGCTGCTAAGTCAGACAAAGTCGTGGATAGCAGGGATAAGCCTCTGAGCCTTCTGAGCGTGCTTAATGCTCAAGTAGTTAATGACCTTATTGAATACGCTGGGGCTTCAGATCAGGTCCTCGATGAGGAGATAGGGAGTTACCCTGCCGGCACTAAAGCCTATAGTTATATGAGGCACTGCCACAGGCCTCTGTGAAGGAAAGTTCAACTGGCTGGCTTCCTCTCTGTATGGCTACACCGATTGGTAGTACCTGGCATTGCATCTTCGGATCGCATTAACCGAAACACCTTATGGCCGGCAGTGCGTTTGGTATTGGGGGTAAGACTGGGCCTGCTCCCTGCCATGGTATGCCGCATACAAGCTGTCCTGAGGGCCATTACTGAATGGCTGCTTGCCGATGAAACACGGCGTGACAGCTTTCCCAGGGTAGAATTACCGTTCCTGTATCTGATGGGATGGCTAATTCTTCATAACCCCATGGTGATGTCTCCCGGCTCTGGCAGTAGTTCGAGGAGTAATTTCTTGTTGAATTATAAGAACTCCACTTGGAACGTGGTCACAGTTGTAGACTGTCGGTGAGCGTTAAATTTTGCTCATAGCTGGAAGCTCTTCTGTACCGTCCCCACTGTACATCTCAATCAACAGGGGACGAGACTTCAGGATTCAGGTGAAGGGAAGACTGTTCTTTCTCCTGAAGCTTTTTATTGGTTGGTCTGCATTAGACCTTCCCGTTTATTGTACAGAAGTGAATACCATTGCTTCTTGGAGCCCTATCTGCCTTGTCAGTTCGTCAGGCAGTTTGGGTATGACCAGTTGTACGTGGGAAATACCATCACCAGCTTCAAGTCCAGAGGTAGACTTATTGATGGAGCGAGAGGATGGCGGTACTTCATAATGGGTTGTACTGGAGCGGCCTTCACTATACCCGCGACTTCTCTCTCCATGGAGTTGCGCATCCTCCATTCGTACGCCCAGTTTTATGTGGCCATCAATACCTTACATCACGATTTTGATATACATAGAAGTTTTAGTATCACGATCCGTACCCGGTGTAAGGGTACTAGTCGGAAACAATGCCCAGTCTACGCCACAGAATCGGCGGTAGAATGCTGTCTAGATAATCTATCTAACAATATAATGAACCACCAATAATGATAGTATACTCAATCACAAAACTAAGATAGAAATGAGCATGAATCAGATAAAGAATAGAATAGTCACAATACAACTCATGAGTCTAAAATAATACATCAATGAGTCTGAAGAAGTAACAAAATAAGCTGGAGACAAATCCAGTACAAAGAATACTACGAAGCTACAACTCCAAGGTCAACTGTCTCAGTTGGGATAAGTCTCTCTTGAGCCAGGGTCTTAGAATCTAAACCCACAATATCCTGGAGTCCATAATAGGTAGGGTACCACTCCTCAGTGTCATCTGAAAAAATATATCCAGTCAGGAAAGGAGCAGAGTACATCTCTAACAGCAGTTCTAATTAATGATAAAAACTATGTAACAATAAATAGTCGTGGATAAACAAGATATACAATAGATACAAGAGATAGATATACAATAAGAAAATACTGAAAATAAATACAATAATGAACAATATGCCAATAAAATAAATATACTAATGACTAAGTGTGTGAGTACTAGCTTAACATGTGATCGGCTTGGGCAAGATGCAATGCGGCCTGGCTAATCATACGTGCTGTGTATGATCAACACTATTCAGTAAACAGTACTTTATTTAATAGGGATATTGATCACATATCTATACTAATACTCCCCACCCCGACTGGTATAATAGATCCAACCACGGTATGTTATGGCACGAGATTCCCCAAGAAGATAGCTAGTCTTCCCGAGAATCGGTGTCTGTACATGTACAAGATAACCAATGAAACAATACTTGCACCATATACACCATATACTAAGGAATAACATCTCATGACGAGATCCGGATATACCAATCCGTGTAACCATAGTATCAAGAGAACATGGATATCTACACTAGATACAATGAACATAGAGGATATCATAAATGAGAAACTATCAGAGAATGTACTCGCCTGAAGTCCAATGAATAGTCTCATAGATGTCTGACTCGGTGCCTCAAAGACCTAGATATGGAATACAACATCAATACAAGGTCCAAAAAGAGAACAAGTTAAACTAGTCAACTTCTAGGTCAATAAGTCAATTCTAAGTCAAAAGTCAACTATGGTCAACTCTAAGTCAACTATGTATTTCTAGGTTGCACAAGTCTAACACAAAATCTTGGGTCAGGAATATTAAATCTAAATCATAGAACCACATCCTAAAATATTAGGATACCGTATCTTCGGATACGTGAATCCAAGGTAAACCTCACAATACACATATATCAACAATAAAGTATAATAATCTAGAATATTAATTATAAACAAATAGGAACCATAGTTTTGAACCAACTTGGTATTCCCACAAAGTCACAAACTTGATACCCAAACCCCGTATCTTGAGTATCCCACTTACCTTGGTTTCCACAAGGTAATGCTCAAGATACCTTGATATAGTAATTACCCTCATACATAATATAATATATATATATATATATATATACTAATATTATACAATTAAGAAATATAACTATACTAGTATTATATCTCACAATTAATACATATATATATATATATACATATATATATATAAATATAATATATAAACTATATACTAAAACTGCCTAACTGTCACTGAAAGCAGTGTTGAAAAACAGTGATTTTTCAGTAAACAGACCTTCAGTGACAGTTCAAGCTGTCACTGAAACTCCGTCGCTACTGCTGCTGCATATTTGCACTGCTGCCACCCCTTTGGTGACAGTTTTCAACTGTCACCAAAGTCTCCGTCGCAACTGCTACGAATTCCCGCTGCTGCATGCGATTATTAATGACAGTGGCGGCTCTATCATTAATTCCCCGCCGCCACTGTTACAGCGGCTGCTGTTGTAACCGTTCTAATAATGACAGTTCTTCTGTCATTAATCCTACTGTCACAAAAAACAATAATATATATATATAACCTATATATATATATATATATATATATATATATATATATATATATATATATAAATATCAATATATATATAAATCAATAATTAAATATATACTTATATATATATATAATCCAACACATACATATTATATGCATCCATATAAATACCAAATAGCTATAATACACATCCTATATACTAAAGTACATAATACAACATGGTTAAAAGTACACATACATAAATATGTTTAATAAAAATACATCCATTCATATATATAAATAATCATATAATAATTATAAATAATATAATACTTAATTAAACACATATATATATTTTATAAAATATTTTCATAAATTTTATATTCCTAACATAATTTGTAACATATATAGATGCATGTAAAAGAAAGCTACATATATATTTATACATTATATTAGTACACATATAATACATAGATCTATGCTACCATAAATACCATAATAAATACACTATAATAAATATATAACATCTATATATATATACTTAATTATAATTCAAGAATTAAAGCATAAATAATTAGATCTACACATAAACACACCACAAATGGAGAGTATCACACCGTATCCTACTAGATCTAGGATAAGCATGCGACACGAGTCCAACACACAACCAATTGCACCCCGAAGGACATAAGCAAGTCACATATATTATTTATTAACAAAACAAAGTGTCAAATGTAGATCTATGTGTCCGTGTCAAAATACGACATGTACAAAATCCCGTGTCGGATGGAAAACCCCCAAAATAACACGTATCACCAAATTGTTGGCATACGACCTACACGTACCCAATTGTGGACACGACACTAGCCCCAAACACGTAAACACATGCCCAATTTATCTATAGGATCAATTTACACATACAACAAAATGTCAATTCGGAATTCCCCTAAAATTGACACAAAAAGCACCATAACTTTCTCTATGGGTCTCCTATGAACACAAAACCAAGTCCTATGGGTAGTACATACATATGGGTTGATTTTCCATGATTAAATATCAGATTTAGAAGTTATTTTAATGGAAAAAACTGAATTATACCTATTGGGAGATGGATTCCCAATGAAACCTCCAATTGAGATAAAATTACCTCCAAATTGTAGATCCTTGCTCCTCTTTGTAGATCCTTGCTTCCTCCTTCTAGATCCTTACTTCTCAACTCTTTAATGGTGATTTGGGAAGAAATTGGAATGAATTTGGTAGGAAAATGAAATGGGAATGAAGGAAATTTGGTAGTGGAAAATTCTAGATCTAGATTTGGAATAAAAAAGAGAGGAGAGAGAATTTTCTCTCTCTTTTAATTGGCCGGCCCCTACCCCTCCCTCAAGTGATTATGAAATGTCCAATATACCCCTTGGGGCCTCTCATGAAGAAATAATTAAGGAAGGAAGCTTCTAGTCTATTGATTTAATTAATTTAATCCATCTCCTTAACAATGGGCTTTCTAAATGGGCCAAGTCTAACTAATTAATTTATGTTGGTCCATGGGTCCAAACTAAACTAGTTAGGTCCACTCATACAAGTCTAAATTAAATAAATAATATCTAACAATAATTAAATAATACAACAATAATTATTTACCATGCACAATATTTAATTAAATAGAAAAAGACTAAAATACCCTTTCCTAGAAAATGTGGTAGTGATATTTAGGGTGCCCACTCATAAGTCTGCTGGAAGAGACGATGTCCCATCAGTCTCCTCTGACGAAGGTGAAGACCCTGTCGGTACGGATGAGTTCTTGTTGACAGTATCGAGAGGCGCAATACCTCCGCCTGCAGAGCCTCTTGTTATCCCTGGAAAGCGAAGGGCTCCTGTTCTGAAGGAGGCTTCCCCTCGCAAGAAGAAGAAGAAGACAGTTAGTGGTCCTGTCAGGACTTTCCGCCTTGAGGTTCCTCGGAGTGAGCCTGTTGTTTCCCCTGTTGGGGATGATTCTTTGACTAGAGGTCCTTCGCCTATTAGAGAGGGAACCTCCACAGTTCAGGCTGGCAGTACCGGAGATTCTTTGCTCGAGGTTGTTGTCGCTGCTACCGCTTCAGGCAGTGGTACGAGATCGCCTTCGATTCCAAGTAAAATAAGAATATCTTTATCCCGACCAGTAACGGGAGTAACCCCTGCTGCGTCTGTAAGTACATCCAGCGAGATTCCACCCGATGAGCCTCGAGTTGATCTTGGTAAAAACCTGGAGGAGTACCTGCCAGTGTCAGTTGGCACACCCCCTTCTCCAGGTATGACAGCTCGCTTAGCATCATTAAGAAATGATTTAGCTATACTGGCTGCCAACGTGACATATATACCATCGGCCATGGGTAAATGTCGTCTTTATGCCTCTTTTAGAAAAATTAACATCATGTTGATATTAACTTTCTCTTGTCTTCTTTTCAGGGGAAGACATCTACAGGGAGGGCAGTGTCGACGCAGCTTTTGGCTCTGTTGCAGCTCCTGCCGATGACATGGAGGTACCCGACTTCAAAGAGGAAACATTTTCGGGTGCCGGCTCGCCTGAAATAACTCCGATATCTCGAGAGGAGGATGAGCCTGTCATTACGACTATACCTCCTTTGAGTATGCCTGCCACTTCGGCCGTTGTCGGTGCCTCTACCTTTGTCGCGCCCTCTACTGATGTGACGACACCCTCTACAGTCGTTCCTGGAAGGGGATTCGCCAATATTGCAGCCACTTCCAGCACACAATCTGATTTTTCCATGCTGATTGAGCAATATACTAGTATCTTCTACACCAATTTGAAAATGCTGATATCATTAATGCTGGAGAAGAATCTTGGTTTTGAGGCTCTGAGGAGGTCCTCCCAGTTTGTGATTGGGTTGATCAGAGATTTCAACGATGCTGGGAGAGCTGATACACTGGAGCAGATAGTTAATGGTTTGGAACAACCCATTAACAATTATTTACAACTATCCCAGGGTAGCATTGACGACCTGGTCCAGGCTGAATATGACTCTTTGACTGCGAGGCTTATTGGGGAGATGGAAACTCTGAGCAAGTCCATCGAGGCTCAGCAGAAAGAGATGAATGAAGAGCATACCATCTTGGATTATGTTATTCCCCAGCTGGCCAAGTGCGAGGCCGAATATGAGGAAGAGGCAGCGAGGGTCCACAAATTGAAAGATGAACTCGCTCAGGCAGAGGAGAAGGCTCTCTCTTTGTCGGCAGCTCGAGATGTGTTGAAGATCTGAAAGGAAACATCTCAGCAGAGCCTGGCACGTGTGGGTATCATCCATGCAGATTATGTTCGTCATTAGTCTGAAATGTCTGCCTTGACCAATGAGGAGGCAAGGTTGGAGTGGGATCTTGCTACAATTTTGAGCTCCAGGAACGAGAAGATGGCCGCACTGGCGTAACAGCTCCATGATTTGACTGCTCCTCCCAAATGTTGTACCATTTTACTTTTATATGTAATTTGCTCCTCCGGAAGATAATAAAGAAATTTTATCTGACTTTGGTGGACCTATCATTTTAGAATATAAACGATAGGGATAGAGTGAAAGTGATATCAGAGGTATCATTAACATGACATTCTTTCGTTAAGGTTTTGCTGAATGTAAATCTATTTAGAGTTAACACGAACCTGAAAGAATATAATCCAACTAAATTTGTGTACTAAACACTATCAGAGGTATCATTAACATGATAGGTTTACAAATTAGTTAAGGATATCTATTCGGAGGTCACATGAACCTGATAGAATATGATCCAGCTAACCTTTGTGCATAGTATCGTCAGAATAAGATCTTCGTCATACTCCGTTAAACGAAGGAGATCAAGTATAGTACTTCTTTGGGATTTTGCAGTTGATAGTAGCCATTGCCAAATTTTTATTTAGGCCTAGCTAATCTGTAAGCGCCGTTTGCAATCATATAAGAGCCTTCCATTTCTTTATGATTATTTTTGCAAATTTTGGACATCATACTAGAGGTAATATGGACGTAGTATGATACCGTATTTGTTGAGGACATTCTACTGGGAGATCTTTGGTGGACCTATCATTTGTTGCGCATGAGAGTGCAAATAATAGGTTTGGGACAAGCCCTGCCAGAGGTAATATGGATGTGGCAATTTTTGTGGACCTAACATCCCTGGCGTACTTAGAGTTAAGTACGGATGCTAAGTTGGGATGACAACCGATATCAGAGGTAATATGGACATGATAATCGGTAGCCAAAACCAAGAAGGTTTGTTCAGAGGTAATATGAACATGACAAACTTCTGAGTTGTGACTCCACTCGGGGTGGACGTATACATCTACTCAGAGGTAATATGGACATGGCAGTTTTTGTGGACTTAACACCACTGGCGTACTTAGAGTTAAGTATGGGTGCTAAGTTGAGATGACAACCGATATCAGAGGTAATATGAACATGATAATTGGTAGCCAAAACCAAGAAGGTTTGTTCAGAGGTAATATGAACATAACAAACTCTCTGGGGAAAGAAATGAAATGTTTAGACAATAGTTCAGAGGTAATATGGACATGAACTCATGTCCACAAAATTCACTGTGGAGTAATTTTCCTGAGTGAGGATAGTCCTGAAGAATCCACTGGGGAAACTTTAGGGACTTATTATCAGGTATATCCTTGAGGGGAGCAAATTGTCATGTTAGAGTAAAACTAATTTGCAATGATCGTCCCTTCGTTTACAGATGCAAAGTGATGATTTTGGCGTCGATCAACTCTTGGATTCTCTTTTTCAGTACATAGCACGCCCTTGTAGGATGATGAATGTATCGATAAAAAAGACAATAATCTGGGTTATCGTCTTTACCAGCCCTCTCAGGATATCTGATGTTGGGTAGCCGAAGTTTGTGTTCCTTCATCAACATATTGAAGATTTCAATGATGTCATCTTCATTGATGGAGAAAGTCTCTTTTTGCCTTCGGGCTCCCGATGCCTGAGTTTTACGGTCTTCCGGGAAGATCGTCATCGTTGCATCATCTTCGAATTCCGAGGAAATTTTACCCCCAACTTTGGATGCTGCCCTGTTTTGTCGAGGTACGCTACCCCCAGACATGTCATGGCATTTGTCCACATAAGTTGATTTAGAAGGATCTGCCTCTGGTTGTACAGGATCATACTCTGAAGGTTTGGAGTTTGCAAGAGATGCAGTATACCCCTACCCAAAATGAGTTTATTGACAGTAAGGATTACCATGCAACGGTGTTCGTCTGCCTTTCCCATAGTTGAGGTCTTGTTTTAACTTCAAATCATAACCCATGCTTTGTATAATCTTTAAAGCTTGTGGGCAATACCTGTGGATTTATATTTTGCCACCCTCAGACTCGCGAAGTTCTTCTTGTACAATCGGTCTGCTCCGCATGCGACCGAAGACTATTGGATGCTGGTCGTCACGAGTTGGAGGAACAATAAAGGCAGCATTTTTATGTGGTCCATATGTCATAATGATATTAGATGTTGACGCATCTTCCCATATGATCTCCCCCCATTTGACAGTTAGAGGAACTGAAGCCTGTTTATGACTCCTGTCTTTACGTTTCTGGATCAAGAATTTGCGCAAGTCAGGAGGATTAACAGAAGAAGAAGAAGGCTTGTTTCTCCTGTTTACATTAGTTGGCATGCAGATGTTGGGAACCATAACTCTCCCTCTGCCACCCGTATACAGCAGGTTAGCCATATGAGTAGCAAATGATCCCCGAGGAGTGTGCCTTTTCGCAAACTGAGCCTTCTTTACGCTGAGGGGCTTCACCTGGCATATTTTGGAGTTCTGCTCAGTTCGGCATAAAACTGAGAAAGTCCTCAATCGGCCATCAGCTTCTCGCGTAATTTGGAGGGCGGACAGATTCTTCTCTTGTTGGCGTAAAGGCCGAGAAGTTGAGAATTCTGCCACTTGTTTTCTCTTGCGTAGATTGTAGGGATCATCTGCTTTTCCAAGGAGGGCAGATGCATCTTTACGCGCAGAGCGCATTTGGAATTTTTGATTTGGCGCTGAGGCATTGTCAGAAATTCTGTCTGCCACGTCACTGACGGGAGATTGAATTTTACGCGCAGAGCGCGGAGTAGACTTCTGGATTAGCACTGAGGCATCACCAGAAGATTTGTCTGCCACGTCATGGATGGGAGACAGAATTTTACGCGCAGAGCGTGAAGTAGACTTCTGGATTAGCACTGAGGCATCACCAGAAGCTTTGTCTGCCACGTCACAGACGGGAGATAGAGTTTTACGCGAGGAGCGCGAAGGTTGTGAAGCTACAACCTGGTTGGTCGGAGAAACCAGAGAGTCGACAGGAATGGTAGGGGATGTCCAGGGCATCCAGACCTTACGCAGTTTCCTGTTGTCTTGGACAGAGAGAGAGTGAGAGTTACCCCTGCTCGAAGCATATCTTTATAGGTGGACTGGTCGAACTGGACGACCAAGGTCTTCTTCATTGATCCTACTGATACTACATAGTGTTGAGCAATTACTTTCTCGTCAGATAAGAAAGAGGTCCCCAGCAGAGTCACAATCTTGTGTTTGATAATAAACGAAAGAAATAAAACAAGGTTTATATGAAACCCTCTTTTGGTTTACAAACAAGAAATACAATTAATCCTATACGAGGATGTCAAGTACAAATTTTAATCTGGGTAAATATTGCTATAGGAGTCTGATCTACGGTCGATCACTTTGTCCCTTGGACCACACGATGATGAAGAAGTATTGTAGAAGACGGAGAAGCTTCAAAGATTGCAAAGGGGAGTGGATGTTCGATGCCAAAATCGTCGATCACTACTCTCTGTCTGAGCTCTTCTCTCTCTGTTCTTCAATTTTTTTTGACTTCTTTTTCGACCCTGGACCTCTGTCAACAGAGGTCTTTATTTATAGGGTTTTAGTGACAGTAACCGTCCAGTCGGCGTAGAAGCCGGATAGTGGAGAGTATGGCACTTTTTACGCGGCGGTTACAATAACTGCTACCCACGTATGAATGATCCTCTGAATCTGCGTGTGACGCATGTCCCATTATGAGATAATGCGTATAACTGCTGCGAAGATCACGTCATGCAAGCCACGTAGGTAGCTGTCCCTCGCGTAGAAAAGGTTGGCGTATAAGCCAATAATTGTCACCATGGCGTAGAAGCCAAATAGTTGTCAAACTGGCGTAGAGGCCAGGTAGGCGTAGAAGACCAGTAGGCGTAGAATCCTGATGCTGCATGGATAGGTAGCTAGCATACAAGATAGCCGATCCTCCTTCTTTGACTGAGGTCTTGAGCTAATTCTGGACCAAATAGCCTTATTACGCACCAATGCAAATGTAGCCTGAGTTGGCGTATTTCAAGGAGATAGCATACGGCATACTCCTATGGTTGAAAATAGTCAGGTCGGCATATTTCAAGGAGGTAGCGTACAACATGCTCCTATAGCTAAAAATAGCCTGATGGCGTACTATGCAGAGGTGATAATGTGGACGTATTAGCCGTAATTATGGCTCACCCAGTCTTTGAAAATAGAACCAAATCTCGTGCATTAAATGCAGAGATCTGCCCCCAGAACGCGCATTAACTGCCGAGACGTGCCTCGAGCTCTGTACAAAGAGCAGCTTTTGACGTGGCGGTTCGTTTGTCTCTTGTTGAGCGTAAAAGCTCATATTTGCCTGTATAAAACTAGGCGGCGTATTCCCTTGAACGCGTAAAAGCGATTTTTACCAAGGAAATGTCATTAAACTACGGTTTGGGTCTCTGTGCCGCACCATCATTACAGCCGCCGTCTGGATAGTTGTGTAGTACTCTTTGTCAGGAGTCAGGTTCACTGCATGATCTGACAGGTTCATTCGAGGAATACAAAGAGTTCTCCGTACGACTTTCCACTGCATTAAAAGCGAGTAGGTTTTACGCCGAAGTGGCGATGTAACAACCTTTTTACGCCGGAGCAGCTTGGAAATACTGTATTATGCGGACTGTTCTGGAGCTATATTTTACGCTGTACTAGCGATAAAGCTCTGTTTGTACGCCGATGGCTCTGAAATCATGTCTTACGCCACACGGTACTGAAATACCGCGTATAACTCTGCAGCGTATTTTTCATGCTTCTACATAGGTCACAAAATCATATTTTAAAATACTAGGATACCGTATCTCCAGATACGTAAATCCATTGGTAAAATATCACATACAAATGCCAAAACAATATTATTATATAAAATTTCAAAGACAAACATCAAATAGGTACCATGGTTTTGAACTAACTTGGTATCACAACATAAACCCATAATCTTGATACCTAAACCCAATACCTTGGGTATCCCCAATTACCTTAGTACTTACCTTGGTATCTCAAGGTAATACCCTAAACTTGTTTATACTAACTACCGGTAATATACATACACACTATACTTATTTATCACACACATAGTATACAATAAATACTATAAAACTATTTACATATATTAAATACTATATACATATATATATATATCTATATATATCTAATAATAGAAAATTGTCAAACTGTCGCTAAAACCCTGCCCGCTGTCGCTGAAGACTACTGGTGATAATGATACACTGTTTTTTAGTGACATTTTTCATCAAGTATCGCCAAAGTTGTCGCTAAAGCTCCTGATACGCTGCTGATACTGCAGTTGTTGCTGCCTTTCAGCGACGCTTGCTGTCGATGTTGCTCTTGCGGCTGCTGCTGCTGTTGGCATTTGCTGCTGCTTGTTGTTACGCTCTTGCCCGCTGTCACTAATATATATATATATATATATATATATATATATATATATATATATATATATATATATATATATATATATATATATATATATATATATCATATGCATAATTACTACTAATAACTATACATACACCCTCACATATGATTATGTACATAATACACATAGTAACATACATAGTAATATGTATATGTATATATATATTTATATATATATATATATATATACGTATAATCATTCACCATATATAATACACATTATATAATTGTAATTATAACAACCATAAATATCTATTTATATATGCATATTTATACATGCTACCATATACAATTATATATACATATATAAGAATAGCTACATACAATAAATACACCTATAATATGTACATAGATACATAGATCTAAGACAAAAAATTACATAAATATATATATATACAATTACATTCTCCATGAAATAAGAACACAAGAATAGATCTACAAACAATTTGCACAAACACATGGAGAGTATCACACCGTATCCCACTAGATCTAGGATACGTATATGACACGAGTCCACCACACATCCAAACTTACCCCGAAGGGCACGAATAAGTCACATATATTATTTATGAATAATACGAAGAGTCAAACACAAATCTACGTGTCCGTGTCAAAATATGACTTGTACAAAGTCCCGTGTCGAAGGGAAAACCCCCAAATCAATACGTATCACCAAATTGATGGGATACGAACTATACGTACCCAATTATGGACATGACACTAATCCCAAACACACAAGCACATGCCAAATTGATCTATAAGACCAATTAACACACACAACAAATGTCAATCTTGAAATTTCTCCAAAATTGACACAAAAAGTACCATAACTTTTACAATAGGTCTCCTATGAACACAAAACCAAATCCTATGGGTAGCCTATGCATATGAGTTTATTTTCCATGGTTAAATCTCATATTTAGAACCTAATTTAAGGAAAAAACTGAATTGTATCTATTGGGAGATGGATTCCCAATGAAACCTCCAAATGTGTGCCAACTTGTAGATCTTTGCTTCTCTTTGTAGATCCTTACTTCCTCCTTCTAGATCCTTGCTCCACTAGTCTCCAATGGTAATTTGTGAAGGAATTGGGATAGAATTTGGTAGGAAAATGAAGTGGGAATGAAGGAATTTGGTTGAGAAAATTTCTAGATCTAATTTCCAAATGAAAGGAGGAGAGAGAAATTTATTCCCCCTCTCTATATAGGCCGGCCCCTCTTTCCCCTCCCTCAAGCTACTATGAATTGTCCAATATACCCCTTGGGGCCTCTCATTAAGAAATAATTAAGGAGAGAAGCTTCTAGTCTAATGGTTTAATTAATTTAATCCATCTCCTTAACAATGGGCTTTCTAAATGGGCTAAATTCTATCAATTAATACATGTTAATCAATGAGTCTAAACTAAACTAGTTAGGTCTACTAACACAAGTCCAAAATAAATAACTAACATCTAACAACAATTAAATAATATAACAGATAATTATTTATTATGCATAATATTTAATTAAATATAAATTTACTAAAATATCCTTTCCTAGAAAATATGGTAGTGACAATTCTACCCTCCTTAAAATAATTTCGTCATCGAAATTCAAAGACGAAAACTACCCCCAGAAAATAACAGAACATAGCAAAAGAACATAACTAAAGAACATAACTAGCTATGGAAGAACATAACAATGAACAGAACATAAGTAGAAATAACATACCTCTAGGCACAAACTAATATGGATAACGCTATCGCATTTCATCCTCTCTCCCCCAGGTAGACTCCCCTGGAGAGTGATGCCTCCATGCAACGCGTACCAAAGGAATAGTCTGGTTCCTCAGCACCTTCTCTCTCCGATCCAGAATCTCAACTGGCTGCTCTAGATAGTTAAGAGTAGGGCCCACCTCTATTTCTGAGTGATCCAATACATGACTAGGATCTGCCATGTACCATCTCAACTGCGATACGTAAAACACGTTGTGCACTCCCTCCAATGCAGATGGCAAGTCTAGTCTATAAGCAACTGCACCGACCCTCTCTAGAATAGTGAAAGATTCGATAAATCGCGGACTAAGCTTCCCGTCTCCACCGAAGCGAATCGTGCCTCGTGTCGGAGAAATCCTCAGAAACACCAAACCACTCACCTAGAATAAAACACAACCTTAAGAACTTAATCTATAACAAACAACCAAAAACAAGCACAAAAGAAAATCTAAAACTATACCTCAAACTCCAAAGGTCTCCTGTGGCTATCGGCCCAATGCCGCTGTCTGTCCTGCGCCACACGAAGTCTGTCTCTGATCAACCGAACCTTCTCTGATGCATCTACAACCATCTCTAGCCCAAGAAAAACCCTCTCTCCAACATCGTCCCATGACAAAGGAGTACGACACCTCCGACCGTACAGAGCTTCAAAAGGTGATATCTCTATACTAGCCTAGTAACTGTTTTTATAAGCAAACTCTACCAAATGGAGATGGTCCTCCCAAAAACCCCTGGAATCTAGTACACAAGTGCGCAATATATCCTCGAGAGTCTGAATAGTCCTCTTTGATTGCCCATATGTTTGGGGATGATATGTAGTACTGAACTTGAGCTGAGTGCCCAAACTCTCCTGTAAACTCCTCAATAAATGAGAAGTGAAACGACTATCCCGATCCGAGACTATACTGACGGGAACTTCATGTATCCTAATGATCTGCCTCACATACATCTCTTCCAGCTTCTCCGTAGACAAACCCACCTTAAAAGGCAAAAAGTGGGCCAATTTGGTCAACCTATCAATGATGACCCAAATTGCTTCTCCGTAGACAAACCCATAGTAATGTACTCCCAATTCCACTCTGGAATGGATAATGGCTGAAGTAAACCTTCTGTCCTCTGCCTCTCAGCTTTCACCTGCTGGCACACTAAGCATCTGGATACAAACTATGCTACTTTCCTCTTCATGCCATACCACCACACACTCTCTCGTATATCTCGATACATCTTATTGGCACCTGGATATATGAAATACTGAGAGCGATGCGCTTCCTGTAACACCTTCTCACGTAGGTCCCCACTAGGCACATATAATCTAACTCCATGCCTCAAAGATCCATCCTCAACAATGGTGAAATCATCCTCCATTCCTGCTCTCACTTGAGCTCTGATACTCCTCAGAGATACATCCTTATACTGTGCTGCCTTGATCCTGTCCATTAAATCTGAATCTATCTGCAATCCCCAAATATGTATATCACAACCAGAAACTATCACCACAATGCCCAAGCTCTCCAAGTCCTCCAGCAAATATTGATCCTATGTCAAGAACATAGCTACCGGATATCTACTTAAAGCATCGACAACTACATTAGCTTTTGCAGGATGATACTGCAAAGATATATCAAAATCTTTCATCAGTTCCAACCACCGACGCTGCCTCATGTTCAACTCCTTCTGCGTGAAAACGTACTTCAAGCTCTTGTGGTCTGTGAAGACCTCCACACTCTCTCCGTACAAATAATGTTTCTACAACTTCAGAGCAAAGATGATTGCTGCCAACTCTAAATCATGGGTAGGATAGTTCTTTTCATGAGGACGCAATTACTTGGATGCATAGGCAATTACTTTCCCATTCTGCTAAAGAACACAACCCAAACTTTTTCCCGATGCATCACTATAAATAGTGAAACTTCCAGACCCTGATGGCAACGTCAAAATAGGAGCAGACCTCAACCTCTTCTTTAATTCCTCGAAAGCAACCTGGCAATCCTCCGTCCAAACAAACCCTACATCCTTTCTGGTGAGTCTGGTCATCGGCTTGGCAATCCTCAAAAAATCTTGCACAAACTTCCTGTAGTAGCCTGCCTATCCTAAGAAACTCCTGATCTCTGCTACCAAACTCGGGGTCTTCCAAGATTCCACTGCTGCAATCTTCTTCGGATCCACTGAAATACCATCACCAGTCACAACATGCCCCAAGAATTCCACCTTGTCGAAGAAAAACTCACACTTGGAAAACTTTCCATATAGCTTTTTCTTTCTCAGCACATCCAACACAATCCTCAAATGCTCCTCATGCTCCTCCGGTGTCCTCGAGTATATGAGTATGTCATCGATGAACACCACCACGAACTTGTTAAGGTACTGGTGGAACACTTTTTTCATCAAGTTCATAAATACCGCCGGTGCATTAGTCAAACCAAATGGCATCACCATAAACTCGTACTGACCATACCGAGTCCTAAAAGCAGTCTTCGGTATGTCCTCCGGCTTCACCTTCACCTGATGGTACCCTGATCTCAAATCTATCTTAGAAAATAACTTCCCGCCCCTCAACTGATCAAACAGATCATCAATCCATGGAAAAAGATACTTATTCTTGATAGTGAGATTATTCAAAGCCCTGTAATCAATGCACATGCATACCGATTTATCCTTCTTCGGTATAAACAATACCGGGGCTCCCCATGGTGAAGAACTCGATCTGATAAGCCCCTTATCCTGCAATTCGTCCACCTGCTTCTTCAACTCTACCAGTTCGCTGTTGTTTACTCTATAGACATGTTGCAAAATTGGTTCTGCACCTGGCACCAAGTCTATAGAAAATTCAATATCTCGATCTGGCGGCAACCCTGGCAATTCCTCATGAAACACATCCAAGCATTCTGCTATCAACTGATGCGACAACTCCTTGTCTTCCACCATAGCTCCACAAATAATGCCTTCTCCCTGCTCTGCTGCTCCTCTAGCAAATTCAAAATCTGGCTCTCCTGATGGCCCAAACAAAACTCTACCTCCTCTACAATCTATGCTAGCACGGTGCCTACTCAACCAATCCATCCCGAGTATAATATCGTAGCTCAGAAGTGGTATTACAAGTAGACACACACTCAACTCCCGGCCTCCCAGAATAACTCTCCGATCCTTACAAATATCATTAACCAGGATAATGCCTCCCCTGGTCATGATCTTGCAAGTCCTAAGCAAAGACTCAGCTACCAACCCATGCTTCAGAGCAAAAGAAACAGATACAAAACTATGGAAAGCACCACTATCAAACAAAGCTAAAGATAGAATGGAATCAAGAAGAATAGAACCTGCGATGACATCTCTGGTGGGTTCGTCCTCCTCGAAGGTCATAGCAAATGCTTGTCCCTGACGTGCACCTCCCTGCTGCTGATGTTGGACAAAACGCTGCTGCTATGTCGAAAGCGGTCCCCTCGGTTGTACTACAGGTGGTCTCGTCTGTGCCCTCGGAGCTGAAGCTGCTCCCTGAATTGCACGACGAGGATACTCTTTCATCTGATACCCTTCAGTACCACAGTACAAACAAACTCCCAACCTGTCACTACCCAATTCTAAAAATAGGATTTTCTTTTTATTTTAATTTGGTAAATTGTGTATTGATCATAAATATTTGTATTTGTATTTAATTAGTTGCATGTATTTATTTTCGTTAGTTGTTTTAGGATTTTGGCTAGTTTGGACCATGTTAGACCCTATTGGACCTTGTCAGACCCTTGTCAGACTCAACCCTTGGTGTAGAATAGTTATTTTATCTTTAATTATCTAGCTGGGTTGTTTTGGATTAGTTAGAATGGTTTAAGAAATCCTAAACCTAAAACCCTAGTTTGGGTGACTTAATTTGAGGGTACTATGGTCTTTGTGTTAGGCTCCCAAACCCTAAACCTATATTTTCTACATGGCCGCCTTCCCCTCCCTTCCTTTCCATTTTCCCACTTCATTTTTCCACTCTCCATTCTCCTTCTTTACTTCTTTCTTTACTTCTCACCCATTTCCAAGTAAGTTTCTTCACCATCCCTCTCTTCCTTCATTTACTTCCCTATTTAATAAACTCTAACCTTTAATTTTCCTCTAACCTAGGTGTGTAGAGCCTAGACTTGGTATAGAAGCTTGGCTTGGAGGCTTGGTGTGGCGAATTCTAGGGATTTTGGAGACTTTGGCCTTGGGATTTCAACTCCCAAGAGGTAAACCCTAACTTTTCTCTTAGTGATTACTCTAATATAGTGTAATTAGTAGTTTAGAACCTTCCTAGACCTTAGGGCTACCCATGGGAGGAAGTTAGAACTTGTTTGGATAGGTTTGGAGACTTTGACATAGAATTTTGTGTCAATTTCGGGTAAAATCCAAGATTGGCCTATTTTGGGTGTTGCCCTAGGTTAGACGGACCTACGTAGATATGCTTGGATGTCTTGAGGGTAGGTATGTGTCCCGTTTGGACACGTGAGGTCGTATCGCAGAGTTTTGGGTGTTACGGGCGATTTTGGGGTTTTTCCTTCTCCATGGGTTCCACGTGCATATGGAATTTTGTCATGGACCTAGAATTGGAGAGTTAGCATTTTTATGAGATTCTAGACATCGATTAGAACTCGTGGATAAATTTTAGGTCAATTTCGATTAGATTTGGCATGCGTTTCACGAGGTATCGCAAACCGCACTCCACGTGTTCGTCGAAATAACCAAATGACCATTTCGACTTGGTTTCTAGGTTTCAGGCTTGTGCGCGGGTTGGTTTAGCCTTGGAGAGTATGTATTAGAGTTTTTGAGATTATATTTATATATATATGTATTTGTATGTGTGTGGGTGAGTGTGCGTATAGGTGTTGGTGGTTGTATGTGTTTGTGTGTGTGTGATTGTGTGGTTGTGTGTGTTTATATATATATATATATATATAATGTATGTGTGTGTGAGCTTATATATATATATGGATGTGTGCTTGAGTGAGTGAGCTAGTAGGAGCAGCAGCAACAGGTAGCAGCAGCAGCAGTTGAGTGATATATATATATATATAGATATATAGATATATAAGTATATGTATATAGGTATGTGTATATATATATATATATATATATATATATATACATATAAATAGCTAGCTAGTTGTCACGCCCCAGTCCCAAAATATCGAGGGACTAGACACGTGGCAATGGCCAACAGCACACACCGATGGACAAATCCAATTTAATGGATCCATCGAGGCATACTTAAGCTGTAATATAACAATAATGGTCTAGATATACTAATCTCATCCACAGAAAAAGAATATAGCAATATCAGAATCAATAAAACAAGATCAATCTCAATAAAACATAAACTCTGGAAATAACCCGATAATGAGTATGATACAACTGTCAAGATACAAGAATAAAGATAACCACAGCAAATACTGAGTATGGAAACAATATATACTCCGAAAATACCCTCAGGGATTACTCGTCTACTGGATCTGGTACTGCTCCAGTGCCTGCTTCTGTTCCTGCTAATGCTCATGTCCCGTATACCTCGGGATCGATCTCGTCTGCTAATCCTGGGGACATAATCCGGATCCAGGTCCTCAAGGGACATAGCAAGGTACAAATAATACAAGCCAAAAATAATGCAGTACAGCAAATAAATGAAACAATAGGGTAAATATATAACCAGCTAAGTGATATGCAAGATGGGAGCAGCACTAGAACTCAGGCTGAGACCACTACAAGCTCTGTGTCGGGGAGCTGTAGCAGTGATATCATGTGGTTGTCTAGCTCGGAGGGAGACTAAGACGTCGGCATAATATAGTCAACCTATAGCCTGTGTGTCTCTCCCCACCCAATGTAATCATACGTCTCATGTCCATAACGTCTCATGTCCATGTCACGCAGGATCATAACTAATGCATAAAGTCATATAATATCTAAGCAAAAGAATATGTCATGTAACTTGTATCCTATACAGAATCACAATGAATATCTCAGGAAGACTCTGTCTCATGAATAGTATCAAGTGTCCTGGGTTATGTCGTACTTGATAATGCAAGCACGAGAAGTATAGGGTCTCGGTATCCATGTCTAGATGACGTTACACAACTCCGCGTACGGTGTTGGCACCCAACTATTAATCGGACACTAAGTAAGTTACACGGTCCTAGGTCAAGCATGTACAACATATAAATAAGATAAGAAAATATGTAACAAGAACTGCAATGTTGGCAAGGTACACTTGCCTGGGGTTCTGGTTCCAACTATAGCTCTGACCTTAGTGGGAATTATAGGTAGTTCTCTAGTTGCTGAAATAAACATCACCATCAGATTCAAAAAATATAAAATAGCTAGAAACGCCTGTCCTTGAGTCCAATTTGGACACAGGGGCAAAAATGACAGTTTCTGGTCAAAGCGGGGTCCGTATGTGGGCCGCTTTGCACCGAAAAATATGTCAGAACCAAATGTCTCCAAATTTTCCAAACTTAGTGTCAACAAGTCCAGAACGATGATACGAACCCAACAAAACTTTCAGAACTGGATTCCGATGAGCCGATCCCAAAACCGCCCGTTAAGTGGAGCCGCGGGGCCCACGATACGCGATTTTGTCAACGTTCTCAGAATTGAACCAAACTTTGGTCACAAGACCAGTGTATTGCTACGAGTCCGATGGCGCAAGTTTTGTTTCGATTCGACATGTGCACACAAAGTTACAACTAGATCCAGAACAGGCGGATACGGGGCGTTGTCGGCGGATATGCGTTGATTCCGGTGTGCACGTACATCCAAATCAACTTCTGCAAAAATCCGCACATCCGTATTAACGACGCACACGTTTCGGTGAAGACCGCTCGCGACCAAGTCGTCCCGTTTGGCGGGGCACACTCAGTTCTGGAGAAAAATGGGGTATTGTTTTTCCTGTTTTTGGATCGCGGATCGCGATCGCCACAGGACGCGACGCACCGAGCGGGTTGCACGGGTATCGAGAGGGTTACATAGCCTACGCGTCATAACTGACAGAACAGAAAATGGGGCAACGAGGAGAGAGAAAAGAGTACCTGAACAGGGCTCCGTAGAACGGGGTTTCTCCGTGTCCGTGAGGCTACACGACACAACGGTGTCCGGGTACTGTGTTGCTGTGTCCGGGTTTTAGGGTTTAGACTTCTGTTGGCCGGGGGGCATGACGAAGGCGGCCGGGGGCTTCGCCGGAGGCAGCTCAGGCGGAGCTGCGGGATGCTCGGGGACGGCGTAAGTGGCTCCAGGCGGCGCTGGGCAGCTGGTGGAACTTGAGAGACTGGTGCTGGAGGGGCTCCGGCGAGGCTAGGGTCTGCTCGATCGGGGACGATGAGTGGTGGGCGGGGAGAGATGGCCAGAAATGGCAGAGGGGAGTGGGCGGTGGAACAGGTGGAGGCAGAGGGGTTTGATGGGGACGGAGGTTGGGCAGCGGAGGCGAGGGGAGAAGGTGGAGGCGGCGCTGGGAGGGTTACGGTGAGGAGAGGGTGGAGCTGGGCGATCGAGGGGAGAGGGCTCAGGCGGGGCTCGAGGGTGATGGTGGTGGAGCGGGGAGAGGGTCGAGGTCGTCGGGGAAGACGACTTAGTGGTCTGGGAGTTCTGGTCGAGGTGCGACTCAGGGAGAGGGGCAGAGGAGAGGAGGGAAGGCAGTAGTGATCGAGGGCTGCGGTGGAGGTTCGATCGATGGCTGCGGGGTCATGATCGAGGCGAAGGAAGGAGGGAGACATCGGAGATGATGGCTGAGGGAGGGGCTTAGGACGGAGGAAGGAGGAGGGAAGGCGGTTAGGGTTCAGGCGTCGAGGGGGTTAAATAGAGGCGGAGCTAGGCGGACGTTGCAGAGGCGAGGCGGCGTTAGTTACGGAGGAGAGCGGCCGCTGGTCGTAACCGCCGACGGGGATCGCGGCAGCCGGCTAGGGCACGAACGGATGGGGGTTACGTTTAGGGTTACGGGTCGGGTCGACGGGTCAGCGGGTCAGCGGGGTTCCGACCCGATGCGCTAAAACAGAAATGCGGGTTCGGGTTAGCGGGTTTCGGATAGGCGGGTTTGACCCGGATCCGACCCGCAGGGTTGGTTTTGGTTCAGTTGAACCGGGTCTGGGTTGGTTTGGTTCAATTGGACCAGATTTAATCCTAGGGTTTAATTAAACTTGGTTTTTAGGGTTTTAAAAATGCTTTCGGTGTCCAATAAATTCCCAGAAAATTACCCAATGTCTAATTTTTTATTTTACACCAGAAATTATTATCTTTATAATATTTTAATATTATTTAACATCAATTAAAAATTATTTTATTTTAAAATACCTAGGTTTTAATTACAGAAAATTCTAGAAAAATTATGAGAAATTAATTTTAAAAATTCCTAAAAATCAGGGGGTTTACAATCTATCCCCCTTAAGAGGATTGCGTCCTCACAATCAAAGAATAACCGGTCAAAAGAGATGACACGATTGCAAAACATTGCTCAAAGCACATCATTATCAAGAAGAATCAAGGTTTTAAGAAGAACACATAGGAAAAATCATTTCCCTAAGCGATAAAAGTTATGCGATTTCCCGAATGAAGGAAATCTAGAAAATAATCGTTTTTAGAAAATCAGGTTATCATTTATAAAAACATATTAGGTTATCAGTTATTAGCAAGTTCAAAGTTACTAGGTCAAGGCTAAGGTCACGAACCAACAGGCGTGAACTAAAGCAATACTAGACGAGATAGCTATGAAAACTTACGCGCATTATCTACTCCATAAGTCTGCACGTTCTCCAAGGTCATCGCCAGGGCTTGTCCGCGTCCTTATAGTCGATTCCTCTGCTGCTGCTGAGCCTGCTAGAAGAGTAGTGCCTGGGGTATCAAAGGTGGCCTCGGCTGATACCCTCCTGGAGCTGGTGGTAGGACTCCTTCAACTCCCATTTGTGGTGCTCCCAATGCTGGATAGGTTGGCCTCGGTACTGGTAACGCTTATTGGTTAACCATTGGTGCTCTTTCTCGACGCTTAGGGCATTCCTTCAATGAATGCTGACTGGATCTGCATGCTAAACATAATCTTCTTTTGCGTCTGCACTCGTTATCTATATGGCCTCGCTTGCGACAATATTGACAGACAGGTAGTGCATGTGAAGATGCTTCTGGTGGCTGGTGTATGTGAGGTCTTTTTGTAGCTTCTTCCTGTGGTGCTCAGGCTGGTGCTGATGTAGATGGCCGCTTCAGACTGATCTCTCTCCTGATGACGCGCTCCATGCATCGGGCTGCAGCAAGGACGTCCAGGTAAGATGTAGGTGCAACAAATCCAATTAGTTTCTGTAGCTCAATGTTTAATCCGTCGAAGAACTTCTTAGCCTTCTCTTCTTCTGTCTGAATCAAGATTGGGGCGAAGCGGCTCAGATGAATGAATTTTGCGTTGTACTCTTCTACTGTCATATTGTCTTGAGTAAGGCGATTGAACTTGTCCCGAAGTTCTGATCGAGCGATGGCTGGAATGTACATCTCCTGAAAGAGTCTAGAGAACTCTTCCCAAGTGACTCGGTCTGGTCCGAGCCGCATCTCCTCAGATAGCCACCAGTGATGTGCATTGTCCGTTAATTGCATTCTGACGGCAGTCATCCAACGTTCCCGTGGAAGCTCAGCTGCTTCTAATTGATGTTGAGTGTTGGTGAGCCATTCATGAACTTCTGTAGGCTCTTCTTTTCCTGAGAAGGTACGAGGCTTCAACTGGCGAAAGTCGGTGATAGAGCCCATCGTTGGTCGTCGTACTGGTAGATCTGCCTGCTCTAGTGTGGTTATTAGGCTGCGACTCAAAGCCTTTTGTTGAGCTTGCATTATTGCATAGATCATTCGAAATATTTTTTGTTCATCCATAGCCTGCCCTTGTGGAAAGGTAGGCATCGGTGGAGCAAACTACGTCGATGGTGGAACGTTATCTTACTGGATTCTCGAGGAATGTTGATTTGCTTGATTGTGCTGTTGAGATGGTTGACCTTCATCCACTTCATCTTCGTTGGTTACCACATTATCTCGTGATAATCTTGCAGGAGTCTCATTGTTTGCTCATGAATCCATAACTCTGCAACCAAAATAAACAATAAGAGGCGCACAGGAATCAAGGCAGGATACAAGTCAAGGAATTAGTTCGAATCCGATATAGATATCAAGAATGATTCAAGCAAGTGGATGAGATCCTAAAAACTTATCCTATCTTATTGTAGGCCTGTTCGGTCCCTAAGTTGAAACCGAACAGTTTAGTCGTTGACCTACATGGGCCACCACAAAAAACTATGTCACGCCCAGTCCCAAAATATCGAGGGACTAGACACGTGGCAATGGCCAACAGCACACACCGATGGACAAACCCAATTTAATGGATCCATCGGGCGTACTTAAGCTGTAATACAACAATAATGGTCTAGATATACTAATCTCATCCACAAAAAATGAATATAGCAATATCAGAATCAATAAAACAAGATTAATCTCAATAAAACATAAACTCAAAAAATAACCCGATAATGAGTATGATACAACTGTCAAAATACAAGAATAAAGATAACCACAACAAATACTGAGTATAGAAACAGTATATACTCAGAAGATACCCTCAGGGATCACCCGTCTACTGGATCTGGTACTGCTCCTGTTCCTGCTTCTGCTAATGCTCATGTCCCGTATACCTCGGGATTGATCTCGTCTGCTAATCCTGGGGACATAATCCAGATCCAGGTCCTCAGGGGACATAGCAAGGTACAGATAATTCAAGCCAAAAATAATGTAGTACAGCAAATAAATAAAATAATAGGGTAAATATATAACCAGCTAAGTGATATACAAGATGCGAGCAGTACTAGAACTCAGGCTGAGACCACTATAAGCTCTGTGTCGGGGAGCCGGTAGCAGTGATATCATATGGTTGTCTAGCTCGGAGGGAGACTAAGACGCCGGCATAATATAGTCAACCTGTAGCCTGTGTGTCTCTCCCCACCCAATGTAATCATACGTCTCATGTTCATAATGTCTCATGTCCATGTCACGCAGGATCATAACTAATGCATAAAGTCATATAATATCTAAGCAAAAGAATATGTCATGTAACTTGTATCCTATACAGAATTACCATGAATATCTCAGGAAGACTCTGTCTCAAGAATAGTGTCAAGTGTCCTGGGTTATGTCGTACTTGATAATGCAAGCACGAGAAGTATAGGGTCTCGGTATCCATGTCTAGATGACGTTACACAACTCCGCGTACGGTGTTGGCATCCGACTATTAATCGGACGCTAAGTAAGTCACACGGTCCTAGGTCAAGCATGTACAACATATAAATAAGGCAAGAAAATATGTAACAAGAACTGCAATGTTGTCAAGGTACACTTGCCTGGGGTTCGGATTCCAACTGTAGCTTTGACCTCAGTGGAAATTGCAGGTAGTTCTCCAGTTGCTGAAATAAATATCACCATCAGATTTAAAAAATATCAAATAGCTAGAAATGCCTGTCCTTGAGTCCAATTTGGACACATGGGCAAAAATGACAGTTTCTGGTCAAAGAGGGGTCCACATGTGGGCTGCTTTGCACCGAAAAATGTGTCAGAAGCAAAGGTCTCCAAATTTGCCAAACTTAGTGTCAACAAGTCCAGAACGATGATACGAACCCAACGAAACTTCCAGAACTAGATTTCGATGAGCCGATCCCAAAATCGCCCGTCAAGTGGAGCCGCGGGGCCCACGATACGCAATTTTGTCAACGTTCTCAGAATCGAATCAAACTTGGGTCACAGGACCAGCGTATTGCTACGAGTCCGATGGCGCAAGTTTTGTTTCGATCCGACGTGTGTACACAAAGTTATAACAAGATCCAGAATAGGCAGATACGGAACGTTGTCGGTGGATACGCGTTGATTCCGGTGTGCACGCACATCCAAATCAACTTCTGCAAAAACCTGCACGTCCATATCAACGGCGCGCACGTTTCGGTGAAGACCGCTCGCAACCAAGTCGTCCCGTTTGGCGGGGCGTACTCAGTTCCGGGGGAAAACAAGGTATTATTTTTCCTGTTTTTGGATCGTAGTTCGCGATCGCCACAGGATGCGACGCACCGAGCGGGTTGCACGAGCATTGAGAGGGTTATACAGCCTACGCGTCACGACTGACGGAACAGAAAATGGGGCAACGAGGAAAGAGAAAAGAGTACCTGAACAGGGCTCCGTGGAAAGGGGTTTCTCCGTGTCCGTGAAGCTATACGGCACAACGGTGTCCGGGTACTGTGTTGCTGTGTCCGGGTTTTAGGTTTAGACTTCTGTTGGCCAGAGGGCACGGCGGAGGTGGCCGGGGGCTTCGCCGGAGGTGGCTCAGGCGGAGCTGCGGGACGCTCTGGGACGGCGCCGGTGGCTATTGGCGGCATTGGGCGGCTGGTGGAACTCGAGAGACGGGTGCTGGAGGGGCTCCGGCGAGGCTCGGGGTCTGCTCGGTCGGGGCCGATAAGTGGTGGGCGGGGAGAGATGGCCGGAAATGGCAGAGGGGAGTGGGCTGTGGAACAGGCGGAGGCGGAGGGGTTTGACGGGGACGGAGGCTGGGCAGCGGAGGCGAGGGGAGAAGGTGGAGGCGGCTCTGGGAGGGTGACGGTGAGGAGAGGGTGGAGCTGGGCGGTCGAGGGGAGAGGGCTCAGGCGGGGCTTGAGGGTGATGGTGGTGGAGCGGGGAGAGGGTCGAGGTCGTCGGGGAAGACGGCTTAGGGGTCTGGGAGTTCTGGTCGAGGTGCGGCTCAGGGAGAGGGGCGGAGGAGAGGAGGGAAGGCGGTGGTGATCGAGGGCTGCAGTGGGGGTTCGATCGACGGCTGCGGGGTCATGATCGAGGCGGAGGAAGGAGGGAGACGTCGGGGATGATGGCTGAGGGCGGGGCTTAGGGCGGAGGAAGGTGGAGGGAAGGCGGTTAGGGTTTAGGCGTCGAGGGGGTTAAATAGAGGCAGAGCTAGGCGGACGTTGCGAAGGCGAGGCGGCGTTAGTTACAGAGGAGAGCGGCCGCTGGTCGTAACCGCCGGCGGGGATCGCGGCGGCAGGCTAGGGAACGAACGGACGGGGGTTACGTTTAGGGTTACGGGTTGGGTCGACGGGTCTGCGGGTCAGCGGGGATCCGACCCGATCCGCTAAAACAGAAATGCGGGTTCGGGTTAGCGGGTTTCGGATAGGCGGGTTTGACCCGGATCCGAATCGCAGGGTTCGCTTTGGTTCAGTTGAACCGGGTCTGGGTTGGTTTGGTTCAATTGAACCGGGTTTAATCCTAGGGTTTAATTAAACTTGGTTTTTAGGGTTTTAAAAATGCTTCCGGGGTCCAATAAATTCCCAGAAAATTATCCTATATCTAATTTTTTATTTTACACCAGAAAATATTATTTTTATAATATTTTAATATTATTTAACATCAATTAAAAATTATTTTATTTCAAAATACCTAGGTTTTAATTACATAATAATCCAGAAAATTCCAGAAAAATTGTGAGAAATTAATTTTAAAAATTCCTAAAAATTAGGAGGTTTACACTAGTTAGTTAGTGAGTTGAGAAGGGTAAGGTAAGGTATCTCAATACCTTGAAATATCAAGATACTCAAGGTATTGGGTATCGGGGCGAGGTATTGGATTTTTGCCTAGGAATGGGGTTAGAGTTGGTTATATATATATATATATATATATATATATATATATATATATATATATATATATATATATATATATATAGACATGTTAGGGTATATATTAGAGGGTATAGGCGGGGTATATATCGTAGGTTGAGATATCGAATACCGAGGGTATCCCGTTATCTCAAAGAGGCGAGTTTGAGGGTTTACTAGCTTAATAAACTAGTTTTGACCTAAAATTTTAGGTGCACCCTTGTTTGACCTAGAGTTGACCGTAATTGCACCGGTTGACCACCAAAGTTAACCTTTGACCTAGTTTCAGCCCAGAGTTGACTTTTTGGACATCGGGTTGACTTTTTATCCAGATTTTACCAGTTTGACCCATTTGACCTAGAACAATCCTAGAAGCTTGGTTTAGTTATTTTATATCTTTTTAACTCTTTAGAACCCCGTTTAACCTTGCTTTTCGCAATAGGTCTTTGCGACGCCAGTCCGGATCTCGATCCTCACCAGTTGCTCAGGACGTTAAGCGAGTACCTACCTCTGATTATTTCCATTTCATGATAGCGTATATATTATCTGTTCTAGAACTGTTAATACTTGATTCTGACATATTGTGTCACAAGCTGGTACTAGTTGTATCCCGTCATGAGATGTTATCCCCTTTTCCGTGTTCAACGGGTACTCTATCACGTGTATTTCATCAAGTACTTCGGGTATTGATTCTCATGTGCTTCACGTGCTTCGTGTGCTCTCCCTTTCATGTGTACGAGTTATTTATCATGTACGTAGCGTATCATGGTTGGATCTAAGAGTATTAGTAGGGAAGGGGAGTAGAAGTTGGTTATGTGATCAAATCCAAACACTATTCATGTGTATGTCGGTTATGCAACTCATGCATAACGGAGTTATCGTAGAATAAATCATGTGCAACCCAAGCCGATCACATAACGAACTTGTGCTCAAGGCACTTAGCTAGTATTCCTAATTTCTCACATGTAGTTAATTCTCTACTACTTGTATTATTTCTCAGTTTTACATTACAGTTACTTTATCAATTCTACCATATATTTACTTTCCTGTGCATCTTGTATTCTTTTCTATTGCTAGTCATATACACCTTACCATGTATTTGGAGTTACTTTCAGAGTTATGTACTTTGCTCCAATTCTGACTGGATATATTTTTCTAGATGATCCTGAGGACTTTTGCCCGACTTACTACGGTATCACTACCACATTTTTTAGGAAAGGGTATTTTAGTAATTTCATATTTATTTAAATATTGTGCATGATAAATAATTATTTATTGTATTATTTAATTGTTGGTAGATATTAGTTATTTATTTTGGACTTGTGTTAGTGGACCTAACTAGTTTAGTTTAGACTCATGGACCAACATGAATTAATTGGTTAGAATTTAGCCCATTTAGAAAGCCCATTGTTAAGGAGATGGATTAAATTAATTAAAGCATTAGACTAGAAGCTTCCTTCCTTAATTATTTCTTCATGAGAGGCCCCAAGGGGTATATTAGACAATTCATAGTAGCTTGAGGAAGGAAAAAGGGGGCCGGCCTATATAGAGGGGGAAATTTTATTTCTCTCTCCTCTTTTCATTTTAAAAGTAGATCTAGAATTTTCCTCAACCAAATTTCTTCATTCCCACTTCATTTTCTTACCAAATTTTATTCTAATTCCTTTCTAAATCACCATTGGAGGCTAGTGGAGCAAGGATCTAGAAGGAGAAAGCAAGGATCTACAAAGAGGAGTAAGGATCTACAAGTTGGAGCCAATTTTATCTTATTTGGAGGTTGCATCGGAAATCCATCTCACAATAGGTACAATTCAGTTTTTCTCCTTAATTAAGGTTCTAAATCTGAGATTTAACCATAGAAAATCAACCCATATGCATAGGATACCCATAGGATTTGGTTTTGTGTTCATATGAGGCCTATTGAGAAAATTATGGTGCTTTTTGTGTCAATTTTGGGGAATTCCAAGATTAACAATTATTGTGTGTGTCAATTGGTCCTATAGATCAATTTGGCATATGCTTATATGTTTGGGGCTAGTGTCGTGTCCATAATTGGGTACGTGTAGGTCGTATCCCAATAATTTGGTGATACGTGTTGATTTGGGAGTTTTCTCTCTGACACGGGACTTTGTGCATGTCACATTTTGACACGGACACGTAGATTTATTTTTGACTCTTCGTATTGTTCATAAATAATATATATGACTTGTTCGTGTCCTTCGGGGTAAGTTTGGATCTGTGGTAGACTCGTGTCTCATGCATATCCTAGATCTAATGGGATACGGAGTAATACGATCTATGTGTTAGTATAATTTAAATATTAAATCTATTCCTCTTGTCATTGTGATGTATATATATATATATATACATATATATATACATATATATATATATATATATATATATATATATATATATATATATATATATATTGTTGTGACAATATTTATGTATTATTGTGTCCTAGATCTATGTATTATGTATGTACTATATGTGTATATATTATGTAGCTATTCTTCTATATATATATATATATATATATATATATATATATATATATATATATATATATATAGTACATATGTTATGTGTAAATATGTAAATATGTTGTTATATATATATGTTACTATATATATGTATGTTATTATTGTTATATGAGTTTATTATGTACATATATTCTATGTAGTTGTAACTATGTATATATATATTACTATGTTGTTATATATTTTATTGTATAAGTATATATACATTGGAGCATGTATAGATATATACACATGTTTACAATGGATACTATGTTGTTATATTTATATATGTATGTTATATGATTATATATACATATACATACATGTATAGTTATCTATATATATATTACTATGTGTGTGTGTGTGTGTATATTACTATATAATATTATGTACATAATACTAGGTGAGGGTGTATGTATAATTATTGGTAGTAATTATGCATATGGTATATATATGTATATATATTGTGGGTTATATATATACATAGGTTATTAAATATATATTATATATATATATATATATATGTATCAGCGACAGCAGCAAAGGCGACACAGCAGAGCGTCGCAACAGCAGCAGCAAAACAGCACAGCAGCGGCAGCAGCGGAGGCAACAGCGATAGTCATCTGTCGCGGAAAGGCAGCAGCAGCGGCAGCGAGAAGCAGTGACAGCAACCAGCGATAGTTTCAGAAAAACTATCGCTGAAACAGCAGCGTATCAGCAGGGTATAAGGGTCTGTAGTGACAGTTTTTAGCGACAGTGTAGGAAACTGTCACTAAAATAATAGTATATCTTAATAATCAGCAGCTTTCAGTGGCAGCAGGAATAGTGATAGCAATAGTTTGGCAGTTTTATATATATATATATATATATATATATATATTTATATATATATATATATACATACTACACTAATTATATAGTATATATACATACTACACTAATTATATATATATATATATAATGTATCTCCTAAATTGCTAACTACATTATAGTATATATATAATAATAAGTGTAGTATGTATATATATATATATATATATATATATATATATATATATATATATATATATATATATATATATATATATATATATATATATATTACGGGTAGTTAATATAATAAGGTATTGGGTATTACCTTGAGGAACCAAGGTAATTGGGGATACCCATGGTATTGAGTTTGGGTATCAAGTTTTTGAATTATTGTTGTGATACCAAGTTGGTTCAAAACCACGGTACCTATTTAATGTTGTAATTATGAGTCTATAATATTAATGATTGTTTGATATATATATATATATATATATATATATATATATATATATATATATATATATATATATATATATATATATATATATATATATATATATATTGATATATTGATATTTCACCTAAGGATTTACGTATCCGGAGATACGGTATCCTAGTATTTAAGATAAGGGTTTTTATGGCTTAGACTTTAGTATCTTGAACCCAAAATTTTGTGTTAGACTTATGCAACCTATAAGTAGGTAGTTAACCATAATTGACCATACTTGACCATAGTTGACCATAGTTTGACTTTTAACTTATAATTGACTTGTTGACCTAGAAGTTAACTCGTTTAACTTATTCTCTTTACGAAACCTTGTATTGATGTTGTATTCCATATCTAGGTCTTCGAGGCACCGTATCAGACATCTGTGAGACTATTCATTGGACTTCAGGCGAGTACATTCTCTGATAGTTTCTCGTTTATGATATCCTCTATGTTCATTGTATCTAGTGTAGATATCCATGTTTCTTGACACGATGGTTACACGGATTGGTATATCCGGATCTCGTCATGAGTTGTTATTCCTTGAATATGGTGTATCTTGTGCAAGTCTTGTTTCATTGATTATCTTGTGCATGTACAAACACTAATTATTGGGGAGATTTGCTACCTTCCTAGAGAATCTTGTGCCATAACATACCATGGTTGGATCTATTGTACCAGTCGGGGGTGGAAAGTACTTTAGTATAGATATATGATCATACCCTCCTTGTGCATGTCTTGTTCTTTGTGAGTGTTGATCATACACCGTATGTATGATCAGCCAGGCTGTTATACTCTTGTGCAAGTTCCCAAGCCGATCACATGTTAAAGCTAGTACTCACACACTTAGACATTAGTATTCTTGTTCATTGTCATATTGTTCATTCTTGTATTTATTCCAGTATTTCCTTATTATGTATCTCTTGTATCTATTATGCATATTGTATATTCACATCTATTTACTGTTAAATCGTTTTTATCATTGATTAGAACGGCTGTTGGAGATGTACTCTACTTCTTTCCTAACTGGATATATTTTTCCCAGATGACACTGAGGACTGGTACCCTACACATTATGGACCCCAGGATATTGTGGGTTTAGAGTCTGAGACCCTGGTTCAGGAGGGACTTATCCCAACTGAGTCAGTTGACCCGGGTTTAGTAGCTTCTTAGTATATCTTTTGTACTGGATTTGTCTCCAGCTATATTTGTAGTACTTCATTCAGACTCGTTGATGTATTATTTTAGACTCATGAGTTGTATGTGACTTTCTATTATTTTATCTGTTTTGTGCTCATTTCCATCTTAGTTCTGTGATTGAGTATATTGCTATTGTTAGTGGTTCTTTATGTGCTAGATAGATTACCCAGACAGCATTCTACCGCCGATTCTGCGGCGTAGGCTGGGCGTTGTTTCCAACTTATACCCTTACACCGGGTGTGGGTCGTAACACATTTTAGTGGTGGCCCATGCAGGTCAATCTTCGCAAGTTATACGATGTCGTGGTAGTGCGACAATTTAGTTGTACTACTGCGAGCCTGCGATAGGATATAGGATATAGGCTTAGATACTCAATCACATCTAGGAAAAATTCTTTTGATTCAACTATTCTCCATTTGATATTGATACTTGATCTCTTAATCTGTCCTTTTCTTGAGTGTCTTACATCATGTGCCATATTAATCCCCATTCTATCTTTTTATGAGACATACTCGGAGATACTTGCGGAGGCACGCAAGGTTGAGCGGGAGTTGGGTTTGAAGCCCAAGAGAGACCGTGATTCTTTTTTGGGGGCAAACAACAGTGCAATATCTGCCAAACGTCCTCATTTCCAGTCCAGGCCTTTCCAATAGCCACAGCAACACCCGACTCCAGCTAGGGCACCTTTTTACCAGGCACCACAACAACAAAGACAGTTACAGCAATCTTTCTGCCACTTTTGCAAGAAGCCCGGCCATATCTGGGAAGTTTGCAGGAAGAGGTTGAGAGTTTGTTTGTATTGTGGTACTGAAGGGCATCAGCTGAGGGAGCGTCCTTCAAATCCTCGTCGTTCAGTTTAGGGAACAACTTCAGCTCCGAGGGCACAAACGAGACCACCTGCAGTACAGCCGAGGGGACCACTTCCGACAGAGCAACAGCGTTATGTCCAGCATCAGCAACAGGGAGGAGCACGTCAGGGACGAGCATTTGCTACGACCGTCGAGGAGGATGAAGCCATCGGAGATGTCATCGCAGGTTCTATTCTTCTTGATTCCATAACAGCTTTAGCTTTGTTTGATAGTGGTGCTTCCCATAGTTTTGTATCTGTTTTATTTGCTCTGAAGCATGGTTTGATTGCTGAGTCTTATCTTAGGACTTGCAAGATCATGACCGGGGGAGACATTATCCTGGTTAATGATATTTGCAAGGATCGAAGAGTTACTCTAGGAGGCCGGGAGTTGAGTGCGTGTCTATTTGTAATGCCACTTCCGAGCTACAACATTGTACTCGGGATAGATTGGTTGAGTAGGCACCATGCTAGCATAGATTGTAGAGGAGGTAGAGTTTTGTTTGGGCCGCCAGGAGAGCCAGAGTTCGAATTTGCTAGAGGTACTATAGAGCAGGGAAAAGGCATTATTTGTGGAGCTATGGTAGAAGACAAAGAGTTGCCGCATCCGTTGATAGCAGAGTTCTTGGATGTGTTTCCTGAGGAATTGCCAGGTTTGCCGCCAGATCGAGATATTGAATTCTCTATAGACTTGGTGCCATGTGCAGAACCATTTTCGCAATATATCTATAGAGTAAACAACAGCGAGCTGGTCGAGCTGAAGAAGCAGGTGGACGAATTGCAGGATAAGAAGTTTATCAGATCGAGTTCTTCACCGTAGGGAGTCCCGGTATTATTTGTACCAAAATAGGATGGATCAATGCACATGTGCATTGATTACAGGGCTTTGAATAATCTTACTATCAAGAATAAGTATCCTTTGCCACGGATTGATGATTTGTTTGATCAGTTGAGTGGTGCGAAGGTGTTTTCTAAGATAGATTTGTGATCAAGCTACCATCTGGTGAAGGTGAAGCCAGAGGACATACCGAACTGCTTTTAGAACTTGGTATGGTCAATACGAGTTTTTGGTGATGCCGTTTGGTTTGACTAATATACCGACGGTATTTATGAACTTGATGAGCAAGGTGTTCCATCAGTTCCTTGACAAGTTTGTGGTGGTGTTCATCGACGATATACTCATATACTCGAAGGCGCCAGAGGAGCATGAGAGCATTTGAGGATTGTGTTAGATGTGTTAAGGAAGGAGAAGCTTTATGGAAAGTTGTCCAAGTATGAGTTTTTCTTGGACAAGGTAGAATTCTTGGGGCATGTTATGACTGGTAATGGTATTTCAGTGGATCCGAAGAAGATCACAATAGTAGAATCTTGGAAGACCCCGAGTTCGGTAGCAGAGATCAGGAGTTTTTTGGGATTGGCAGGCTATTATAGGAAGTTTGTGCAAGATTTTTTGAGGATTGCCGAGCCAATGACCAGACTCACCAGGAAGGATGTAGAGTTTGTTTGGACAGAGGATTGCCAGGTTGCTTTTGAGAAGTTGAAGAAGAGGTTGACGTCTGCTCCTATTTTGACATTGCCATCAGGATTTGGAGGTTTCACTATTTATAGTAATAAATCGGGGAAAGGTTTGGGTTGTGTTCTTCAGCAGAATAGAAAAGTGATTGCCTATACATCCAGGCAATTACGTTCTCATAAAAAGAACTATCCTACCCCTGATTTGGAGTTAGCAGCAGTTATCTTCGCTCTGAAGTTGTCAAAACATTATTTGTACGGAGAGCGTGTGGAGATCTTCACAGACCACAAGAGCTTGAAGTACGTTTTTACGCAGAAGGAGTTAAACATGAGGCAGCGTCAGTGGTTAGAACTGATGAAAGATTTTAATATATCTTTGCAGTATTATCCTAGAAAAGCTAATGTAGTTACCGATGCTTTGAGTAGGTATCCGGTAGCTATGTTCTTGATACAGGATCGATATTTGTTAAAGGACTTGGAGAGCTTGGGCATCGAGGTGATAGTTCCTGGTTGTTCTATGCAGATGTGGGGATTGCACATTCATTCAGATTTGATGGACAGGATCAAGGCAGCACAGTATGAGGATGTATCTCTGAGGAGCATCAGAGCTCAGGTGAGAGCGGGATTGGAGGATAATTTTACCATTGCTGAGGATGGATCTTTGAGGCATGGAGTTAGATTGTGTGTGCCTAGTAGGGAGCTGCGTGAGGAGGTATTATAGGAAGCGCATCACTTTCAGTATTTTATGCATCCAAGTGCCAACAAGATTATCGGGATATGCGAGAGTGTGTGTGGTAGTATGGCATGAAGAGGGATGTGGCACAGTTTGTATCCAGATGCTTAGTGTGCCAGCAGGTGAAAGCCGAGAGGCAGAGGCCAGGAGGTTTACTTCAGCCATTACCCATTCCAGAGTGGAAGTGGAAGCACATTACTATGGATTTTGTATCCGGACTTCCACGATCTCCAGGAGGGAAATACGCGATTTGGGTCATCGTTGATAGGTTGACCAAGTCGGCCCACTTTTTACCTTCAAAGTGGGTTTGTCTATGGAGAAGCTAGCAGAGATGTATGTGAGGTAGATTGTTAGGAGACATGGAGTTTTTGTCAGCATAGTCTCGGATTGGGATAGTCGTTTCACTTCTCATTTCTGGAAGAGTTTGCAAGAGAGTTTGGGCACTCAGCTCAAGTTCAGTACTACATATCATCCACAGATAGATGGGTAGTCAGAGAGGACTATTCAGACTCTTGAGGATATGTTGCACACTTGTGTACTAGATTTTGGGGGTTTTTGGGAAGACCATCTCCATTTGGTAGAGTTTGCTTATTACAACAGTTACCAGGCTAGTATAGAGATGTCACCTTTTGAAGCTCTGTACGGTCGGATGTGTCATACTCCCTTGTCATGGGATGATATTGGAGAGAGAGTTTTGCTTGGGCCAGAGATGGTTGTAGATGCAGCAGAGAAGGTTCAGTTGATCAGAGACAGACTTCGTGTGGCACAGGACAGACAGCGGCATTGGGCCGATAGCCACCGGAGACCTTTGGAGTTTGAGGTATAGTTTTAGATTTTGTTTTGTGCTTGTTATTGGTTGTTGTTATAGATTAAGTTCTTAAGGTGGTATTTTGTTCTAGGTGGGTGGTTTGGTATTTCTGAGGATTTCTCTGATACGAGGCACGATTCGCTTCGGTGGAGGCGGAAAGCTTAGTCCGCGATTCATCGGACCTTTCACTATTCTAGAGAGGGTCGGTGCAGTTGCTTATAGACTAGACTTGCCACCTGTATTGGAGGAAGTGCACAACGTGTTTCATGTGTCATAGTTGAGACGGTACGTAGCAGATCCAAGTCATGTATTGGATCACTCGGAGATAGGGGTGGGCCCTACTCTTAGCTATCCAGAACAGCCAGTTGAGATTCTGGATCGAAGATAGAAGGTGCTGAGGAACCAGACTATTTCTTTGGTGCGCGTCGTATGGAGGCATCACTCTCCGGGGGAGTCTACCTCGGAGAAAGAGGATGAAATGCGAGAGCGTTATCCATATTTGTTTGTGCCTTGAGGTATATTCTTTCCTTTTATGTTGTGTTCTTTCATAGTTAATTCTGTTCTTAGTTCTTTTGTTATGATCTGTTGTTTTCTGGGGGTAGTTTTTGCCTTGAATTTTTAGGACAAAATTATTTTAAGGAGGGTAGACTTGTCACTACCATATTTTCTAGGAAAGGGTATTTTTGTAATTTCATATTTAATTAAATATTATGCATGATAAATAATTATTTATTGTATTATTTAATTATTGTTAGATGTTATTTATTTATTTTGGACTTGCGTTAGTAGACCTAACTAGTTTAGTTTAGACTCATGGACCAACATGAATTAATTGGTTAGAATTTAGCCATTTAGAAAGCCCATTGTTAAGAAGATGGATTAAATTAATTAAACAATTAGACTAGAAGCTTCCTTCCTTAATTATTTTTTCATGAGAGGCCCCAAGGGGTATATTAGACAATTCATAGTAGCTTGAGGAAGGGGAAAGGGGGCCGGCCTATATAGAGAGGGGAAATTTATTTCTCTCTCCTCTTTTTATTTCAAAACTAGATCTAAAATTTTTCTCAACCAAATTCCTTCATTCCCACTTTATTTCCCTACCAAATTTCATCCCATTTTTTTTCTAAATCACTATTGGAGGCTAGTGGAGCAAGGATCTAGAAGGAGGAAGCAAGGATCTACAAAGAGGAGCAATGATCTATAAGTTGGAGCCAATTTTATCTTATTTGGAGGTTGCAGTAGGAATCCATCTCCCAATAGGTACAATTCAGTTTTTTCCCCTTAATTTAGGTTCTAAATATGAGATTTAACCATGGAAAATCAACTCATATGCATAGGCAACCCATAGGATTTGGTTTTGTGTTCATAGGAGAACTATTGAGAAAGTTATGGTACTTTTTGTGTCAATTTTAGGGGAATTCCAAGATTGACAATTGTTGTGTGTGTCAATTGGTCCTATAGATCAATTTGGCTTGTGCTTATTTGTTAGGGGCTAGTGTCGTGTCCAAAATTGGGTACGTGTAGGTCGTATCCCAATAATTTGGTGATACGTGTTGATTTGGGGATTTTTCCTCTGACACGGGACTGTGTGCATGTCATGTTTTGACACGGACACGTAGATTTATTTTTGACTCTTTGTATTGTTCATAAATAATATATATGACTTGTTCGTGTCCTTCGGGGTACGTTTGGATGTGTGGTGGAATCGTGTCGCATGCGTATCCTAGATCTATTGGGATATGGAGTAATACGATCTATGTGTTAGTATAATTTAATTATTAGATCTATTCCTCTTATCATTGTGATATAATTATATATATATATATATATATATATATATATATATATATATATATATATATATATATATATATTGTTGTGACAATATTTATGTATTATTGTGGCCTAGATCTATGTATATATATGTACTATAAGTGTATATATTATGTAGCTATTCTTCTACATATATATATATATATATATATATATATATATATATATATATATATATATATTATATGTTATGTATAAATATGTATATATGTTGTTTTATTTATATGTTACTATATATATTTATGTTATTATTATTATTATATGAGTTTATTATGTACATATATTTTATGTAGTTGTAACTATGTATATATATGATACTATGTTGTTATATGTATTATTGTATAAGTATATATACATTGGAGCATGTATAGATATATACACCTATTTACAATGGATACTATGTAGTTATATTTATATATGTATGTTATATGATTATATATACATATACATACATGTATAGTTATCTATATATATATTACTATGTGTGTGTGTGTATGTTACTATATAATATTATGTACATAATACTAGGTGAGGGTGTATGTATAATTATTGGTAGTAATTATGCATATGGTATATATATTATGGATTATATATATACATAGGTTATTATATATATATATATATATATATATATATATATATATATATATATATATATATATATATATATATATATATATGTATTAGCGACAACAGCAAAGGCGACACAGCAGAGCGTCGCAACAGCAGTAGCAAAATAGCACAGCAGTAGCAGCAAAAGCAACAGCGACAGCCATCTATTGCGGAAAGGCAGCAGCAATGGTAGCGAGAAGCAGTGACAGCAGCCAGCGACAGCAGCGTATCATGGTCTGTAGTGACAATTTTTAGCGACAGTGCAGGAAACTGTCACTAAAACAACAATATATCTTAATAATCAGCAGCTTTCAGTGGCAGTAGGAATAGTTATAGCGACAATTTGGCAGTTATATATATATATATATATATATATATATATATATATATATATATATATATATATATATACATACTACACTAATTATTAATACTATATTGTTATATATATACTATATTGTAGTTAGCAATTTAGGAGATACATTACTCATATATATATATATATATATATATATATATATATATATATATATATATATTACGTGTAGTTAATATAACAAGGTATTGGGTATTACCTTGAGGAACCAAGGTAATTGGGGATACCCAAGATATTGAGTTTGGGTATCAAGTTTTTGAATTATTGTTGTGATACCAAGTTGGTTCAAAACCACGGTACCTATTTAATGTTGTAATTATGAGTCTATAATATTAATGATTGCTTGATATATATATATATATATATATATATATATATATATATATATATATATATATATATATATATATATATATATTTTACCTATGGATTTACGTATCCGGAGATACGGTATCCTAGTATTTAAGATATGAGTTTTTATGGCTTAGACTTTAGTATCTTGAACCCAATATTTTGTGTTAGACTTATGCAACCTAGAAATAGGTAGTTGACCATAGTTTGACTATAGTTGACCATAGTTGACAATAGTTTGACTTTTAACTTAGAATTGACTTATTGACCTAGAAGTTGACTAGTTTAACTTATTCTTTTTTCAAAATCTTGTATTGATGTTGTATTCCATATCTAGGTCTTCGAGGCACCGTATCAGACATTTGTGAGACTATTCATTGGACTTCAGGCGAGTACATTCTCTGATAGTTTCTCGTTTATGATATCCTCTATGTTCATTGTATCTAGTATAGATATCCATATTTCTTGACACGATGGTTACACGGATTGGTATATCCGGATCTCGTCATGAGATGTTATTCCTTGTATATGGTGTATCTTGTGCAAGTCTTGTTTCATTGATTATCTTGTGCATGTACAAACACTGATTCTTGGGGAGATTTGCTACCTTCCTAGAGAATCCCGTGCCATAGCATACCATGGTTGGATCTATTATACCAGTCGGGGGTGAGGAGTACTTTAGTGTAGATATGTGATCAAATCCTCCTTGTGCATGTCTTGTTCCTTGTGAGTGTTGATCATATACCGCACGTATGATTAGCCAGGCCATTATACTTTTGTGCAAATTTCCAAGCCGATACCATGTTAAAGCTAGTACTCACACACTTAGACATTAGTATTCTTGTTTATTGTCGTATTGTTCATTCTTATATTTATTCCAGTATTTTCTTATTATGTATCTCTTGTATCTATTGTGCATCTTGTATATTCACATCTATTTACTGTTACATAGTTTTATCATTGATTAGAACTACTGTTAGAGATGTACTTTGCTCCTTTCCTGACTGAATATATTTTTCCCAGATGACACTGAGGACTGGTACCCTACACATTATGGACCTCAGGATGTTGTGGGTTTAGAGTCTGAGACCCTGGTTCAGGAGGGACTTATCCCAACTAAGTCAGTTGACCCAGGTTTAGTAGCTTCTTAGTATTTCTTTTGTACTGGATTTGTCTCCAGCTATTTTTGTAGTACTTCTTTCAAACTCATTGATGTATTATTTTAGACTCATGAGTTGTATGTGACTTTCTATTCTTTTATCTGTTTTATGCTCATTTCCATCTTAGTTCTGTGATTGAGTATATTGCTATTGTTGGTGGTTCATTATGTGCTAGATAGATTATCTAGATAGCGTTCTACCGCCAATTCTGCAGCGTAGGCTGGCGTTGTTTCTGACTTGTACACTTACACCGGATGCGGGTCATGACATACGGGCCAGGTGTCAACGATTGTTGTGACCCTGAGATAGAGGAGAAGCTCGTCCCAGCTAAGAAGACATCGCTAGCGCCCTAGTATAGCTAGGTGGGTTTCACTGGGTTTGTTTCCAGTTGGTTTTGGATGTCTGTATTATTTATTTTGCTGCTACTATGAGATATTGTAGACTCTTAGACTTAGACTATATATTTTGGATATTGTACTTGCTCTCTTTGGTTCTTTGGTTCTTTTGTTGATATCTTATCGTTCTTTTACTCTTCCCCTAGTTATTATGATTGAGTTTATGTATATATCATAATGTTGTCCTCCTTTTGGAGAGGTTATCTTGACAGGTTATTGTGAGATATAGATAGTTGTGACCTAGACAGCATTCTACCGCCAATTCTGTGGCGTAGGCTGGACGTACCCACGACTCATGCCCAATTTTTCGGGTGCGGGTCGTGACAAAGTTTTTGGTGGTGGGCCATGCAGGTCTAGTTTCTAGGTCTACTTGCGATAGGATATAGGATATAGGCTGAGAGAGTGTGCTCAATCACAACTATGACCCTTCCTGATCTTTTGCTATCGTTAATTTTTCTGAAATTATTTTCTTTTGAAATTTTACTGTCCTTCCTTGATGATATCGTATCTTGCACCATATTGACTTCTTTTTATCTATGTTCAGGATGCCTCCGAAGACACGGTCTCACCATACCGTTCCAGCAGCTGCCACCGAGAGGTCTGCTACCTTTCGTCTTGCTCGACTTCAGGCAGCTGCTACCGCTCCACTCACCACTCTTGCGGTTGAGGGAGCATCTATTTATCTTGGAGATTCTCCTCCACCTTTCGATCCGAGAGCTACCCCTGTTGTTCCGGTGGTACCTCCTCTACCACCTCCTGTACCGGTAGACGCCGCGTAGTTGTTTGCATTCTTCAGGGAGATGATGGACGCACAGCACCGACAGGTAGATATGATGAGATTGGGTATTGCGAATGCCTACCAGGTGGCCATGACGGCAGTAGACAGAGTGGCTCAGATCCAGCCACAGGCAGAGCAGGCACAGCATCCTAGGCCGGGCAATATCATTGACTTCCAGAGGATGCGTCCTAAGGAGTTCTGGGGTATAGAGGGGATCCTGTACGCGGATGACTGGATTAAGCATATCGAGGGGATCTTCAGGCTGGCACTGATCCCATATAGCAAGCAGATAGAGGCAGCGGGCAGCCAGATGTTCGATCTTATCCTTACTTGGTACCGTACTGACACGAGGATACCGGTACCGGGACTTACTTGGGAGGCTTTCAAGAAGCTTTTCAAGGAGAAGTTCTTTCCGGATGTGGCTCTCAGTTTCTTGGAGAGGCAGTTTGAGGCACTCGTCCAGGGGAGCGTGCTGATGGACGAGTATGCAACAGAGTTCTGCCGTCTGGGCAAATTTATAGAGGGCTTGAGCGAGGCAGTAAAGGTGCAAAAGTTCTGCAAGGGTTTGGTCATGGCGGTCAAGTCCTTGACTAGGAGTGAACATGAGGCGACCTTCGAACAGATTGTAAGTGATGCTCAAAGGGCTGAGGATGACTTGGAGCTGAAGTCCAAGAGGAGTAGAGATGCTTCCGGAGCAAGCAGCAGTGTGGGCCTAACCAAGAGACCCTATTTTTAGCAGACAAGGCCATTCCAGCAGACTCAACAGCACCAGGGTCAGGGTCGTGCGCCTTTCTAGCAGGCGCCCCAACAGCAGAGGCAGGGACAGCAACAGGGTCTGAGGCAGCCCATCACTTGCCCTTTCTGTTGGAAGCCGTGGCACGGATGGGATATTTACAGGAAGAGGCTGGACAGATGCTTGTTATGTGGTACGGCAGATCACCAGTTGAGGGATTGCCCTTCAACACTCGCTCGTACAGCTCAGGGCGGAGGAGCCGCTCAGAGGGGACCAGCCAGAGCACCTGCAGTACAGTAGAGAGGACAGTCTTTGCAGAATCAGCATCATAGGTTTGCCCAGCACCAGCAACAGCACCGAGGAGGACAGCAAGGGCGAGCTTTTGCCCTGACCGTAGAGGAGGCCGAGCCCGTTGGTGATGTAATCTCAGGTTCTGTTCTTCTTGATTCCATTCCAGCACTTGCTTTATTTGATCTTGGTGCTTCCTATAGCTTTGTGTCTGTATCTTTTACTGTTAGACACCATCTTGTTGCTGAACCTTTAGCTAGACTCTGCAAGATCATGACCGGGGGTGGCATCATCCTAGTCAGTGATGTCTGCAGAGACCGGAGAGTTACTTTGGGAGGCCAGGAGTTGAGTGTGTGCCTACTCGTAATGCCACTTTCGAGCTACGACATTGTACTCAGGATGGATTGGTTGAGTATGCACCATGCTAGTATAGATTATCGTGGAGGCAGAGTATTATTTAGTCCTCCGGGAGAGCCAGAGTTTGAGTTTGCCAGAGGAGCAGCGGTGCAGAGCGAGGGAGTCTTCTGTGGAGCCCTGGTGGTAGAGCAGAGGTTGCCATATCCATTGATAGCGGAGGTCATGGATGTCTTTCCGGAGGAGTTGCAAGGGTTACCTCCGAACAGAGATATGGAGTTCTCTATAGACATGGTGCCAGGCGCAGAGCCGATATCCCAGCACGTCTATAAAGTAAGCAATAGTGAGCTGGTAGAGTTAAAGAAACAGGTGGATGAGCTTCATGATAAGGAATTTATTAGATCTAGCTCTTCTCTGTGGGGTGCTCCGATACAGGGCTCTGAACAACCTCACAATCAAGAACAAGTATCCACTGTCGCGTATTGATGATCTCTTTGACCAGTTGAGCAGAGCGAGGGTGTTTTCCAGGATTGATCTGAGGACAGGCTACCACCAGGTGAAGGTCAGGAGGAAGGATATTTCGAAGATGGCTTTTCAGACCAGGTATGGACAGTATGAGTTCATGGTGATGCCGTTTGGGTTGACTAATTCCCCGGTAATATTTATGAATATGATGACAAGGTTTTCCATCAACATCTGGACAGGTTTATGGTGGTGTTTATAGATGACATCTTGGTGTATTCAAAGACCCCAGAGGAGCATGAGGAGCATCTAAGGATTATGCTGGAGACTCTCAGAAAGGAGAAGCTTTATGGAAAGCTTTCGAAGTATGAGTTCTTCCTTGACAAGATTGAATTCCTTGGTCATATGGTGACAGGAGAGGAGATCTCAGTGGATCCGAGGAAGATCATGGCAGTTAAGGCATAGAGGGCTCCGAGTTCAGTAGCAGAGGTCAGAAGTTTCCTGGGGCTGGCAGGTTACTATAAGAGATTTATTCAGGATTTTTCTCGGATTACAGAGCCGTTGTCTAGGCTAACCCGGAAGGACGTGGAGTTTGTTTGGTCAGAGGAGTGCCAGGTCGCCTTTGATAAGATGAAGAGGAGGTTGACGATATCTCCAGTGTTGACGTTGCCATCGGGGTCTAGAGGATTCACTATCTATAGTGATGCATCTGGGAAGGGACTGGGTTGTGTGTTGCAGCATAATGGGAGGGTGATTGCCTATGCTTCCAGGCAATTACGTTATCATGAGAAGAACTACCCTACCCACGATTTGGAGATGGCTGCAGTCATCTTTTCTTTGAAGTTGTGGAAACACTATTTATATGGAGAGCGTGTGGAGATCTTCACTGACCACAAGAGCTTGAAGTATGTATTTACCCAAAAAAAGCTGAATATGAGGCAGAGGAAATGGTTGGAGTTGATGAAAGACTTCGATATATTATTGTAGTACCATTCAGGGAAGGCGAACATAGTTGTGGATGAACCGAGCAAGTATCCGGTAGCTATGTGCCTGACTATAGATCATTATCTTCTGGCAGATCTAGAGAGCTTGGTCATTGAGGTAATAGTGCCTGGAGTTAAGATGCAGATGTGGGGACTGCAGATTCAGTCAGAGTTAATAGACCGGATCAGGGCTATACAGTTTGAGGATGAGTCCCTGAGGAGCATCAGGGCGCAGGTTCAGATTGGAGTATCAGATGACTTCACCATTGCTGATGATGGTTCATTGCGGCACAGTACCAGATTGTGTATGCCGAGTGGGTCATTGCACGAGAAGGTTCTTCAGGAGGCGCATCGATCCCAGTACTCTATGTATCCAGGTGCCA